>VXBO01010997.1:913417-1075302 GCA_013400135.1 Rhinoptilus africanus | reverse complement strand
TCGCCCACCCTCTGCCAGGCAAGGAGAGGCCTCGCCTGCTCCCTTGCAGCCATTTTGCAAATTAGCCGGCCCTCTCCAGGAAATGGAAGCCACCGGCCTCCCACCACCTGGCCTTCACGTGGAGGCACTGGGTGGCCGGTGTTTCGAAGCGACTGCGGGGCATGGGGTGGCACAAAGCTATCGGCCGTTGCCACGTTGGAGCCTTCTGGGCCGTTCCTCCGAGGAAAAGGGCCGCCCCGTGGCCACAGGCAGCCCAGCGCGGCAGCTTACCTGAGGGAGGGGGCCTGTGTGGAGATGGCGCCAAGCAAGCCAGGCGGCATCTCACCCTCCCACCCGCCATTACCCGCCATTACCGCCCAGCACCTCCTGGTCGGGGATTCCCAGCTTGAGGACGTTTTCTCACACCAACTTGGCCATGAGTGGAGACGAACTAGCTCACCGTGAGAGGAAGCCCCGCTTTCCACCAGGCATGATGGCGTCCTGAGGAGACAGGAGCCGGTGTGCGCCAAAAGGCCCAAAGCACGACGACACGGCCACCGCGAAGCGAAGGGCTCCTGTGGAGGCTGCTTGAGGATCAAGTCGTGTTCCTGCAGCTTCGTGCTGTGAAGGATTTGTTTCTCCAGGTAAAGTGTTGATCGTCTGCTCAGTATTATCTTTCTTGGAGCACCGTTAGGGTTTGCTCTGACCAGCGCTTCGCACCTTGGCTTTTAGACCCCATGTTCTCACCTCGTAGCTGACCTGTGGTAGTCATTCCCCCGCCGTCTGGCTTTGCGGTGGTTGTGGCTTCTGTTTGTCTTCATTGTGTTGGCATTTTTTGTCTCTTGATTTCAGTCCTTTGTGTAACGCCGCACTCCACGTTAAGGTGGGACTTGGCACTGCCCCGACTGAGGGGCAGCTTGGAGCTGGTTATTGAGTATAATAGAGTAAGTCTTGGCATGGTTAATAAATGTCACTGGTATCAAGCGCTGAATTATTTCTGAAATGTCATTTATGACCAAAAAATCCCAGTGCGGTCCAAGTGGGGTGAAGACGAAGACTCTTCCGACTGAGAGGATTCCTGTTTGAAATATCGATTTTGGGTATTTTGAACGTTGTCACCTTTTATCATGAAAGTAGGAAATAAAACATGCACGTCCAGCTCTTGATTGACTTCGTCTCCTGAACTGTGAATATTACCTCTGGTGATTATGAACTTGCCAGCTAACCGGTTTAGTATTGACTTGCAGTTCAATAGAAACTATCTTATGGTGGTTTGGAGCTCAAAGATGTTTATGGTTTGTGTGCTCTGCTGGTGATGTGATAGTGTTGAATTCCTAAGGACAAGCTATTCTGCTTAAGTAAAACGTAACTTTTTTCATCTTAACTGAAGTAACGGAGCGTTGTTGTCTGCTTTCCAATTTGCCAGCCATATTTGGATTGTTGGGATTTGATATTTGAAGAGTAAAATGTTGAAAGGATTAAGAAATACTGTAAACTACCCATGCCTTTAGCAATTTTAGTAATTAGTTCAGAAAAATTTCTTAATTCCCAAGAAATGCTTAATAATCACACCCCATGGTTTCTTCTTGATAAATCAATTATTTTGTCTTATTGTAAAGTGACTTTCATTGTTTACAGTAGTGAATCAGCTCTTCGGAGTGCTTGTTGAGCACAATATTCCATCGATAAGTAGACATTTTAATACAATTCTCTTCAAAGTCTTCTTTATTGCACCTACTGCCTTGCTGCTTTCCACAGCAGTAAACAAAATGGCAGTCAAATCCAGTGAGTCGTTTTTCAGATGCATTCTAAAATATTCCTTCTCTGAAACTGTTGGACTGTTGGCTTTCTTCATAGTATCAACTCCCTCTAAAGGTGTCTTGAATGAATTAAAAGATGTCCCTTCCCAAGCTGTAGAAGAATGTATGTCTTTTCTTTCCAGATAGGTCTAATCATCAGACTGTTCTCTGTGGGCTTCACTGTTACTTTGCTCTCAGACAGCTTAAATTACAACAACCCACCCTGCATCGTATTGGAAGAAGTCTCCATGACCTGGTCTATATTTTAGAAAATTTCGTTTACATTGTACAATGTTTAGATCCCATTAGCACCGTCAATATTGTTGCTGTAAAATTTACAACCTAAACAAATAACGAGTTTGTAATTTTTGAAGGGATGAATACTTTAGTGAGTACTTTGAAGAGGGGAAACATCTTTTTCCTGATTACTCATTCCTTGTTTTAGCGTACACAGTCCCTTGGGATGCCGTGGTGTGTGAGTCAATAGTGAGGAGCAGAAAGAGGAGTTTTGTGATTGTCAAACCCAGGAAAAGTTGATTGTGGTTTCGGTGTATTTCGCTGACATTTGGCAGAAAACAGGGTTTTAAATTTTCCAAAAATCCAAGTGACCTTCGTTTGCCAGCAGGTCTCTATTGTAACTAGTCAAGTCATGCGGTATACCTCTGAGTCTTTGGAAAAAAATAGAAATATTTACACTTATTACCATTGGTTTTAAAGTTTCTGATAACACATTTTCTGGAACTACGTATTTTCCAATTTTAATTGCCTTTAAATGCAAATATCTTGACTCTGAAATGAAATTGCTGCAATATCCAGATTTTTGTACAAATTACCAACTCTAAACTGAATGTTTTTGCTAAATATGTGATTATTCATTACTCTTATTGTTTCGCCGCCTTCTCCTATTTCCTGTCCCAAGAGAGCAATGCAAGCAAGGGAGGCATTCCAAGTGCGATACGTCACATTTGAACGCTTCTTTTGGTTTGGAGGATGCTCTGGTTTCCACTACTTTAATTACAGGAATTATCTCTCAGACTGAATGAACTTAAAAACCAAAACTATTGTATTTCAGAAAGCTAAAATACTGTTGTCGTAGCTGTGCCATTGATTAGTTATTGATTGTTTAGTCAGTCTGTCCAGTGCTATGCAAATACTGTAGATACCGTGCAGTCAGTGATACAGTTCCCCCAAGGAGTGTAGAGCCGAATAGTGCATTTTGGCAGCAGGCTCTATGGAAAGTCGCTGTAAAGGACCACATTGTCTCTTGAAGAGGAAGCTGAAGGATGGGCGAGAATAATTTGGAAAATGGAGAAATTTAGAGAATTCCTGTATTAAGGTATGAAAATTAAATGAGAAAAGGGTGAAAAGAAGGCATGAATGAGAGGAAGGAGGGAAGGACAAGGAGACAGAGGTGAATGCAAGGAGAAAGCTCTGCAAAGCCTTGGCTGTGTGAAATAATGGGAGGCAAAAGAGAATATTTTAGCAGCAGCAACTGGAAGTGAAAGCAGGGAACAAGGTAACAAGATGGCTATCTCTAACCAAAGAAGGGAGGATGACCAGAACATGGAAAGAGTCAGTGTGGGTGAAAATGAAAGAGCGTTTTAGCGAGCTCATAGAGGAGAGTTGACAGGAAATGGTGAGTAGCTTCAGGAGGAAGAGGAGAGTCACTTAGGATGCCACTGGTCTGGCCGGGCGATAGGCAGGATAATGGATTTCCTAGGGCTTGGTACTGTGAGGGCTGTGTACTCACCTGTTAGGTCTGAGAGGGCGCTAAAATACCCCAGGAAGCTTGGCAGAAAAATTATCTGAGATATGAAGGCAAATAAGAGTTGCAAAACAAGATGAGGATGTCCTTAGCATGCATACTGCATCTAAAAATTAGAGAACAGATGAACGTGAAAGGAAAATAGGAAGGTCCCTCTTTTTTTTGAGTAATTGATTTATATTATTTTGTGACAAGGAGAACTAGACTTGGGAAAAGCCCAATAGACTTTGCCCTGGGCTCTGCTGTCTTTGAAAGCAAACAAGTAGTTGTGATTGTTTGATTCTGATGCTAAATTAATGTCTTCCTCTGAACCCTTCTTTGGATCTTATAACATACAATTACTTACCATCAAGAGGGAAGCATTTGAAATAGAATCTGAAATACCACAGTATAATGAAACAAACAGTAACATATAGAAAGCAAAGTAATGTTTATTTGTTGGTGTACAGCATATGCCACAGAAAAGAACTTTTCTGGGGTTGAAAGTATATTTTAATGGCAGCTGTTCTGAAAACCGTCTTTACTTCTTACAACTTTATGGTTCTGTTATTAAGTATGGCAGACATAGTTTTGCCTTATTTTGGGAAGGGAAAAAATGAAACTTTGACCAAGGATACATGAAAAAGTTGATGCCAGCTAAGATACATGGAAGAAGACATTAATACGGTAATACTTCGTATGGGAATCCATGTGATGCAGTTGTATATACTTGTCACTACTCATCTAGACTTAGAAAATAAGGACGTCCCATTGCTTAGCACCTATTTACCTGTCAGCTACTTTCAATGGAAAATGTTTCACATTAAGTATAGTGTGCGCCCTGATTCTGTGAGCTGATTCATGCGGTGTATTGATTTTACGAGATCTCCATGCAAGTATGAGGATCAGTTCATTGCAGTCATTTTAACAGACTGACATCATGTGGCAAAGAGAGATGGAGAAAAAAACTGCTGTAAAAATTAAAGCACAGAATGGTGTGTCACAGGAGAAGGAAACAGAGGTCATGTACACCATTGCAAGGAAAAAAGGCAAGTACAGAAATTTCCGTGCTAGTGGAGACTTCACTCTCAAAACAATGTTTCCCTAAACCAGTTGTCATGGTTTCAGTTGAGATAGAGTTAACTTTCTTACTAGCACCTGGTATGGTGCTGTGTTTTGGATTTGGGATGGGAAATAGTGTTGATAGCCCACCGGTGGTTTTGGTTGTTGCTAAGCAGTCAGGGCCTTTTCCGTTCCTCATACTGCCCTGCCAGCAATTAGGCCAGGAGTGCAGAAGAAGTTGGGAGGGGACACAGCTGGAACAGCTGACCCCAAGTGACCAAAGGGCTATTCCATACCATGGGACATAGAGCTCAGTGTATAGAGTTCAGGGAAGAGACAGAGCTGCGGTGTTTGTCTTCCCAAGTGACCGTGACATGTGATGGAGCCCAGCTTTCCTGGAGATGGCTGGACACCTGCCTGCTGATGGGAAGCAGTGAATGTATTCCTTGTTTTGCTTGGCTTGTGTGTGCAGATTTTGCCTTACTTATTAAACTGTCTTTATCTCAACCCACAAGTTTTTTTCTCGCTTTTACCCTTCCAATTCTCTCCCCAACCCCAGCTGGGGTGGGGGGTGACTGAGCAGCTTGCATAGTCCTAGGTGCTGTCTGGGCTTGAACCACGACAGCAGCACAAGCAGTGCTCCGTAACAGCAGTCACTGAAGAAAACCTGGTAGTGAGTAAGACTTTGCGTCAGATAGAAGTGGCTCAGAATTGGTTTCTGGTGTGAGTCAGCAAAGGTATGTTTTCCATAGATTATTACCACAGCTGTAGAACAGCCATTGTAGAAAATGCTTTACCAGGACACATGCTTGTTCTGGAGCATAAAGTATTATGTAGGGCCTCATTCAAAAAACATGGAAATGAGTGGAAGTATTCTTTTAACCTCTGTGAATTTAAATGCCTTCGCCACCTGTTCACCTCTCCTTTTTCTGTTTCCTCTTGCTATGCAGTTGTATTGTTCACCATCTTGTTTTATGAAACTAGAACCATGTCTGGCAACCAGGACTGAACCACAGAATCCCAGAACGGTAGGGTTGGAAGGAATCTCTGGAGATCATCTAGTCCAACCCCCTGCCAGAGCAGGGTCACCCAGAGCAGGGGGCACAGGAACGTGTCCAGGCGGGTTTGGAATGTCTCCAGAGATGGAGACTCCACCATCTCCCTGGGCAAGCTAATCATCATTGTGTCTTTTTCTATGTTGAAAATTAAGGCAGCTTTGTCTTTGTCTGAACACATTGATTCTTTTGCCAGTACCTCCCAATGACACCAAAAATAACCGCTTTCCATATTCTGCTCCCTCTTGTTTGCAAATGCCATTTTTCCACCTGACATGTTGTCATAGATAATAGAAAGGTGCCGAAACATTCTTGTTGAAAGATTTGCTAACTTTCCGTCTAAGGCAAAAAAAAAAAAGGGAAAGCATAGATCATGTAGAAATAAATGTGTATACAGAGCTTTCAAAATTGATGGGTCAACAGTTGAATTTCCAACAGATTTAGGAAATTACAATATACTTCAAGCAGGAGAAGGAGCAAATGGCATACGTTATTTTCTTATATTCCTGCCATATCCTGAACGTCAGGTAAAGAGTCCAGTATTGGAGACTTTGGTTTATGGCCTCATTTTGACTTGGGTAGAAATAGAAGCGTGAAGTGGATCGCTCAAGTGGTTTCTTCTGGTAAGCAACAAATAACACTCTGTAAACACCTAAGAATGTTATAAGTTGTAATGCAACGTGGGATTTGAAACTTGCACCGTGCCAATTCAAGGAAGGCAGGATAAGTTTTATTAGTACGAGCTGGACAAGGTGTTTTAGAACCATTGTAAAGATTCCATAAATAGCAAGATGATAGAAAACAATGTTAGATTTATCCAAAAGATTCTTTTAAGGGAAGACATTTGACAAATTCAGTATGTTTTACACATAGAGTATATGTAATATTCAGAGTGATCACAGCGTATTACAGCACATCAGTAAGCTGATGGAATTTTTTCCCTGAAACTTTGTTCTGTAAAAATTGCTCTGAACTAGCAATATCTACTAATACACAAATATGTAGGGCTTTAACATCCAGGTGTATACTTTTGTATGTTAAGCAATAGTGTCTTTTGTGATTTTTAATCATGGACTTGGCTTTTATCTCTATATTTGCCACTCACAAAACACCCTCATGAGGGTCACGCAATGGAAAGGGATATCACTGCGTGGTTATAACAATAACTCTGGAACTATGCAAGGACACACGGCATTTCAGAAACTGAAAAGAGGAATTCCTTACCAACGAGAGACAATATGGAGCCCCATGCATTTGTGAGAAGGATTACATAGTGTCAGTACTTGCAAGGATGGAGAGGCTGAAGCCAGAAGGTCCCTCCAAGTCTGTTTTTCTGGGCTCACAAGCAAAAACTCCATAATACACCGAAAATGTTTAAAAAATACATACGAATATTAAAAAAGCATAGAATAGTGATGGCTGGAGAAGACCTCTGTAGATCATCTAGTCCAAACCTGCAGCTCAAAGCAGAGTTGTCTAGAGCACATTTGCTTATGACCATCTCCTGTTGTGTTTTGAATGTCTCCAAAGATGGAGATTCCACAGTCTCTCTGAGCAAGCTGTTCCAGTGTTCTGCCACCCTCACAGTAAAACAATAGGTTGTCTTATGTTTACGTGGATATTTAAATCAGATTTCATAAAGCTAAATTTGATCACTCTATTTTTTATGAGACTTTCAAAATACTAGACGTGTTAGTATCTTAAACATGATGATCTGAAAATTGAAACATCGTGACTTGATTATTCTTAAGATCATGGCAAGTCGCATAGTCAGGGATGAAATCCACATCCCAAATCTCAGGCCCTTGCTCCATCAATTGATTGGATTATCTGTGCTGTTGTTTCTGATTACATGCTTTAAGGAGAGGCTTCTTTTTGCCTTTACAGGATTCTTGGGCCCTGGGAAATTATGATAGATTCCACTCAAGAAAATGCATATATATTGTATTTGAGTATCATAACACAGCTCAAAATAGTATTATGAGCTACTAAAGGATTACCTACTCTTTGCCTGGAAATTCAAAACAAAGAGCTTTCAGATTTTGACAAAATGGGAAAAGCCTATTGTAGTCCAGGGAGAAGCAGCAATAATTTTGTCTAATGGGCATTTAGAAATTCTTTGTATGCCTAGTTAGCCAGAGTTACCAATGGCACACTTCTAAAAAGATGTACGTATTTACGAGGGGTTTGTTTAGGAGCATGCAAGCTAAATTTTAAAGGAATGTTCTTCTTTTTTTATTTTGCTAAGATGTTTTATGTTTTGAAATAATAAGGGATATATGGTGCCTTATCGTACAGTCTGCACTTAAAAAATATGTAAATATATCCTACATGTTAATTATTTTTTATTATAGATGCCTTTAAATGCAAGCTAGTGGAACTCTCCCATTTACATACAAGGGTTGTTGCTGGGTTTGGTAATGTCTCTAAGAGGAGAATTATACCCACTGTGAATGAATATGCAACAGGCTCCACATTACAGTACATACTTAACTATGCTAATCCTCCAGACTACTTTTTAGGGTAAGGGCTATAAACTAGGCCTTATGGGACCTAGTATTTGCATTGTATTTATTTGTGGGAAAAGTATCCTTCAAAAGCATACTTAGGCAGTTTTTGGCAAAGAGCTTGCAAAATGGTAATATCTTGTTCTTAGGCATTATTCTAATTTTTTTAATACTCTCATTTTTATTTTTAGACATTAAATGTTCTCAACTTTAGAATTGTCAAGAATTTAACTCTATTTAGTTTTTGCACCAGAATGACTCTTAAAAAATTTAAATCCATTTGCAATACTGATTTACAAATAACGAGCCATTTAACTTTTCTTAAGTGCCTCTAACAGAGTGTATCAGTATAGGTGAGATGGCAGCCAGGCCACTTGTGGTAGGCATGGACTGGTCCACAGTCTCCATAATAAGACTTTCTTAAACCAAAATGGACTGACTTAGCATTAAAAGAAGTAAATGAAAAGGCCTAGTTTTAATTTGAAGGACTAATTAATTTATCAGTGCGAATCAAGAGTCATTCTTGAAAAATCAGGGAACGTAAAACCTGAGTAGAGATGAGAATGAGGTCTGGACCTTTACACTCAAGCCCAAATTTCCTACATGATCTGGTTGGAGCAAAGCAGACTGAAACATATTAAAAGCCAGAACCTGAAAGCTGGACTTTCACTGAATTTAAAGTAATGACTTCAGTACAGCAACAGCAATTCACCTTCTCTGAAATTCTGGCCTGAAGTCCTTAACTGGAGGTAAATCGCGTATTGGTAGGAACCAAAGGACTTGCTCCCAGCTCACCTCTCACCACTTAGTCTTGTTCCATGGTATTTTAGTTCTATAGTAGTGCATTAATTTTACTTCATCTGCTCCCTTGGCAGCACGTTACTTCTGGTTCAGTTTCCTGAAAGCAGAAGTTGTGTTCTTGTTTCAGCCTGGCATTCTGGTCGGTGGTAGTTGTAATTCTCATGGACTTGTATTCCTGCGTGTTCCCTCTATTGTGAAACAGTCTGACCAGACCACGTAAGCCTGTCTACCCCTCCCGCATGGAAGGAAGAGCTGAGTTGTGTTTACTTGTGAGCTCATGCAACATCTTGTTTCTAACTATATGATACGGACAATTTTTCATACAAGACGTAGTGCAGAATGTTGGTACTGATATCATCCGATAACAATCTTGGTTTGTTTTTTGTTGTCTTGGACAGCCTCTCAGTTACACTTTTTTTTGTTCACAAACCAGTTAATTCCCATTCTAAGTCTGGGTAATGAAACATATAATTTGCTGTTCTAGTTTTAATAATGCAGTTTCAGGGCTTGTTTCAGCTGAGTATCCCTATGAAAATTGCTACCCAATTCCTTAGCACTGTTTTTGTTCATTTTTCCTCTCTGACAGAAATCTTGGACAGGTGTTCTCTGCACCGTTAGTCCCCTGAACTGAATTTTAGTTCTGTTTTGGCAGATGTCTTAGGTGAGCGCCTCACTGAGGCTAGTGCAAGTTTTCAGTTGTCTTTGCTTAGAGACTGGGACCTCACACCTGATGTTGCTGTGCTAGGGAGGGATAATTCTCTACCCTTTCAACCTTGCTGATGCAGAGCAGTACAGAGTGTCTACATGCTGAGGGATGGCAGTTGGGTCATTAAGATGGTTGGGGAATGACAGGGTTGAGAACCTCATGGAAGAAGGGGCTGAGGAGCAAAGATTTGTTTAGTATGGAGAAGAGAAGCCTAAGATGGATCTAATAGGGGTCCTCAGAGGTGGTAATAAGGAGGACATGCCAGACTTTTCTGAGGGATGTACAGCAAAAGGATGGGGAGTAATGGTCACAAGTTGCTAGAAGGGAAACTGACTGTATATAAGGAAAAAAAAAAGTCTCCGAGGGGTTAAGTGCTGGAACAGATGCCCACAGTGGTTGTGGAATATCCATCTTTGGACATTTTCAAGACTCAACTGGACAAGGCCCTGGGATGCCTTATCTAACTTTGAAATTAGCCCTTCTTTGAGAAAGTGATTGGAGTGAATGACCTCCAGAGGTCCTTTTCACGCTCAAGTGTTCTGTGATTCTATGAAACCAGAGGGAAAGATCTGACATTTTTCTGCTTGATCCGTAACTGCCATTCTAAGGATTTTACTCCTTGAAATTGCAACTGTTAACATCATGTCAGTACATAGTTATACGAAATAAAAGTGTTCAAATTACCTTCTGTGGGTGGAGGTAATCTGTGCAGCCTTGAACTGCAAATAGTAATTAAAAAGGGTGGTAGCAGAATGTATCCTGTGCTCGAGCTCCTGTTATCTGCATTGCTGTATGCTCTTTCTTCACTGCCTTGTGTACAAGTACCAGTGTAGCTTCAGCTGGAGGAAGGCAGAAAGCAAGTAAGCTTAGGAGACAATCATGAACTGCCTGTGGTTGTTGTGATACAATGTAGTACTCAAACGTGATTTTCAGCTAGTAAAACACACCTGCAGTTGGGCGTTTTTCATTTCTAAGAGGACAGTCTGTTTTCAACATCTTTGTGTTCGTTCATATGCCTTTTTATTTAGCTTTCAGGCTATTTCAAAGTCTGACTCTTGAACTTTTCCAGAATGTTAGCAATACAAGACTGTTACAGGGCCATGTAAGCCAAGGACATGATCGTTTGATGGCTACTTGACGATTCTTGTGTGTACCTGCCAACATTTGACACTTAGAAAGTGGCAGAGTTGGCTCATGTGCCTGGACAGTCTTTCTGCCGTAGCAATCTTGGCACTGTTTGGTCAGCAGCGGCTGCAATCTGAACGGGAGTTTCTTGGAGGGTTCAATACGTGGTGTACCTGTTACAAGGGGCAGTTCCCTTGGCTCCTCAAAGCGGCACAGCCGATGCTTGAAAACTGAGAGCGGTCCTTACCGTCCCTCACAACCAGTACCATCCTGCATGCCACCTTCCCATGGGCCCGCACAAGGGCTGAGTTATAGTCGGATGCCGAGAACCAGGACTGATTCAGCCATTCCTATGGCAAAGGTGCTGTGTTGCTTCTGGCTCAGGGCCATAGCTATGCACAGCGTTCAGCAGCAGTGGCCAAAACATGGTTGTCTCTTCATGCACATACCATCTGCCCCAAAGCGCCTCCTTTCCTGCCCACAAGTATCATCCCCTTGCTGCCCTGTCTGTAAATCCTGCCCTGACCCACCCACGGTGTCTCACCACGGCCGGCGGGTGTGGTGCTGGCTGCTGGGATGCACTTCTCGGAGGTCATGGACACGCTGGGCCATGAACTCTCCTTAACTCATCTGATTGCTTCAGTGGCTCTAGTGTCACGTGGTGGTGACAGCAGCAGAGACAGAGCTGCCCTCCCCTCCTCCTCATGCAGCGCATCGTGCTCAGTAGCTGCCTCCTTGCCAACTCTAGCCCTGCAATCAATGGAATGACTAAAAAAGCAGTTAACGTGGAGGAAGGCTCATAAAAAAAGTAATCTGCGCCCGACTAGAAAAGGGAAATATGCCTGTGAAATACATTTGGAGTCTTGAGTTTCAGGTCTAAATGAACTGTTACCCATGTCACAAAACCAGCCACTTTTTCTGGCAGTCTCAAGAGACTAATAGTAGTGGATATAAAAACAGAACTTAGCTCTGTCATCTTAAGTGGTGGTCTGCTGAGCCTGAAGGTCCTGTGTATCAGCAGTCTCCTCTTGAGAAATCCATGAATATGCCTCAGTCCATGTGGTTGTTAGCTGTCACCTTTCTGGGATAGTAGAATTCCTAACAGGGCAAATCTTTCCCCTTCTTTCACAGGGTTATTAGGACAGAAGTAACTCAGTTCATGAGCTGGCCGTAACAGAACACTGGGAACACGGTACTGGGTTTAACTGCATTGGACGGCGGCACCCTCATTTCCACTTGACGGTTAGAAAATGTATTTCTACAAAAACGTAGTAAGGAAGATTAATTTCAAATGTAGCAGATATATTGAGCTATCTCCCTTCAGGAAGTCCGGATCAAACAATATTCTTTTCTCTCAATAGGCAGACATGGAGGAAATTTCATATACAGTCAGAGAACATGTAAAGTTACAAAAAGAAACTGTATTTATTTTCAGAGGACAGAGGCTACAGATATCAGGAGCCACTGAGTAGTCACAGTTGGGGTGTACAGCAAAATCATCTGTAACAGATAAAACTTCTAACTCAGGAGGACCTCTAAATCAAATGGCTAATCAGCTACATTATCATAGGATCATCATAGGATCATAGGGTTGGAAAGGACCTCTGGAGATCATCTAGTCCAGCCCCCTGCCAGAGCAGGTTGCACAGGAACCCATCCAGGCGGGTTTTGAATGTCTCCTGAGACAGAGACTCCCCCACCTCTCTCCTTTGACCTGTGATTGGTCTTGAAAGCTATGCAAGAAGCCTTGAAGGCTTTTGGTATATACTCTCAGCTCTCTTTTCAGCAGAAATCCCTCTTCTTCAATTTTTTTATTAAGAGGTAGTTCATTGCTGCCAATTTCAGAAGTACCCAAGGAGGGAAGAAAAGCGGGTATATGTTGAAGAGATGTACCAACCTTATCCTTCACTTAGGCTACTCTCTGGAACATAATATTTAAGCCTCTTGCTAGGTAAAATGTATTGCTGTTGTCCTACTGTGGTGTCTTCAGAATGTATTTTGTAAAGTTAGGCTGAACCACAGCAGTGACACATTGTACTTGATAAAGCTAGATATGAAGGATTAATTTTCTAGTTTATGTGTCTTTCTTTGTGTATGTCCATGATAGATGACAGGACAAGAGAGTCCCGACTGCATTCTGAATACTAAATCATTCGTAAATGCTGTTAATGAGTATTCACCTTTCAGGTTGGCAAATGCGCTGATTCCCTTGATCTCACTGTCTTTCTCCAGTGCTTCACAGCAATGGACTTAGATGAGAAATGGTGGAACAGTGCTGAGGCTCCTCTCCTTGCTCCAGGGCATCAGATGTGCTCAGTATCTGAGAAGGAGATGCGGTGCTCTTTCTGATCTATCATCCTGACATTTGTTTACAGAGAGAAATTCAGGGTAGAATTTATAAGGAAATTTATCGGTAGGATAAAAAACCAACCTACCCAAACCCTGAGAAATAAGAGAGAAATGATACAGAATTAAAATTCCTTCTCTCAGATCAACACGAGTTTGTTCATCTAGTGCTTTGTGTTACTGGCTTTTAGACATTCCCTGTTTTGCAGGTTACAGGCTCTAACAGATACCATCATTAAGGAGCATTTTCTCAAGCTAATGTTCCTGGTGTGTTTTTTTGCATCAAAATCAACATTGACTCAGCAAATATGAGGTTTTTTCTCTGTTTTCCTGTTTTTTCTTTCCCATCATTGATACTGTATTTTTGCTGCTCCGTTTCCCAGGAGTACGTTTATTGTATCCATCCTGAAGTCCATGGGCGACATAATTACACCAGTCTTTGTGGAATATGTTGTTGTGTAGATGTATGTCCCATTACTTCTGTTGTATAGGCTGTCACTAAACTTTTAAAAGCTACCCCCCCATTGGACTTGGTTAAAAGCCTTTTGAGAGCTTCTGGAAAATTCAGACTGATTTCAGTGGCTTTTTATTGGACATTTAAGAACACTTCTTGATGTTTTCTGGTTTTGTTCTTAGATCAAATGCTTCAAAAGTTATCAATTCTCAAACTACCTGAGAAATAAAAAACTAAGCTTGCACCAGTTCTGTCCTCCTTCTCTTCCCTGGTGGTGGTCAGTTCCAAAAACAGGTGCATCTGCAAGATTTTTGCTTTGTCCTTTTCTTAACTGAAATTACTGATGAATGCTTGATGATTGGGGTTAGGGAAGAGTGGTGTGGCAGCTCTGGGTTCGTCATGGGTCCCCAGCAGGTTTCAGGAGTTCCCAGTGTGTCGTGTACTTTTACTTTTGTAGTGATGCAGATGTGGCCCTTCAGGATGCCTGTGGACAGTTAATTTTTGCTGTGCTCCTGAAGCTCATTAGGGGAGTGAAGGACCTATTTTAGGATAAGGAACTAAAAAAGACTTGGCTCGTTCAGCAGAGGAGGAGAAAAACTGAGAGGCAATATGAATGCATGAGGGAATAAATGCAAGACATGGAGAAGAGCTATTTAAGCTGAAGGCCAGTATTTGCCTATGAAAAAAATGGGTCTAAACTGGCCAGGAGCATGTTCTGACTGGAAATCAGAAGAGGGCTTTTTAATTCTATGAGGTTCTGGAACAGCCTACAAATGAGGGAGTGGGTTTGGAAAAAGAAGAGCTGCTTTTAAGGTGGAGATCCGTACTTTTATGAAAAGGCCTAACATGGTGCCTACGTATGGCCTCTGATGACTCAGGACATCCCTTCCAGTCCTATGTGCCTAAATTTTCCTGAGCAATTCAAGTAAAATAAGAAAATGTCAATTTTCAACAATTTGTAACTGGGCTCAGCCTGAGAACAATTCAATGGGATAAAGAAAAGCCACTTTTTTAGCTTAAGGGCATTCTGCCTTCTGCATTTCAGAGACCTGTGGCAACCATGGTAGCTTGTTAAAATAGTCGTAAGAATCTTCTAAAATACAAGGTTTTAGACATTTTAAATCTGGGACCTGCCAATAGCAATAATGTTTAATGTGTTTTTAAAACTTTCTGAATCCTCCTCCCTAACCTAAGGGAGGAGGAAGAAGAAGCTCCATTTTCATCATATGTAGAGGGAAGGATTGGTGTAGTCCATTTAAGGGAAAATTATTGTGCTAACGTGAATTATCTGTGGCCCAAGGCTGGTCTGTAGCAATTACCTGTGCAGTACACAAGCATTGTGGAGACACCTGACTGGACGAGAAGTTGTAAGTGGCGTTCTTCTTCATTATTTTGTTGGTAAAATGCTTCATATATTCTGCAGAGAAATTTTGTTACATTACTAGCTTCAGACCATTGGTTCAGTAACTAAATTCTCCATGCCCATTACGCAAACTTCCTTTATTGACACAGGCAGCTTATAACTGACTGGAAATGCTGTAGAACTCTATAGTAAAGCTGCAAAAACTGGGAGATGATAAGGTGTGTATTAAACCATGTTCTCGTTTGCAAAGTTTTCTTTCAGTCTTTGGGATTTTCTTGTGCACTAGGCTCACTAGAAACTCTTCCTTTGACCTAGGTTAATCCCTACAAGCAGCATACAAATTACTTTATACTTGTGGATTAAGAGTCAGTTAATGAGGATGGTTGGTATTGCCTCTTCACTTTGGCTGAGTTTCTTACAAGCCAAAAGCCTCTCCAAGATTGCGGTTCTCACCTGCAATCTTAGCAGCAAAACCTATCCGAGAAATAACTAATCAGTGCAGTTTCTTCCTGGCCTCGTTGCATTTCTCATGAATCAGCTAAACCCACTCTGGGACTTCAGCAGCTATTTCTGGTCCCCGAAGGGAGGTGGGGATTGCAGGAAGCTTGCAGCGTTGCTCTGCTACTGCTAGCAAATTTATCAGTGTCAATGGTTTCCAGACTCTCAGTCTGACCATTAAAACTAGTAGTTGCAACTAGGACATTTTTCATCAAAACTGTTTCTTTTTTTGCTGGAAAGAAAATGTCTTTTCAATTAAATAGCACTTTTGGGATGGAAGAAGAACTTTTGTTGGTACATTTATTTCTTAAAATCTGAAAACATACAAATGTTCTCAATTCTGATAATCAAAAACATGTTTTATACAGAGCCCCTTCCCAAATTTAATAAAATATTTTTGTCTCTGATTAAAACTTTCCATGAAAGAAAAAATATGGCTTCCCAGCTGCCTCTGCTCTATACTGTTTGGGTTTTCACAGGTGGAGTTTGTCTGGGAGAATTTTGAATCCCTTACAGCTGCAATAAATAGGGTAAAAAGTACTTGTAATATTTGTTGAGTGTCTATCCTTGCTCAGTGTTAGCCAGCGCTTACAAAGTCGCATTTCAGAAAAAGCAAGAGAAACTTAATGTCTCTGTTGTTCTGTAGTGTAGAACTGGCATTTTCTGTAGTGAAAAGGTTACCTTTTTTGTGTGTTACGTTTCTATGTGAAAAATATTCCAATTTTCAGCTGAAATGTGCTGAAAGAACTCTGGCTTGTCTTTTAACATCCATTACTAAATATTTGAATTCTCCAAAGCGCAGGAGGATACTTTATGCTGCTAATGACTGACTGACCTTTATATTAACACCACTTGGAAGGCAGTTCAGTGGCTTACCTCTTTAGCAAAATTAATAAATTCAGGGGTTCCATTAATAAGTATTTTGATTCATAGTTCCATTTTAAAATGTAATTATGCATTACTCGTAATGTTGCTTATTCTCCACTGTATTCTTTCTCTTCATTCAAAAGCTGGACTGTGATGTCTTTGCATTTCCATTCCTTCTTTTATCCCTAAAGCCACATCTTGAAATCAGTGGGGCCACATCATTGCAACAGAAAAGTATTTGGCACTGCATTGTCTGAGAGTCTCGTCTCTCCACACATTGTTCTTATTGTAACTGGAAAACATATGTCCTGTTACTTCTGTTGTGGAAATATCAAGTAAGATGTAGAACATCAACTACGGTTGTTGGGGGAGAGGGTCGTGGCTGGGGAGGCCTCTGCAATGGGTGCTGGAACCCGAAGAACAGTTCTCCGTATCGCTTGCTCCGGCTTTCCGAATGATGGTAAAATTCTGAGACATGTCTGTCTCTACATGGTAGACACTGGTTGTTTCCTGATGCAAAACTTAACACCTTCCTTTCTAAAATTGGGAGATTTATCTCACCTTTTCTGTTTTCCAAGACTGTTGTTTGAGAATGCACTGAATACTTTCCTTTTGTTTTCCTGTTAGCAAGTAGGCCTCTCATTGAGCTTTTGGGCAGGCAAGAAGGTAGTTATGCACTTAAATATTATAATTATTTTTATGTGAGTAGTGCCAGGATAGAAAATTTTAATTCATCTGCAGGTACTTAACCAAAACAATTTCTGTCATGCCTTTCTTTCCTGCAACTCGACTGAAGCGGCCGTGAGTCAGCAGTGCATCCTGAGTGACGCAGCACTTCATCTGAGGAGGGCTGTTCTAGCATAACTGGTGCAATTAAAAAGAAAATGCAGCAGAAACAAAAGCAAGACTTTGTTATTAGCGCTCATTTCCTCAGTGCAGTCAAAATGTCATTCACAAGTTGTTACATCTTCTACAAGCACAAAATACCGAGATGGATCAGTTATTTGGATGTTTCCAGCGCTGATCTTGACACACCGAGCCTGTGATTGCAATCTGCCATCTTGTATCTCTAGGGACGCTTCCCGCAGCACTGATTTCTGCCAAACAGCTCTACCTGGTTCACACGCACAATTTCTCACAAACAAATATTTGTATTTGTTTATTTGTGAGCATCGTTGTTCATTTGTCTGCACAAGACGGCGAGGCTTGTGCACCAAATGGATTTCATGCTTGTCAGTTCAATCACTTGCCTGTGGAGGTTCCAGGACTCCTAGCTTGAAGTGATTTGGATATGAGATGTGTGCCTACTGGAAAATATTTGTATGTGGTGCATACAGTCTGGGTATGGACTAGGTGGAAGTGGAAAACTAATTTCATGACTGGTAACTGTATTTTAATTATTGCTTCCAACAAAGACATAATTTCTTTTAGATGTATCCCAGTATCTTCTGTGTAGGGTTACATCTCATTACGCAGGCTAAACCAAGGATTCCATCCATGGTGCCTCTCTTGCCTTTTACACTTGCTGCGATTATAATTCTTGGCATCCCATGTCACAAACCCTTGCTCTGGAAGCCATAACAATGTCACAAGAAAGGCCAACTGCATTAATCTGTTACGGAGCAGCGTTTTTGTTTACGTCCACGCCTTTTCATTTTAAAGGTCGCATGATGACATCAAAGATCAATAAATGGTTAATGTGTTATATTTCCATGGTGAGGAAAGAGCAGATTAAGAACTGCTATAAAAAGCAATTGTACTTTTTCAATGGTTACAGCTTTGCGTTTTGACTTGGGGTGTTATTTATGCAATTGCCATATTCCCATGACTCTGTCATAAATGAGTTGTGAAATTCGATAGTGTATCCTGGCCAGGTAAATAAATGGGGATGAAATACTATAATGGCTTTCACATTTTGTATCCTATGTGTGTGTTTTATCTCAGATAAATAGACTCAATAAATGTTACAGTATATGCACTTGTGCCACAAATATTACATTTGATTCCTAATGGGTCATGAAGTGCCTTTTGCCAACCTTCAAAGAAATGTCAGTCTCTTCTATGGAAAATGTATTTCGGTACTAAATTTACTTTATACTATTATGCCCTACTGAACTTATTCCTGTCTTACGTTTCTAAACTATGTAGATAGTACATAGTAAAATGTATGTTTTGGGTTTGATCTGCCTCTTGGTTACAAAGATCTTAATTCCACTGAACTGAAGTGGTACAAGCTGGATTCTTTGCATCCTGTGGCATTTTAATGTGTTCAGTATTATAGTAACGTAAGAATAATAATACCAAACGCTATTATAAGCTACATGAATTTTATTATTTGAACATATATAAACCAAAAGTGATTTACAATATTGCATCAAAGTCTAAATTATGTGTCAGAGCTCCTCCATTGTGTTTAACACAGTTTGACCTTAAATGGTGTGACTGATGGTATAAACTGAAATGATGATGCTAAAGTAGAGGATAGGTGCACCATCAGCTATAGTCATGTGACTTTGGATCGCTTGAATGAGAATTCAATTAAAATTTTGTGTTAATAGGAGAGTAATCTTTAGCTGAAGTAGGTTTAGATCGATTATCTGACCATAGTCACAATGTCAACTTGGGAGGTTGCAGAAAAGCTGAAAATCTAACTTTGTAAAGTAATATTCCATGACCGGTAACTCTGAAATAAGCTTGTTTCATCTAAGATCAGAATTTTATACATGTGGTTCATGAAAAGAGAAGAGCTATTTATTCTAAGTAGAATGTGCCACATATCGATATAGCCAAATGTAGAGTTACATCTAGATGATAGTGTTAGTTCCACATTTATTTTAGTATTTAGGATGATGCAGTCCCAGATGATTCCATTTAAGTATAATGGGAAGTTCTTGTATGTTGCAGAGACAAGGCTAATATATCATTTCTCTTAGTTCTTCCATACAGGCTAGTACAAGAATAACTAGTTAATGGTTGCAAGATGTCAGTAAATCTTGGCCACACATTATTAAAATTGTAGATTATTCTAAGTTAATTAAGATTCATCATATTTATAGTATTAGATATATGTGTCCGAGGACTACGTGTATGTTACAGCTATGGTCTTTGAATCATTTCTGCTCATCATAAACCTTTGAGCTAAAGAAAATGGATGGCTGAAATGGCAGCATAATGAAGCTGGAGCTGAAGTCTCCGGCTGCATTCCATCCAGAATGCCAGGGAACTCCAAGGAAGTTAACGGGTATTAGTTTGTAGAAAGTTATTTAATGTTTAGGGTTTGTTGACAATGAGGAAGAATAGAAAACTTGTAGTGGTGCTTGGCTAAATATTTGTGAAAAAAAGCAAAATGACAGCCAGTCAGCATTACCAAGCCTGCCCCTCAGACCTGGTGTTAGTGCAGGGAACCATTAGGAACCTGTCCACTTCCAGCAAAGGCTTTGAAAGACTTCCCATCAAATGAGATGGGATTGAGCCAGATCCTTTGGCTGAAATATTTAAGTGTATTCTTCAAGCAGTAAATTGCAATAAGTGACAGAAGAATTACATAGGAAAAAAGGCATAGGAATATGCTTGGGCAGATAAATTCACCTTCAGATTAAAGTTTTTGATCGCAAAACTGAAGTCTAAATGAGTTAGTTATCCTGTTAAATCAGCTCAGCTATCTAAAAGACTCTAAAACAAAATCTGTTGAGCAATAAAATGAAAACAGTAAAAAAGATCCACAAGCAAGCACTGACAACTGAGCCTACCTTGAACTTGTTCACCCATTTTCTATCCCCCAGGAGCTCTCAAAATAAGGTTTAGAAGGTAACTGCCATCGCTGTTCCTCCTTAGGCAGGATGGTGATTTACTGGACTGGCTGTTGCTAGATGTGATCTTTTCCACCACACAAGAGTAATTTGTTTAAAGCCTGTCAGGAGTTCACCATTTTAATAAGAGGGTGATTCCTGTAGTCTGTAATAATAGTAATTAAAGATTTAAGTGTTACACACTTCTATATGTCTTACATACATATTCCAGAAATAATTTATGTACAAAAAAGTGTCTGAAACTGACTCCCCTGAGGGCAGTGACGTATGTCCCATTCCCTTAGTGAGTTTAAGGCTTAGTAAGAGAGAGTGATTACAATCAGAATTAAAATGTGAATTGTAGGGAGACGTGTCCTCTCCAGAGATAATGTAGTAACCATTGTTCTGTGAAAGGAAGAGTAAAATGATCCTCAGAGACACTGGTATTTTTCTAAAAAGTGTGAGTAACAAATCTTTTTTCCTGTTTAAAGAACTGTTTTTCAGTTGTGAAGTGTCGGAGAGACTCTGTTGCTTTTTCTTCAGAAAACAAGTAAGTCTCTCACTTTACTCTACATTCCTCTGCACGTGATGCTCCACAAAACACGTACATCTGTGCCCAGATGGACGTTGTGCCCGGGAAGAAGAGGAGGTCTTACGGAAAGCTGTTTATGAGTGGCAGACCTTTCATCACAGCAGCAATCCACTGGGCATGCTTTTACGTTCTTTACAAGTCCTGAAAAAGTCAGTGACTCAAAAATCTTTTGTCTACAATACTCTGACGAAAAGAGTTTATGAGGTGTGTAATGTCCCATGCTCTGTGCTTCCTAACTACCAGATTGACTTTTGTAGCTCGGATGAAATCTGACATCGCAGGTCTTCTGACACAGCAGCAGCTAAACATCTCTCAAGGCTGAGACCGATGGTTTCGAAACGCTGCCCCACTTTGTATAGCTTGAATGTATAATGAACAGGGAGGTCAGGGAACATGAGGCTTTAAAAAAGCAAAGTTAGAAGCCTGTTCAGTTTGGTTAATTTGATCGTACTTTCTTCTTCTGTTTTAATAGGCAAAATACAAGCTGTTGTCTTGAATTTTCTGACCTGATAGACAAGCAATTTGTTGGTATTTCCAGTCATTAATAAGGGACTTTATGTGAGGTAATTGAACAATTGCTGCTTTAGCGCTGTAAACATTTGTCACATCTCCTGAGAAAGATTTAGCAACTGTAATTTCTAAGTCATTAATCGCTTTTTCCAAGAGCTGTATTTCTCTGGGCTTGCCGTTCTTTTTCAGTGTAGGCAGTTCAGAGAGTTTTGAAGTTTTAACTCATTAAATTGTTAAGTTTTATCCAGAGTTGGTGGAAAGCCTCTCTCTTGTTGCTATAGCTAATAGTTTCAAACTGCATGTTTGCAGTATCTCATTTGAGATAGATGTGGATGGAGAAGTTTCAAAAGTGTCATATTCCGTTACAGTGTGAAATTCCATGAAAGCTAAAGCACATTGAAAAATTGCATTGTCTTCCCTATCATTTAGTTTCAAGAAAGAAAGAGCTCACAAAAATGTCAAAACTCAGTAAACTCCATATTAAATATAATGAGCTTTTGGCTTTGGTACTGCCAGAATCACTGGCAGATGGAAACCTTGTTTAAAACCTTCATAGAATCTTTCTCCTATTTTGTAGCTTGAGATTTTTCAAGACTAGTTAATGCACCTGGACAGTTTGTTGTTAATTCAATGCTGACATAGAGCTTAAATAGACATTCACTGTATTTAGCTCTCTAACGTACTTCAGACATCAATCATAAACCTTTTCAGGCTTCAGTCTGCTGGGCTGAACCTAAGTTCATTTAGTTTTCTTGTGGAAGATAAGCTCTGCTTTTCCCATTTGTCTCAGTAATGATTTTCTGTGCTTGATCCAGTTGGTGTTCATTTTTCTTGAATGGGGGTTGCTGAGGCTGTGCGTGACACTGGGACAGGAGGGATTCCAGTATCTTGTACAGTAGCAAAATAGAAATATTTCATCTGCTGTCCCCTAAGCTTGACTCACGGACTCACTGAATTGTTGGAACTGGAAGAGATGTCTGGAGAAATTGTACTCCAACCCCCCTGCTCAAAGCAGGGTCAGAATATCAGTCCGTTGAGCATCAGTCAGCTCGGTGTGTCAGCTTAACCGCTTCCTCTTGGAGGATGAATGAAGAGTAGGACTTTTTAGCTTGTAAACGAAGAATGCGATGATAGAAATCCATAAAATCAGAGTGGCACGGAAAAAGCGAGGAGGAGATTGCTCACTGCCTCTTCCAACAGGCAGGTTCAGAAAAGCAAAAGATGCTCCCTGGGATTCAGCTGTGGAACTCTCTGCCACAGGATGCTGCGGACAACAAAAGTTGTCTTAAGTTCAAAAAGCGACTGGACAAATTCATGAAAGAGTAATCAATTAACAGCTGTTAAACAAGAGACACAGTCTCTGGCTTAGGAGTCTGAAAGAGTATTCTGGGGAAATATTCTCTACTGGCCTTGCTTTTTGCACTCTTTGTGTGGTAGAGCACACAGCTTTTAAAAGTTTTTGGTTTTAATTATAGAATGAAGTTAAATTTCAAAATCTTGAAATCCTGTGTTAATTTTGTTGCTCCTTAGAGCTGTAATTTCTAGAGACCAGTCACAGCGAAAAGTTCTATTGAACTTATGTAATGCAAGAGTATAATGGACTTGCTACTTGTTCTCTTTCACCGTTATTATTTTATTCAGTTAATAAGGGTACTTCTAATTTACATCAGGGGAAAAGAAAGAGACCACTATTATCTCTTAAGAGGGCGAAATTATAAAGACAACAGAAGGCACCAGAAATGTATATTTCCACCAAAAGATCCATGTTTTCTGAGATGCTTCAATTTGCTCAGATCTGTGTCATCCGTAAGAAATGGGAAGATTGTACGTGCTGGTAGTGTTCTGAGTTGGCCTGAAAAACCAGAATAAAAGCTAATTAAGTTAATGGCTGAGGGCTAAATTCTCCTTCATTTGAGTGTGTCTTCATGGGTGTTACAAAGGCTGAATGCTCTAATATTTAATGACCCCCCAGAAGTCAGACTTACCAAGAGTCGGGGCTGAGTACTTTAGTGATTGCGCAAGTGGTCAGCTGTACCTGCGGTCACCCGCTCTGTTCGAAGGAAGAGTGCACTGGGAGGGCGCTCTGGGGCCGGGCAGGAGCACTGCCGGCCTCATTCATGTGGCGATAGCTCCTAGTAGCTTGATATCTAACCTCACAGAAATGATATTTTCAGCAAATATTTATGCCTTACACTTTTGTAAATATAAGAGAGTGATGTCTTCAGCTTTAACCTCTTGATAATCTTGTGGGAGAGAGTAGCATTTTTTTTTGGCTAAAGCCAGTAAATACAGTCTGATCCTTGTGCTGTTTATCAAAGAAATGTCCTACTCGACTGTACTTACGATTATCAAGCTAAGTAAATATCTATTTCTGTTTAAAGACACTTATTCTAAAAGTTTACCTTTAAAGCTAATAGGAATACTTTTTGATTTTATTTGGGGAAAAAAAAAGTAAACTGTGAAACCCCAAAAATGTTCAGTCCAAAGTTTTTGTTTTAAAAGTGCAAGTTTTGAATTGGAAATGATTCCAGGATACCTTGTTTCTGCTATTCCCCTCTTAGAGTTACCCATCAGTTTTCCTCTCATGGAAGCACAAGACTCTCAAACTACAGCTCTGATCCAGAACCATAATAAAACTTAAAGCCCTCTTCATAGTTCTCAGTGATAAGTTGTTTTTTTTTTTTTTTTTTTAAATGAATCGGCTTTTTTCCAAGGAAAGCCAGCACTTTGTGGAAAACATTTTCAGTAGGAAAAAAAGTACTCCTTTTAAAACCAGCTGCAGCCATCCGCTTTGTGGGAGGATGGGGGAAAGAAATCTTTTGCCTCCCTTCTAGATGTTTTAATGCCACCCTTTGAGTTAGGCAGATTCAGTCTTACCAAGTTCATTTGTGATTCCTTGGTGCAGTGTTTCCTGTAGCTTGTCGGATCAGCCCATTGTAGTACTACATCTCCCAATGAGCAGGGATCTGTTCCTTAATTCCTGTTTGCACTGTTTTCTGTTAACCTGCATCATCAATGGAAATTGTCCGGAGCCGATCCAGCAGCTTCTCCCAAGTCTTCTTCCTTGTTTCCTGCCGAGGGTCTTATAATAATGGGTTTTCACTGGTTGCCTGTTCCAGCAATTATTTCCTGGTTTCTAGCCAAACAGTGATTCACACAGCACAGAAAGGTTTAATTCCACTTCTTTTTTCAGTTTCCAACTTTCTGGTGTTTCCCTGCAATTTCACTTCCAGAAGACATGCAACCTTTTTTCTTCCCTTATAACCTCCTACTTCATTCAATTTACCATCATTTGTCTACTTCTCCACCTCTTCCTTTCATGCCGTTAGAACAGAGCTTTGCTGGAGAATTTAGAGGCTCTGGCAGCTTGCGTTTAATTCTTCTTTGCTCTTGAAGATTTTTCACATTTATCATGGAGTTTTGAGTTTCCCAGATTCTCTTCTGTATGGAAAAGAGTTTTTTCTTCCAGCAGAAGACATTCTGAATGGGACTGTCTTTTGATGTGTGGTCTTAACTGTGCAGAAGAACGCAAAGAAGAGCTCAGCTTTGCAAGATCTCTTTTATGAGGCCTTTACCCAGCAACGAGGGTCGGAACTGGTGTTTGCAAGTAACAATATTACATCCTTTTTACTTCTTTCCTTTTTTTAAGAAGCAGGACTCACTCGAATGCAAATAGCAGCAAGGTATTTTCAAGTAAAAAGCAATGAATAATTTCGTTCAGCAAACAAAATTGTTTTCTAGAATTGATAATGAATGACGGAAGATATCTTAATAAACACATCTGCTTTAGTGTAAGGCCAGAGCTTTTAAACGCTCTGACCTTGCATCCAGAAGTAATATTTGATTGTTAAATATACATTTTACCAAGAGCTAATTTTGTCACACTTCCTTGATGACTCAAAAATGCAGTATCAACCTCCCTTCCACAACCTGTGAGAAATACAAGATAAGCAGACCGATTAGAAGGGCTTATTTAGACCAACCCATGTGACATTGGATTGCACAGTCTACAGCAGAATAGCTGAACTTGACCCATTCTGAGTCTGTAAAATATTGGAAGAGATTGGTAGAGAAACAGCATGAAAATGTTCATCTACAGTTTATATCCAGCACTGGGGAGAAAAGACATTTAAATGAATTAGTAAATGAAGGAGAAACAGTAGATTATACCACTGTATTAATAGAAAAAAAGGTGTTGTTATTCATGATACTTGTTGCAATTTTTTGTATCACCAAACAGTATTTTTGTATTTTGTTTTTTTGTTTTACTGCTGAAGGTTTAAATTCCACATACAAATGAAAATAGAAGTGGAAGGAAGGAGGGAAAATAGGAATTTATTTGTGAAAAGATTTTTATGTTTGTGTATCTGCTCTCCAAATGTGCACTGATCTGTAGACCAAGCACAAAGACTCAGTTCTAATTGACTTTGTAGACTCCTAGTTGGATTTCCACGCTTCCAGAAGCATAAGATTTTTTAAGAAGCCAGTTATCTTCCTGGAGACATATACAAGGGAGAATTTATTTGCTTTCTGAAAGTTTTTTGTGTTACGGTTTTTAATATCCTCTTCAAAGGATTTTTTATGTAGACTCCCATATTGGTGTGCGTGAATGATTGCGCGTAGTTGGTGCATGCACGTTAAACCGCAGTCTCTTTGAGTAGTGGTACCCTTAAAGGCTAAAATCTAAAAAGCCTTTGGATTTTTTCACCTCCAGTGTAGTTGTAATATGTGATAAGTTTTCACCCCCTTGTCTAATAAATATACAATATGCATTTACAAATACATATCCAGTTGTGGATATTATAGTTTATGAGTCTTCTCTCCAGTCTTGGAGAGGCAGAATCCATAGCAAAATCCAGGACCCAGCAGTTCCCCATCGTGTGACTGGGCTTTCCTGCTGGCGTGTGGCATTGAGAGGTGGTAAATACCAGCATGTTCCTCTGCCCATCACCATTTCTTGAAACTAGGAATGCTTAAAACCAGAATCTTATCTGGGAGAAGTACCACATCTCTATGGTTTCACAGACATCTGGAGTGATTTTTTTCCCCCACTTCAGGAATTTTGGTAGCGGCACCGGCTTTCAGTGGACTCCACTTGACTGCTGCCCGAGTAACTTTTGAGGGAAGGAAGAAGCATCCCTAAAAAGTGGGTCCAGAAGAGCACTGCCTCCTGTGAGTGAGAGGGTCGCAACTCTGCGTCTTACTTGCCAAAGCTGTTTTTACTGAGGCCTGTTCTGGTACTCTAGCATTCATTAAAAAAATGACAACCCCCTGCTGTTGCGTCAGTGCCCCTGCATGTCCCATCTCACTGCAGTGACTCACCTCAATTCTCATTTTTCTAGTAAGATTGCATCACTGGATGTGCTAGAGTCAGATACTGCAACGCGTGGGATGATTGATAACAGAAATTAACCCTATTTTACCTAAAGTAGCTGGATAATAAACAACAAAACTTGCTAGTACCTTTGACACTTGCAATTACCTATTTCTTTGCAGTAAGTATTTTTATTTTCGGCTGCGTTAGAACCTAATGAAACAATGGGTGTTGCTGGAAGATGTTTTTTAGGCCCTCGGTGGGCAGTAGCAGTTCATCAGGCAGTGTGAGTGACGGTGTGAATTCAGTCCCTCTCCGAATGGCAGCAAACCAACGGCAGGCGAGGAGCCCTTTGGCGCAGGAGCGCTCCTTCCCTCGCAGTGAATCCCCTGCCTTTTGCCTACAGGAGTCTGGACTGAAAATACAGCATTTAATGGGTTTTTAAACAATACTTTTCTTTTTGGATTGAAAAGAGTCGTAGCAAAACTGACTCGCATATGATGAAAACCATTGGAATTGTTTCCTTCCAAGGGGGATAAAAGTGATAAAAGCACAGCCTGGGAGTTTACTGGCATTAATTATATGGTAGTGGTATTTTGTGTGTGACAGAAGAATGAAGTCATGCTTTTATCAGTGGCATTTATATTAGTATTCTTTTTCATGGGAGATACATGGGTGACAAAATGTTGATGTTCCTTAAGCTATTATTGTTTTATTATGCCATTGATGTTATTAATATACTGTTGTTATGCTAATGAGTTACTAGGGTTTGTGTCTCAGAGCTTTGTCCACAAAATACACACTGAATGGAGAAAATGTATGAAGTACAGAATTGTTATATTCGCTTCTGTATCATGGTTGTGAGAAGGTGCTTTTATTATATATAGATATATGTAGATATGTAAAAATGTAAGAAAAGTATGGTGAAGTGTCTACTCAACCAGAGAACTTTTCTTGTGAAAAAGAAAGCTGAATCCATGTGGGATTTTCCAGTAACAGAACTTCCTCCAGTTCGCCATTGCTCACTATTTTGCAGTAAATACGTTTCTTTTCAGCGGAGTTAGAAGTTAATGAAAGAAACTGAGGGTCACTAAAAGACTTTCTGTTGATTTCAATGAGCAGTTTCTTGAAGTCTTCCCTAATTTTGTGTTGTGAAGGGCCAGACTTTGCAGGAAAGCTTCTACTGCAACATCTCCTACAAAACAGTGCTGTTCCATATCCTGTCAGACTTCTGCAGATGGTCTTATTTGGGGATGGAGATGCAGGATACGGCCTGCCTTGAGTGTAGTAACTTTACTAAAATGTTTACATTGCAGACCACTTCTTTTTGGTTTCTTGCCACCTTTGGAAACTGATCCTGATATCTGGATAAGAGTACTGTAAATCAGCACTCACTTTTATGGTGTTTTCATTTAAATGCTTATTGGAAATGTTGAATATGTATGTTCAGCCTCAAAACCTTGTCATTTATACTGCAAGTGATGGTTCCTGGGTTATTTTGCTGAAGGTTTCTACCTTCTGTCATCACTGCAAAGCAGATTACGTATAATGCCTGTAAGTTGGGCTTTATCTAGTTGCTTTACTGTTAATAATAATGGATGTATACACATTTTTGCTTCACCTCTTGAAGTAGTGAATCAGGTCAAAATGTGAATCCTGTGCTGACTTTCACAGCCGCTTGCTGCTTGTCACGGTATTTTCACAGTATCTTCCCACCTGCCGTTTGAGACTCTGTGGGTCAGTTCCTTTACGCTGGTCATACGCCAGGGAAGAGAATCCTATAACTGCTCCTGAGGCAGCGGTGGAGCTCATTAAACAATGATTAACAACCTGATCAAAGAGCTTGGAAAAGATTTTAAACAATCACATTAAATATACAGCTATCTACGTAAAGGGGAGCAAGCACAGAGGAAATAGGAATTTCTCATCTGCTACATAGTTTTCCAAAGGCTCATAGTCCGACGTAAGCCTGGTGAATTGGAATCAGCAGGTACACTTTTCTCGCTCTTTGAGAAGATGTTCGTTGTGAAGTTGCCTGAAATTCAAAGCCATGGTGATAGAATAATGCTGTAACGGAAGATCAAACTCATTCTTTCTGCTACATTAGTCTAATTTTTGTAATGCCCTCCCATGAGCATATAAGATCCTTGATGCATGGAGCAATGCTGGCATAAGTTATTAGCTCTCTGCCCCAATTTGTTTGCTCATCCTGGATAGTCATAAAATGTGTTTGTTTCAGACTAAAGTCTCTGCTTTCTAATTAGATAACAGTAAACTATTTTCTGTTTGCTTGTTTTTTTTCTATAAGAAAACTTGAGGGAAGAAGCTAAATTATTTGGACTTTTAACATTATCTTTTCAAGAATTGGGGTTTAGGATCCATTGCGAATTCCTCGCTGTCTACATCAGCACGCAATTGTAGATTGCTTGTTTGTGATAGCAAACCAGTTAGTAAAAGCCTTGGAGCATAAGCTTTGTGATAGATATTTCCGAAGCTATGGTGATCAGTATTTACTGTTAAGTCTGGCAATGTGTTATAAATTAATGATGACTCAATTTTTCCCTTTAAATTCATTCATCAGAACGTCCAAATTGGATTATACTGACTCCAGGCTTTTGCTTTAACAGACTGTGCAAACCCCTATGGAAAAATCCTATGAAATTTAATAGCAACAAGAATAGTAGGATTCTACAGGAATTTTAACAAAGAAGTCCCACAGAAACTTTTAAAATTACCCCTAGAACTAAACAGTAAGTGAAACCTTAGATAAACTTTTGAAACAGCTCCTAAAATTGTATAGCAGTGATACAACTTTCTAGAAAATTATGTAGGATTTTACAGGAAGAAAACTCTCAAAGCATCAAAAGACTGTCATTTCTTCATTTCCAAAAGAATGTTTCCATACAGGAATATTTGAGTCTAACCTATCATTAAGATGTCAGATCTATAATGGAAAAAACCCAGGTAGAATACAGCGTCTTTTAGTCTGCGTCAGTTATTTTTACATTCCAAGCATTGCCATCTCGTTTAAATCGGTTGCCACACCTTGTGGCCACCTCCAAACCTTGAACTAACTTCTGCCTTCAGCCGAGCCCTCAAAAAAAATTTTGATGCCTATCACTTCTGTTTGAGATGTTTCCCTGTATGCAGGAAGATTCCTTTACCCAGCCCATCCTTCACATACGATTGGGACAATTAATTTAGAAATTGTCCCGGGAGTAAGAAGGTTTCAATAGGAAGAGAAGGAAGGATGTGCACTGTGAGCAAGTTACTTACCTAGAAAGGGTCACCTCCAAAGAAAGATGGAAAAACATTTTTCCCTTCCCTTGCGGGGCAGCTGCACCAGCACGATGGTGTTTGGTCCCGGGGACAGAGTTCCGCTCCGCAGCTGAAAGCTGGACCCATAAAGAATGTCTCCTCTCCAGCAATGCACACATTGCGCATTGTGATACGAGAAGCACCGAAGGCATGAATAAGAAAGCAAACCAAAGAGCCTCCTCTTGCCTGGTGGAGCTGGGATGAATCCCGCAGCCGGGTGTGGAAAACTGCCTCTGCCCTTGCACCCGAGCCCAGTTTCTGATGAAGCGAGCAGCTCTGTGAAGTTCTTTCTGTAAGTGAGTGACAGAGTTTGATCATCCAAAGTACTTTCAAAACGTAAAGAGGCATTTTGAACTTGACTTCTAAAATCCTAGTTTCAGTGTTTGATGGGAATGATTGGTAGTATGGTTTTGGGGTTTGACTAAAGGTGATTTTTTGGCATTACAGGAATCATAAATGTGCAGATTTTTTTTAGCTTCATATCCTGAGTTTTGTATACAAACATTGCTCGTGTGAGATGAACTTTGCCATTGTGTTTTTAGCTTGCGAGATGACCAGGCTGTGTTCTAGAACGTGAATTTTATTTCCCATTTCGTTCCATATCCCTACTTTGAACTGTGTTTGAACAACTGTTCCCGAACTCCTTTTTGTATAACCCTAATCACCTTTTCCTTTCCCTTGGCATGATTTTTGGATTTTTTCACTCTTGCTCTGAATGATTTGAATTCTAAGGAGGTGTTTGTGCATTTTAATTTGCCTGTGTTATTTTTATATTGGAGGACTTCAATAGGACTGTGGTTTTTTTGGTTTTTAAATAACAGCTACTTCTATTGTTAATATTCAGAGAAGATGGTTTGACCTATAAGCTTGACTTTTGTGATCGTTTCTGGAAACTTATGAGCCATCTGCTAGGTTTTTTAAAGAAAAATAGATGTCTATAAAACTTAGGGAGGCATCACTGATGCGTGGAAATCTTTTCCTTAACTTTTCTACCTTAAAGAACAAATGATTCAGTATTCTGTATTTCCTAAATGAGAAGCTATACCTGCACTTAAAATTTAACTTAAAGCAAATGCAGCAAAAATTCATGAGGTTCGTTATGGAAACAAGGTGGTTTGATAAAATCGCTGCGTTGCCAATTGGAATGTGATGGAGTCACTTTAAGAAAGGTCAGCCTTTGGTACAGTTGGTTCAAAGGGTAGCTCTTACTTTGCAGACTCTGGTGGCAATAAAAGCTATTCCCATTGCTTTGCCTACTGCTTTTATACTTTGGAGAATGTTACACCGTAACCAGAGTTTATGCAGTAATTACCTTCCTTGGGATACTCCCAGTATGTGAAGCACATCGCTCACAAATAAGGGTTTTCACATGCTGAGAGGAAATTGGCAAATAGTTTGAATACATAATAGGAACTATACTAAGGTTTCCATTAACTACTCCAGTAGAAAAATGTTGCAGCGGTCAAATATTTTGTTATTAAAGAGCTGGCTAACAACAAGGAATGTGATTCTGCTAGATATGACATCTATTTATAACCGATAAAAAAATGAGATGCCTGCTCAAAACCAAGCATTGGGGATGGCATTTGCCAAAAATACTGGGTTTGGTTTAATTTTCTCCATCTATGTCAATGGTAGAATACACAGTCACCTCACTGTCAGCAGAATGCATCCAAAGACGGAACTCCTTTAAAAAGGTTACCAAAAGAAAATGTTAACTCCCCCAAAATATGCAGACAGTCTAAAATTACTTTTAGTATTAGACTACATCTGTGAGGAAGATTATTCAGCTTAAGAAAATTCATATATTATGTAGATAATCTAGTAATTATAAAAGGTGAAAATAAATGTAAATTATTGGAAATATCACTAACAAGTTAGTGTAAGTAAAGCACTCAAGAAAAATGGGGAAATAGTCAAGTCATCACACATACTGAGAATAATATTATTGGTGTTTCTAAAAACTTGGTAGAAATTAATATTTAATTATGCATGACCTACTCTTTTATCTTGACTCTGCTGCAGTCCTGCTGCTTGGAACTAGAAAAGCAACTGCAGTGGAGGAAGTAAAGTAGGCTCTTTCATACTTCTTCTCCAGCAAAGCCCAAAGCCTTCATACAAATGGCAGCAGCATTTATAAAACATGTAAAAATGAGTCGCCTTGTTAGCTGATATCTGGTGCAATTCTTGGGGTGGATTCTGACATTCTGGTCTGTGTGTTCCATTATACAAAGGGCACAGGGTTTGGCCACAGCCGAGAAATCCTTTCCTGTAGGAGGACTCCCTGCCGGGGCTTCAGAGCTGGACCTCAGCCCAGGAGCTCTGTCCTCACTAATGTCTGCTCTGTCTTCTGCACCAAGTAGAGCTCTCGTGAAGCAGAGGATCTGTTTCTCTGTTTCTGTCTAATAGTTTCCTTGCTGTGTTTCTAGGTCTCCAATACGATCACAAATCCACAAAAAGGGAAAAGCAGGGTTCAGAACAGTGTTTCTCCTCTGACCTTATTTCTTTGTCCGGTTGTATTAAATACCTTATCCAGAATTCTAATGCCATGGTTAAAATAATTTCTTCTTGAACTAGTTTGCTGTGATAAAGTAGAATTGTTCAGGAGACAGATTGCTCTGAGAGCGGGAGATTATTAAGTGCAATTCACTTTGTTAAACTGAGCAATATGCATTGCTAAATTGAGCTTTTCTCATTGCTGGGTGGTCATTCTTCTAGTCGCATGGTGAAGTGAGAGGATTGGAACCAAATTCCCTGCTTGGATCTGATCATCATACCAATTCCCAACATCTGAGCTCCTAATTATGATTTATTAAGAACTTGGCACAAAGCCCAGATCTGTTAAGGAACCAGGATTCAGTGTCCCCACTGGAATCGTGACAATCCACATGTCAGACCGTGGAGCAGTTGTGTATCCCGGGGTGTCAGCCCGCTGTGTGATGTGACAGCAACGCTTAATGCCAGCACGGCCAACCCTGGCTGGGCCGTGGCATGGCAGGGCAGGTCCAACCACAGCCTGCTGCTGGGACCTGTGGCATCGTGTTCTGCCATCGCCACCAAATGTGACTGATGATAACTAAAAAAGGATCCAGCCATTAGCATTTTCTTAATTGTGGGTGGAAACGTTGGTGTAAATGTCTTAGTTCACCTAAATTGCTCTGCTTTGGGTACAGATCTGTGGAGGCAATGGGCTTTGTTGGAGAGCTGGATGATTCAGTGAACTGGGAAGTTGCTGTCATTTTCCATGGAGCTTTTGCATAAGTAGTGGAAAACTCTTCCATGGGATGGAAAAGTGGAAAACATATCCGTGAGATCTGGAGCAAATCATTGCAGAAGTAGCACTTCCATCCTATTTTTTCCTTGGTGGAATTATGGAATTTGGGAGCAGGAAAGGGGCAGTGACAGTGGGCTGAAAGTGTACGTAGTAGTGAGATTGCAACAGGGAAGTGTGAGGCAAAGCCACAAAGGTGAAATTTATATTCAGTGCCTGAAAATTGATGGCTAAAGATATTGTAACAAGACTAGTTTCTGCTGTTTGTACTATCGATGGAGATACTTGTCTAGATATTTTATTTTAGCAGCTTTTTGGATAAATGAGAGAAATTGTATCTCATTATCTGGTAATAATATTGATGTGCAGTCAACTTGTCATTCTTCTTCCCAGTAAGCTGAAGCAACATGGTATTTTTTGGAGAATTTTTTGGGTTGTAGTTAATTGTAAACAGCAAGGTAGGATGGTTTTCTAAACAGTCCTTAGTAAGATACCTAGCAGCTCACTGAACTAAAGAGTCATTGCCTCCATTAGTTATTAAATACTCAGTTACAAAACCTTCCTTTCATACTGCGATACAGTCTGTTCGGTAACCCTTCCCGTTCCTTCAGACTGGAACTACTCATCACGGTCAGAATTAGGGCTCACTCATCACTAAGCATGCATTTTATAAATTCTTTACGCTTCCTTCCTCTAGATATGATTGCATACTTCTTTCTTAAGGAAGAATCCGCTTCAGATTCCGTCAATAGAGACTGTTTCAGTTGTAATCTGTAACTGACAGCTATACCAAAAGCAACATTTAACATGACTGTAAAAGTCACAGGGTTGAAATGCCGTAAGTCAGGAACGAGTAGTCTTGAGAAAGATCAGTGGTGATGCCTACAAAAAAGATACCACAACTGCCCAGTACTTTTTCTGTCAATAGTTACCAGCCTTTTTGAAGAAAATTCATTTAACCAGACCTTTCTCTCTGTTGCCCTTGTGAGATTAAAACCTGGTAAATGAACTGAAGTGAGAAGTTTAGCTAACAGGAGCAGACTAAATTTTTGAAGCTTAGCAAATAAAAAACAGAAGGTGAATTGTTCTGACACTACTAACAATGACATTTTGGGCATTGGCTGCTAAAGAAGCTACAATTTAATGTTTCAATTTCTACCCAAGAAACTTAATTAGTTTCCTGCATTCTTAAATGCAGGATCCTGTAATAATTTTCAGAGCCATCCTCCTCTTTTACCAAATGCCGTCCTCCTCCTACACAATTTAGTTGTTTCACAATTGTATTGCACAGCGGACAGATTTCCTGCAAATTGACAAATAATGCAGGTCTTTGGTGTAATTTAGAAAGCAGTCTTGAAGCCTGAACTTTCAGCTCCTGTGACGATTTGACTCTTTGTGGATGAAAATTGTTTGTGTATTTTTCCCTAATTTGGCAGTGAGGTGATCAAGTAAAGTAAATAATGTTAAAAAACCAGCAACCTTAGAAATAGTTTATTTCGGGTGTTTAATTGTGTAAATTAATTTAATTCTTTAGGTGTATTTTTTGGGGAAAGTCTGCCTTTGGGGCTTTGACTGAGTAAAATAATTGTAATAACGCAGAATGATCATACAGTTCCCAGACTTCTTTTCCTTTGGTTTTCTTTTTGTTATGTTTTGTTTTGTTTGAGTAGGGGTGTATCAGGAATGTCACCGCTGGGATGAAAGGACCTCCTTCGCTGGCCAGGAGTGGAGGCAGGGGCTCGGCCAGGTGGAGAGCCTGTGTCAGGGTAGGCTTTCCCCCTCGTCACCGCACTGACTCAGCCCCGGGCTCCGGCGCTGGAGGAAACGGGCAGAGCCAGCGGCGTGACCCAGCCTGCTATAATTAGATCCTGATGTAAACGACAGAGTTAAGCCGTAACTACTCAACTTTCATAAAACTGCTTTTGTCACTGCTTGATGCGTGCTGGTCTACTGAGCAAGCAGGTATCAGAGCTAATCCTAAAACCTCATTGTTATTTTTACAGTGACCTTTCTAAATAACCTGAAAGTGCTGTCATTTGGATCAAATCAGAGCTGTTGGTAGTTCATTAGGCTCATGTCACTGTGCATTTGCCTCTGAAACATTTAATCACATATCCCCAGTACTCATTTAATGCACTTAATCTAACATGAGACTATCTTCTTTCCCATTTAAAATAAAATCATAATATGTGTTGGGTTTGGCATGAAAAAAAGAAAGGAAATATTTAGCTATTTTGATTTTTTTTTAGGAGTGGAAATGACAAGGTCTGTCTTCATCAGAATGGAAAAATCACCATTTAGTTGTCACTTAAACTTTATCCTTTAAACTTTATATATCCCAGTGTTCCTTTTTCTGATGCGGTAGTTATTTTCAAATTACTTTTGTGGGAGTTGAAAAGCATGTAGCAAAAACATGTCTTAGTTACAGAAATAACTTAAAACTAATAGTATTCTGAAAAAAAACCAAGATACCCTCTGCTTGAAAGCAGTTTGATAATCAAACCGAACAATTTAAAAAGTAAAAAAAGCAAAGCAATTTGCAAAGGAAATAATTGGTATAACTAGCAAATATTTAAATAGAACAGGACTATTTCCTGCAGCTTAGGATTCTTTGCAGAGTGTTTCAAGCAGTTGAACTCACAACAGGAAGTAATTTGCTGTTGAAAATAAGATCACATGAAACTCACTGCCTATAGTGATAAAAGGGAAGTACTTCGCTTGGTAAAACTGCTGGTTAATGTGAAGGCATCAGAGCTGTTTAATGACACTGCATGCTTTAAATTGCTTTGGAATGCTAGAAACAGGAGTAGAGAAGACACGACAATCGCATGTAACAGGCATTAAATGAACACAGGTCCCACCGGACATCAGACTACATGAAATGGCTGTTTGAAAACATTAAAATCTTTATTATAGGTGCCTGGAAGTGTTAAACCAATTAAAAAAGGATGTTTTAGATTTTTGCACTGTCACACACAAAGAAATAACTGATGACGGTGAATGAAATTCTTTCTAAATTCCTGTGCAGGCCACGGTCTAAGTGTGTACCTCTAGGTTGACAATTAAGCACCTTGAAAACCAATTTGCGTATTTCCTCTGAAGTGACCATGCAAAGGATGATGTTTGACAATGTCTGATTACATACTTGGAGACAGTAAACCATGATGCTTTTCATTCTGAAGTATCGCCCTTCTAGGTGGCAATGGGGCAATCTTTTCCAGAGGGTGAGGAAAAAAGTAAAATCTTAGTAGTAAACGATGCAGAAGGATTAAAATTTTTCTGGAGTTGATGCACAGTCAACTCTACCAGCTACTGCCTGTGCCCATTTTACTAATGACTTTGCTAAGACAGAGTATTTTTATATACCTCTTTATAATTGATTTTGTACCTGTTTTATGGGTTTTTTTTACCGTGTTGTCACCCTTGAAGGACCTCTGAGACTCTGAGCTGCTGCTTCACCCACTGTCCTTATGTTCTTAAAATACTCAAGGCAAGACCACCACTTTTCCAAAGCAACCTCTTTTCTTATGGCCTGGTGCCAAAATTTAATAGGAATTGTTCAGTTGACTTAGCATCTGACGTCATCAGACACCCTTGCCCTTAACCCTTGCATCTAGTTTTAGAAACATCAGATCCGTTGAGTGTATCTTGGTAAGGAATCATTCTTAGAAAATGTTTACCCTTGACCATTCCTTCTCTGGCACTGCCGTGCAGCTTGGATGGTAGCTAGGCCATTCACTAGCAATATGGTCATCTGCTCTAATCTGCACTTGATTCCCAAAGGTGATAGCATGGCGTATTCCTGACACTACCCTTTTAAATTTATAACAAAAGGAATCTCCTTCTAGCCTTCAGTGTTATATTACTGTTATAATCTGAATTTTAATTAAATCTTTGCTATATAAACATGGCATTTTAATGCTTTTAGTAATAAAATAGTATTTTATTTTAAGTAAGTCACTAGAAAGATGTTATAATAATAGTTGAGATCAAATACATTTGCACTCATTCTAGGGGGAGAAGTGATCTTGTTTCCAGGTATAACACAGTGGCATGATTTTTCTATGCTATGTCCAACTAGGCCCATACATATGTAAAAACAATCTGCATTTCTAAATTAGTCAAAAGTGCTTTCTTGGTGGAAGTGGTGTTGCCTAGTGTCACGTGTTTGATTTTGCCAGGAGTCACACAGCGTCTTCCTTCCTCTCACCGAGATCGGTTGGACTTTGGTAATGAAGTTGGTTGGAATTACTTGACCTTTGATTGGTTGCTCCCTATATTTGCACAGGGTGTTATGACTGGAGGGAGATCCATCCGCTTTCTTGGGATATTGTGGTGTAAAAGTCCTGTATGGCCAGTGCAGTGCAGGATTGCACCGCAGGATCTACGGCTGCTCTAAAAGATGAACAGTCCGCAGTGTAAGTGGGCTGCAGGCCAGACGAGAATAGTTTGTGCAGTTTAAGAAGTTTGGCTATTTTTGTTGCTTTGCCCAGAATCACAAAGCAGCAGGCTTGGATTCCGCTACCGAAATGAGCTCACAATACGCATGATGTAATTATTTCATTCCCCAAGTTCCCGTACAGTTGGGACTCTTATTAAGGTGAGGATTACCAGTAGAGTGAAACTAGTTGAAGTTTTATTTCCCACACCACTTGTGGATTTTGCAGTTTCCACTCAAAATCGTAGTTTTCCAAATACTCTCCTTTAATCGCGACATGCCATGTCAACACAAGTTATTTACTTAGTAAACATGCCATACTTCAACATTTATGCATATTCATGGAAACACAGAAAAGATTATGGGATAAAAGCTCAGACCCAATGCAGTCACATACCCGCTGATAATTTACATGTGTATTACACAACTATTTATTCAGCCTTTAAAAGGGGAAAAATCAGTTACCAAAGCAACTGCTATATTGTGTTACTAATGCTATTTTTAAGATAAAGAACATCGGTAAGGCACATATCTCTGTATCTCCTAGGAACAAGTACACACTTTCCGAAGGGGAAAAACACCAGAACTATTATAATCACTGAATTTGTTAAAAAACAAGTTCGGGCCCGTTTGCTAAGTATTTCCTTATAATTGAGTTTTATCACCAGTTTTACAGCATTGCAAAATATTCTCAGCAAAATAATAATATATGACAGCAAGGGCTAAGTGAAATAACGGTTGCATTCAGGGTAAGTCTGGTAGAGCAAGCAGTATTTGCAATCCAAAGTGTGCAGCCGAACGTGCAACATTTATATCATTACAGAAGATGACTCTATATAAATACAAGCTACTGATGATAGTTTTCTTCCTTTATTTTCTGCTCAGCCGGCAGAACACTCCCCTATCGTTGCTCTGAGAGTTGAGAACATAATGTGCTCTGTATTCCTTGCCCCAGAGCAAATGCTTGGGACAGAAGATGTTTGCATATCACTGTTATGGGCCGAACAACTATGATTCTGTGTCATAGTGGAAAATAATAGCACATGATGTAAGCTTCAGTAAATCATTTTTGTCCTAAGTGCACTCATAACCAAGTTACGGACTTTTAAAATGCCTGTTTCTGCTCTTTTTTTTCTGGCAGTCCAAAGGACACAGAAGAATATGGTCAGTTTAAGAAGACTTGGGTTTTATTAATCAGATTTTAGCTTTTTCTGCTAACAGCCTGTTCATGAATAGACTGACATTTCCATGATTCTAGTTGCCCTTCAGGATTGTTTACAAGATAATAGTTTACAAAAAAGTCCTGGTCCATAGCTCACTCTAGCCAATGCATTGTGAGTGCTTAGTGTTGATCGAAGTCCTTCAGATGGGCTAAGTCAAGTGATGCTGTCCTGAATATTATGGTATGTTTCAAATGCTTTTTGTAAACCTGTAGGGTTAGGAATGTGAATACAGCTTTCTGGCGGTAGTAGACAAAGATCTGTTTTCAGAAACCCTGGAAAGCTTAATTTGAAGAATGCCTGCAACATCTCTTGTTCTCTGCAACACCTTGCATCTTTGACCAGCCGAGATAAAACAACAGTTAAACTAGAACTAGGGGAGCTACTCTGATGGTCCAAATGAAAATTAAGACCATTCTGGAACAAGTATTTTGCTTATGGGGAAAAAAGGAGTCATGTACAATTTGCCCACAGTCAGTGCGGCTTCCTCCTTGCAGAAAGTGCTGAGGCACCTCCTTGAAAGACCAGGCCCTTCAGACTCTGTATTGCTTGCTTAAATAAAGTTGCCTTTAAAATGTTGAAATGTTGAAATGATGTGATGTAGAGAATGTCCCCCTCGCTCCCCTCCCAGTGACGTTTTCTGGGTTTTATTGTAAAGGAGCGTTTCCCAGCTCTGGGTCAGATTTTCCGAGTTGTGTAAGTAAGACAACTTGCAATGCAAGAAGCGCAGCTGGGTTTTCCTACAACTCGTGGTGATCTTGTCTATTAACTTAGAGAAAGAGTTTATTTTTGTGATATTATTATCTGTCCAGTACCTTCTTCAGCCATTTATGTTGCTGGCTGAATAAGACTTAAAATTTTCTGCTGTCTTATTTAATGAATAGCAGCCATGTCCGAGTCCATTGCTAATCCAGTATTAGTCATTGCTGCACTCAGGTGCAGTATCAGTGTCTCAGTTACTCAATTCGGGGGTGATTATCTCTGGGTAGGTATTCTGGGAGAAGCACGAGCCATGGATCAGCACATGCGTTCTCTTTATGGCTCAGCTCTGCAGAATACTGCGGGAGAACTTTTGTCTCTGGTATCAGGATTGACGTGCGCAGCAGGCGAGGCATCCACGTCCATGCAGAGCTCTCCATTTTCTCTACAAATTGTATAAATCCTGGTGGTCTCTGATGGAAAGCAAGTCTGAAACATTTAAAGATACTTCATTGCATTTAGTCTGCCTCTGCAGTAGTGGAAATGGATAATCTGTACCGGGAATCCAAGAGTGTGTTGCTTTCAACAAAGAGATGAAGATGGGAGAAAAGACGTGAAAAAAAAATAAGCATCCGTTTTAATTTGTCTTTATTCTCAAACTCTGGATACTAAGGGCTTTTCCTGGCTCCCTCTGCTGGCTATGAAGCTGGTTTAGCATTTTTTTTCCACTACATTTTTGCTGATTAAAATAGCTATGGCAGCTTTGTGTCTATCTCGGCCTCCCACCCCCGACTATCGTTCTCTACACATTCTTCTGTGCTTAAATACACAATTGTTTTTATGACTAACTCCTCTTCTCCCCTGTAAGATTACTGTGTGATTCATATTTAAAAACGAATCCATCCTTTTAAAAAGCAACCAATTACTCCAAGTACATAAACAAAAGAGCAAAAAAGGAGAAAAACACGTGAAGTTCCTAAAATATTAAGCAGTAATTTCCAGTATGAACTGACTTTTTATCAACACTGAATTTAAATAATGAAAGAAAATAATAACAACAGCGTAGCAACAGAAGCCCCAACCATGAAATGTTTGTATTATGCTTTATTACAGTGCCTCTTTTTTAGTCACCTGAGATTTGAAATGCTGCACCTGCTTTATAGTGCTTAAGCAATAGAAGTACTTTGGCCTGACATAGAATTTCCATCTCTAGAACATTTAAGTATAAACTGATTAAATCTGACAGTTCTCCTGTAGAGCAGGTAATAGCTACCATCGCAGAAATATCCCAGAACAGCCCCAATTCACAGAAGGAGACGCTAATCTGTTAAGATTAAGCAAAATATCAAGTCAAAGCCAAACCCAACCCTTGTTCAGATATTCACTTTTAACTGTGAATTCCACCATCTAGATCTAGTTTTCTACTGCATCTGCAATCGATCACAGTTATTAGTACCTAGCTGATCATTAGGACACCTAGAGTCATGGTGTGTATGCATGATTTTGGTATTTGCACGAACAAAATAACAGACATGTTTTAAAGGGCTGTTGAAAGAGCATCTACATGGGGTGATCTTGCCTCCAGGCACTGAAAAACAGTGAGAGCTCTGGCCACTGCAGCCAGAGCTGCATTAGCCAAGCGGCACAACACAGCTGAATACACCACCTGCCTCTCTGCTCCATTCCTGAGTTGGGCACCAGTATCTTTCCATGAGTCCAAGCCTTTCTCTTCTGAGAGTCACCACTTCCCTCCCAGAAGACGACCTCCTCTGTCTTTTCTGGGCTGGAACCCAGCCGAAGTCCTTTGTGTGGGAACAAGCTCCTGGGTTATTATTTTTTTTTCTCTGCAATTTTTAACACTCCTTAGTGACTCAGCCCGAATCCTGTGGGAATTCCTAAACCACTTTGAAGGTTTTGAAAATGTTGCCCTATACCTGTGGGGCTCACCGCATGCCCAGAGCTAACAGGTAAGTATGTTGGTGGTAGGCAGAAAATTCCATTAAGATTCTTGCATTACTCTTGCTGCTATAATATATGGATGCTGCAGGATCTTGAATGTTTCTATCCTCCCAGCTTCCTGCTGAGACGGTATTATTGCTTGGGTTAAAAGCCAAGTGGCTTTGTGTATGTACACACTCCAGTCAAACATATGATTGCTAATAATCTGCGTAGCGTGAATGGCAAAGCATTTCACAGGTGGTAACGCAGAACTTCACTGAAGCTGGTGACTCAGGTTTGGTTTGAAGCGAGCTGCTGCAATCTGGGTTGAAGATTGCACTTTCTTCTTAAATTTAGGCTGTCGTTCTCCAAGGACTTTTTGGGTTGCTTTTATCCTCATTAACGAGTGGATATAAACTTCACCTTGAAAGTTCTTGTTGAAAACTTTATTTCAGAAACTATTCTGGGTATAAAATTGAACTTTTTACTTAGTGAAAATTTCGAGGTTTTTATACAGTAAAATAATTGCAATCAAAATGATCAAATATATAAAATTAAGGAAAAAACTTGCAAGTTCTCACTTTTTTGAAAAAAGTCTACATTTCTAGTAATCAGGGTAGAGAGAGAGAGGATAGCAATTCTGACACACTTGTCTTTGAAGAATATTCTGAGCCCTAAGTTCTCATGGCATGATCAGTCATGCAAACTGAAACATGCAGTTTTGGACAAGTCATAAAATCTGAGATCCTGGCCTGATCCTGCAGCCCTTGTTTAGAGAGCTGGGGTGGAGTTGGCCAAAGTCACCCAAAAGAGTTCTGCAAAAATGTGTGGTGATGTTGAGACCTTTACAGGTTCTGCTTTCGGAAAGAAAACTTTATTTCTAGATTTTCAACCAAGGGGACAGTGCCATGAGACCTTAATAAGCACTGTCCTTTCTAATTGTAAGGATACAGTTGGTATCTGGGACACGTATAGGGATGCTGCCCAGTTATGTAGGGATGGGGTGAGGAAGGCCAAGGCGCAAGTGGAGCAAGGAATGGAAAGAACAGTAAGAAGGGCTTCTACAGGTATGTGCGTCAGACAGAAAAGGTCAACGAAAGCACACCCCGCCTGATGAGCACAACTGCAAACTGGTGACAGTGGGTGAGGAGAAGGCTGAAGGACTCACCTTTTTTGCCTCAGTCTTAACTGGCAGCCTCTCTTCCCACACCTCTCGAGTGGATGGACTGCGAGATGGAGACTGAAGGAGCAAAGTGTAGAATAAATATCCCAAATTCACTGCTGCTTGCACACAAGGAATGATTTTAACGCATCATTTAGAATTTTGTAATAATCCATATATATCATGCCATAAATGAGTTTTAAAATATCAAACCCAAAGTTAAATCAGGAAAGTTATGTACAAGATTTGTTACTGCTGTACAATTACTCATCATTTCATAAGATGTCCACTACCCCACCTGGTTGCCTTTGCCTCTTTATTTCAAGCATTTGCTGCAATGGCTTTTGCTGGAAGAGCTCCTGTGTTTCCAGAGTCTAGGGTAATAGGATCCTGTCTACTTAAGTAATGAAAAGCTGCAACTTGATGACAATTTACATATAGGCCGTTCACATCAGTCTGGTTAGATAAAACCTCATAAATGGTGTGACCTCTGTATAATTTCTTTCCTGCAGAGGGGAATAAATGAAGGCTGTTGCTCTTCTGGAGAGTGTTTCTAATGCGTCTTTCCCCTGACTGTGCTTACAGACTTTCAAACCCTTATCATTCCATTTTCTGTTAAAACCGATGTAAGGAGCACAGCCTGTCATTTGGCTGAAGATTTGTGTCTAATTCCTTGCATTTTTTGAACTTCTTATCATATTAAGAGTGCTCCTGGTGGAAACAAGATGGCTGATAGAGATCAAGGGTGAGAACAGGCCATCTCGTAGTAAAGTGACTTTGTCAATATGCATGTGTGTGATTTTACCTTGTAATTAATTTTCATTCAGAAGAGGAATCTTTTAAATATTAAAATACAGTTCCTCCAGCCACTGGGCTTTTTCTGCTCTTCATGGGTTTTGTGTGTGATAGAGCTGTCTTTTCACCAAGGCTTCTCATGTGACAGATGATATCTATGGATTGCCCTGCTGTTTAATGTGAAGCAAATGGGATAGCTTATCTAATGTGACAGGTACCGTCGTCTGTTGTCAAAGCTGTGACAAGTACCGACCAGGATTATCTGGATGAGCGGTCATCTTCATGTTGCAGCATGGAAGGTGTGGACCTCATGGATAAACTACAGCAGTACAGTGAGATACACGGCCACTGAAGTGGAAAAGATGAGGCAGATTAGATGCTAATATGATGTATAAAGACATCAGATCCTGACGAGTGAAATTAGGATGAAGGGTTTGGGGGTGTAGGTAGGTGTAGTGGAGGATGGATGAAATACATACTTCTTGGAAAATCTGGTAGACATTATTTGCAGTAAAATAGGATGTAAGTTCATTTTTGTGCAGTTAACCAGATGTCTGTACAAACTGCTATTCAGCATTATTTGTGAATCAGTGGAGGATTCTCCCAGTGCTAAGACTAGGAAGGTGTAAAGGCAAGTGACTGAGCAGCCAACATTATGAGATATTTTCCTAAATATAACTGTAAGCAAATGAAGCAAGCACGTAAATAGTTTAAAAGTTGGTTTATTACGTGGCTATATTGAGTGCAGCACTGTCCAACTTGAAATGAGAGTGGCATTACAGTAGCTTTGATAGGACATAAAATTTTGCCGTTCCAGCTGTGATTTTCAAAGGGCCCTGCAAGTGCCACATTTCTGGACATCCATTAGGGAATTAGCTATCTTTGGAAAGGCAGAGCCTACTACAAAGAATGAGTAAACAGTATCAGAATTTTAAAAATGTCCATATGATGAACCTCAAAGTGTAATTTGTAAAAAATGTCTGTGTGGGTGCAAGCTGATGAAATTTTTAATACATATGGTGAATGAGCTTTTTAATCACAGAAAAGGCAACTGATGGTTGTTTAAAAAGACAAGAATGACTTGCCTGCAGGAAGAGGGTCAGAGAGGAACAGAAAATCATTTCTGATCTATGTTTCAACAATAGAAATCAGCAAAATGAAGGCACTGAACGTGCTGATAGCTCAATGCTGCACAGCAGAACACGCTCAAGAGCATATGAGTATGACAGCCCACCAGGCTGCAAAGTTTTATCAGGTGTTTCACAGTGTTTTCTTAAATCCTCATCTTCTGAAGTCATACAGATACACAACAAACAAAGCTTTCATCTACAGGAAAGTTAGCTGAGTTCTTCTGTAGAAAAATTTCTAGTGCTCAACCCATCAGATGTCTGTCATGATCAAGTCAGTCCAACGACCCCGACAGCCTGTCTCATACTTTTTCCAGTGGGTGGGATTGGCAGCACTGCTGTAATGGTCTGGTTGGAAGAGTACTTTTTAGTTTCTTTCCCCGGAGCATCACTATATAACAATGTAGAGACTTTCCTGGTTTGTAAAAATGAAAACTGCAAGTGTTCCCACACCAGAAACAGTATTTCTGCTTACCCTTACTGGCCTGATAAGAATTTACCTGCGTTACATCCACTCAGCTTTTCTTGGGAAACAAAGCCCTAAAAATTAGCCCCAGTGGTTCCATCCTAGTGCTTCTCTCCAAGTCTGAATCATCAAGTCTTGTCTTTAGTAGCTGCTATTTCAGTGTAGGCAAGGTCCGGGGCAGTAGGAGACTGCGGGTTGCAGTTGGTGCCAGCTTGCCCTTCTGCTACTGAGCTAACTTTCCAATAAAAGCAATGTCATCATTAAATACAACTTCCTTATACCTTAGTGGCTAGAACAACGTCAACGCGCTGTGATTATATACAGGAGCATTTGTGGGGTCTGGAAGGAGAGATGAGATGTCTCTTTACTATATTTGGCACTGATTCTTGGTATTTCTTCCATTTGCAGACCCTCTGTGCCATTTTCTGATGACAAAACTGATCCCTGAGGGCCTAATTGATATTAATGAGATGTAAATGACAGCTGAGGTGACAGATGACAGTGTCATCAACCAAAGAAATAAAGAGCAGTGTCATGAATAAGCACAAAATATTCACAGGACAGAAACAAATGGTATATAATGTTGTTGAACAGGTTGAGGTTTTTTTAAAGGTAATGCATTGGAAAAAAATATAATCAGAGCATGAAATATTAGCATGAAATGGCTCAGACTATTGTAGCTCTTAGCAAACATTTTTTCAGGGTATATATTGTAGGGGATTGAGGAAGACAAAGATGATTCATTTATTTATTTAAGAGTGACAGTGAAAGAAGACATGCATGGCAATGGAAAGCAGGTACTATGCGCTTGCTGTTTATGAAAGAAAGGTTTGATGTTTTCATGGGTCACCACATGAATAAAGGAAGAGAAGGAAAGATGATATTTAGCAAAGGCCATGAAAGCTTTAATCTGGAAGCCTATGACATATGTCTTGGTATGTTAAATAAGCTTGAAGCCGGGTAGAATATGAGATTTTCACCAGGATTTTTTTCTTGGTGCTTATGGACTGATTCAGACCTGTCCAGCCACTGATAATCCAGCTAATTTTTTAGTCGCTAAAACATGTAAAAGCTGCTGTACAATTTACTAGCGCCTGTAGGAGCCCAGACTTGAAGAATGGGTTGAGCTTATGAGGATTGGCACATGGATAATTCATTTCCCCCCTCATTCTGGCCTAGATTTTCCACACATTTTGTCAGAGTGGTTTTTGGTCTTTTTTGCGGCTGATACCCCTTTGGGTTTTGACGGATTGCTGGCCTAAACTCTGCCTGGCCGGAGTCACTGTTAACCCTCCCTCCTCCCCTTGCCATAGTACTGTTGTCTGCAGAGAGTGTTATTTTGGAAGCACAGCTGCAAAAAGATAACAGAAATACAACTTGGCCCCATGCTTTATTGAAAATGTGCTGTTGTGCATGACTATGGCATGAGAATCCCTTCTCTAGAGTGATGTGGAGTACAGCTCACCGGCTCAGTGTAACCTCTGCAAGAACAACTGCGTGGCTTCGGCGTGAAAGCGCGCTGATGGCTGAGCTACGTAGAGCACACATAGGTGGTGGGAGCTCATACGTGACTGTCTGCTTCCTCCTAACCTGCCCTAACTACAGCCGCCACCAATGATGCCAGTGTATGATGGGACTGTGACTCAACTGAGGTAGGTTCCCAGTGCCTGTAATGGGATTCCTGCTCCCCTCCTATTACATGGGAAATTATGCAGTAGTTAGAACTGGAGAGGAAAAAAAATTAATAAAGGCACACAAAAAAGGAAATCCTTCTTTTCTCTGTTGTCTTCTCCTCTTGTTCGGATAAACCACTGAGTGGTTGCTGTCCTTTTTTCTCGCATCTTGATTTTGGAGGAGGGCACTTCCCATGAGCTATCCAATAACTTACTGCTCTTGTTTGTACATGAAAAAATAGTAAACTGTTATTAACAGAGGTGGTATCAAGCTTATTGTGTGTTCTTGTATCAGTTGTACAATGTGTGGAAATATCATTATGTTCTGTACACGTTCTATTAATTGTTTTCTTAATTAGTAATGACTGTCTTCAGTGCCTCATTGATGCTTTTGTAATAGCTCCTTGGTTTTAGGTGCTTAGCATTCTTCATTAAATTCCTCCTCAGATGAAACTTACTCTGCATGGTATAAGCTAAAATGTGAATTGCTTGGGAAGTACCAAACAACATCTGTTTAATATATAAATTCTTTGTAGTGCATGATACACAATAATTTTCTGTTGCAAAAATAACTTACAAAGTTCGAAATGGTGAAAAATCGATTGGTTTGCAATCATCGAAGTTTGTGACACGGTAGGATTTATTAAGGCCCAGTGAAGTCTGGACACCAGTTGTGGCTCAATAGAATGAGAAGAATCCTTGCTACTGGATTTAGCCGAGGAGCTGCAGTTCTGTTATTTCTCCAGGAATGCTATCAGCTGGATCCCCTTCCGCTTCAGTCAGCTGGCTCGGATCAGCTGGATCAACTGCTTTTGGGATAAGCAGGAGTTAGACTGGGTTGGAGTTGCATAAATTGATCCATGGGGATGACAGTGGCAGATAGCATTTTAATTCTCTTTGTATTTTTTTCTTCTGAAAACTAAACAAAAAGATTAAAAAATAGTATGCCATTAAAATTATCATTCCAATATTTTAGTTTCAGAAAAAATGCAAGCCGTACCTCATTAATTCTTGGTGCGATGCTTGTCAGGATTCATTGTTCTTATTTGAAATGTAAACTGTATTACTTGCACTCATAGGTCACACCAAATGTCTATCTGATTGGAAGACTGAAAACTTGTTTCTGATGTGAATACTTAAATTAAAAATTCATAGTTCGCTTTCCTCAGATACTGTGCAACATTCCTTTAAAATTCAGTGTTCCAGTGAGCAATCTTCATTTGATACAATATTCATGGCAAGTAATCACAGAAGGTTGCAAGGCAGTCAGAGCAGATTTGTTTGAAAGTTCAGTGGCATTTGTTTGGGAGTCTTTGCCGAGCACTCGTTCCTCGCTCAGCGATGCGCTGCCGTAAATTCCCCCGTTCTGCCGTTCTTTGGCATGTTAAGTTACTCTTAGGCTGCTTATTCTGGTGTTAACATGTGTTACTCAGCATCCGGAGAATCAGTCCTTTAAAACTTGTTAGCTGAACTACTTTGGCTTTTCTCAGTGTGTGTGTGACAAAACCTGTTTGCTTTGATTTGATAGCACCATGTTTCACTGGATAATCTTGCTCCCGATTCACCCCATGCGTCTGTCGCTCTGCGTGGATAGCAAGATGACTTGATTTATTTTCACGGGTTGGATTAATTCAATGGGCCTCAGTGTTAGTAATCAATTCAGGTGTAACTATTTATCTAACTTGTATTCTCTGGAAATCTTTTTTGGCACAAGTGGAGAGAGAAGAATACAGCAAAATTCTCTGCTTGTTGAAAACATCCCTTGATCTTACCATTTGACAAAATTAGTTTTGAGAGAGTTTTTTTGCAAGCCTACGGAATGAAATTGGCAACTCATCCTCAGTTCCCTTAGGGTGATATCGTCAGTGATTTATGTAAAAGTCTGTGTAGCTTAATATGTGGGGAGATTATTTTTGACATTCCTGGCTTGGAGAAATGATGCATTTTGAATGGCTGGATACACTGGTTCTCAGGTGGCACTGATTTTTCCCATGTGAAAAATGACGATAGTTAATACATGTTTTCACATTTAATTATTTTAATTGTATTTCAATTTAGTTTTCTAATCAGAAGTATCATTTTCTTGCTACTTGAATTTAAGTGATTGTGAGGACTTTCAATCACAGGTGTTTAAAGAACGGAGTAAGGTTGAAATAAATGAATAAAAATGAAAGATTTATTCTGTTTTCCCTTCTTGTTCTGTAGGAACTCACCTGCCTCAAGTGCTGGAGTCGCAGAGAGTTTCGGTTGGGAGAACCTGGCGGGACGTTCAGGTACAGAGCTGATAAGTATCTAGAAATCACAGAGTGGTTGCCTAAAACTTGCTAACCCAAGGCTGAACTCAAGGGCATTTTTATCTCTAGATATGCTTTCCTCTCTAAAACTATGAATAGACTTATTTATTTGAAGCCAATATTTACCCATATTCTAGTTCTATTTTTTTTTTTAATTTATTTTACCAGTTGTTCCTCTTCTGTGTCCTTCTGAAATAAGTTGCATGGGACTCTCACCTTGACCATCACAGGCATTTCCAAGCACTCAGTGTTTTCACTGATACCACTGCATGTGGAACACACAGGCATCTAGAAGCTCTTAGCACTCTGCCTGTTCTCTTTTGAGTTTGTCCTGGAGCTTTTTTCCCTGGCTTGCTGGCTGAATCAGCCACGTCCCTGAGTCCTCAGAGACTGCTGCGCCCCAATTGGGTTGATTTCTTGATCCCGTTCACTTAGTGGAATTTCCAATAATGTAATTTAATTTAGTGTCCAGTGCCATGGTCCTTTCTCTCTGATACTCTCAGTTTCCTTCTCACTGCTGTGTCATGAGCGGGGTCTCACAGCTGAGGAGCAGCCGACTCCGTTTCCTGTCCTCCGTGTGCATTCAAGATAGCTCTTTGGTTTTCTGTGACACCCACCAACTACTCCCACTCCTTCGCTGTGGTTCCCTCATCATGGAAATGGCTGTTCGGATTGAATACGCAAATGTGCTCCAGGAGCTCTGCTCTCACGGAGGAAAATAGCTGTAGCGGGTCCGTGAATAAAACAGGCTCGGAGTTGAGTGGAGTGGCTGCTTTTAGGAAAAAGCAGCATTGCAGAGCAGCGCGATTTGGATGAGGTATAAATGAGTCATTTGAAGCCATTCCTTGTTTTTTTCTGTGAACCAACTGTGTTTCTGAGCTGAGAGAATAAATGTGACATAAACCTGGAAAGGAGACTCCGGATCATCGTGGCTTTGCATGGTTTCGTTAGTGTGGCAGACTGCTTATGATACGGTTGCTTGACAGTTAGGAATAAGGCTTTGGTTTGCCTACACACTTGAAACCGAACCAAGTGACTTTCCTGTTTTCTTAACACATGATCAGCAAACATAACTTGTGTTACGCTACATACATAATTCCCATAATATTGTCAGTTGTGCCCTGACATAATGTGTGAAGGCACAGAGGATGATTTCTTCGGTAGATGTGAGCTGGTGAGGATGAGAGGTATTCTGGCAGCCAGGCACTGGCGTACCACATCTCTCCTCCACGCCCTTGTACGAGTCTTGTGGATGGGTAGTTTTTAGGTAGGATAGAATACCGGAGGAGATGCTGTTCTCCCATCTCAAAACAGAGGAAGCATTTATGGAGGCAACAGACAGACTTCAAGGAAATGCTTTGGATGGACTTGCACTTCCTATTATTGGGGGGGAAGGGGGGGGGAAGTCATAATGTTTCTTGCTCTTTCACTTCAGCTGGGATAGTTTTAGCTTTCCAGTATCAACCGCACGGACCACATAGTAATGGATCAGCATTAGCCCACCCATTGAAGGAACACGGGATACAAGCGGCATTTGCTAGATGGACTACAACAGTTTATACAGATAATGAGATAAGAACAGTTGCCAGAGTCTCCAGCCGTGGATGTGCTAGGCACTGGGCAAATGACCGAGTTGAAGGAAAACACGCCGTTTCACCCAACGTGCCAGGGACAGAACGGAAAAGAGAAAGCAGGCTTTTCAGCTCATGTCTGCCTTGGACTGCGCTGTCGGTGCACACAATCAGTGGCTGCAGAACATCTGAAAAATAAATCTTTCCCATGCTTACATCTTTAGCACTGTTTGCAAAATAAGTGTGTTTGAGATCTTAGTAGACATTCACACTCTTACTCTTAAAAAGACAGAGTTAAGGCTCATTTTTGTGGGTAGGTTATCCAAGGGGCTGATTTCCCTGTGAGTGCGCGGCTTAGCAGTGAGGGTGCAGCAGTGCCTTTGGGCTGTGTGGGGCTGGGTGTGTGTGCTGGCTGGCCAGCTTGGTTGGGATTTGGTGAGTGTGGGTAAAAGTCCTAAACCACTTACCATGACTTGTTTGTTTATGCAGTGTCTAAAATAAATAAATGTATGACACCACAGTGATTATTTACTAATTTTTTGAGTATTGGGGTCCTGGTATTCCCGTGCTTAGAAAGCTCAAGGAGTTGTGATGTGCACTTCTCACGTGGTTTTCTGATTTTTAGAAAAGAGGCTAATGAAAATGAGTGGTATCTGGTGATAATAGAAATATTAGAGTGTTGTTCAAGACAAGTTAAAACGGGAAAAGGCAAGTGATAGCAGTGAGTCAGCCTTTCAGAGCAAATAACGAGTACAGACCTTTACTCTGGGTGACACTATCACAATGCACTCGACTAGAAAAGTACTCTACCAGAGGCCTTTTCTGAAGATGTCAGAGAGATAAAAATACTAAATGTAGTAGCCGTATATACTGAGAAGGATCAAGGGAAGATTTAGGAAAAACTAAAGAGCTGAAAATCTAATTTCAGATGTGAGGAAAATGTTGGAGCCATAAATAAATTATAGCTATGGAACATTTAGAACTGTAGAATTAATTATGGCCTTAATAGAAGGCTGAGAGCGAGAGCCTGCTGTGAAGGCATTACAGGGCTGATTAAGGCCAGTCTTGGAAGCAGAACACTTTTAACAAAAAAAAAAAATCTTTTTTTATTTTGGAATCACATGAAAATGATGGTCCAAAAACCTAGCATGGAGCGATGGGACCACATCTCCAAAGGAAGGGCCTGTGCCAGAGGCCAGGTGGATTTCTAGCTTGAATTTTACTTTCTGTGGTAAGATCAGTCGATCACACCAGTTATATACACAACTATCTTAAAAATTAGGCCTATTTCTATGGAAATGTTAAGTTCAGTTTTGTTCTTCTGACATGTTTTCATATTTTTACTGTCTCCTTTAGTCAAAATTGTTCTTCAGATTGGTCATTATGAAACTAGTGTGGATTTATGGTATACATGAACAAACTGCATTTGGAATAAACCGCCAAATAGTTGGGGGATAAATTTAAAAGCTGATCTGTTTCAACCTGTCTGATGAAAGGAGGCATATATTTTTTTGGAGTTAATTATTTTCTATAAGCAGGAGAAGAACTATTAAAATAGAAATTACACTAGGTTTTGTGAACTGGATAACAGGCAGTGTTTTTCCAAAGCGTGAATTCAATTATGGGCTGTAGTAAGAAGTGTGATGTTACAAATCTAATTGATAGGCAATTTGTCGAGGATATAGTGCTCATAGATTTGCTGAGCGCTTCTTTCATCCTGCAAGTACAGTATGTTCTTGTGTGATTTTACTCAGGTGATCAATTTAAATTACAAGATTAGGAAGAAATAGACGTCTGTGGATGGTACTGGTGTGTCATACTCCCAAACCTCACATCAAAGACGGGCTGGTAGTAATGATGGTTGGTATAATTGGGACTCAGTTCTACTTGTTTATTTGTCAGGAGGTTAAATGATCACAGGCTGGCTGGAGCCCAGCGAAATGGGTGAAACAGGGACAGATTGTGGGACAGACTCATCAGTAAATTTAGAAATAAATTTAAGATTTAATTGAGCTTACTGAAGATGGCATTAAGGCTGATGTAACTCAATTGCCCTCTTCCAGTCTTTGTAAACATCCTGTGTTCGTCTGAAACCATTATTGTGGTGCTGTGACAAACTGAGGTGCAGAAGATGCTGTAGATTTTGTTGCTGCAGATAATTGGAACTCTGCCATAACGTGTTTTCCTTTCTTTTTGTTAGAGAGTTTAGAATCGCCATGTCAGGAACATTAGAATATTTGGACAGCAGTTGCTAAGATGAGGTGCTGTTGCTCACAGCAAAAGCAGAAAATTAGCAGAAAACATTTCCGGTTTTAATTACCGGAGAACACTTATTCTGAGATAGAGAGTTGCGTACGCTACCCTGCTCTGCGGGTTTCCCATTTTCTCGGCTAACATCTGTAAATAACTTTCAGCTTGTCCCTATTGATTCCCCAGCTGCTCTATCTCCCTTGTTGCTAATGGCAGAGACAGATGAGTCCCGAGGGGGGTGTGAGGAGGCTGGAACAGAAGCACTGCAAACGCCCACAGAGCAGCCAGGATGTTCCAGTTGGTCACCAGCATCCTTCTGGCGCCCAGGGAGCCTGGAAGTTCACTGAGGTCATAGAGGTTTTCTGAATATCCATCCTGAACATTTGCACTTGAACAGAGGAAAAACTAAGGGTTTACTATGTGTTCAATGGTAAACCATCTTCCTCTTCCTTCTTTTATTGTGTTCCCTCTCTGTATTTTATTTTCCACTCATTGCATTCAATAGCAAAACTCAAAGTGGCTTAAGTGGGACCAGATCAGGTCCCATGTCAGGAGGAATTTTCATAATAGGGTAATGATAATCAGACATTTGGTGTTTCACAGAATGATAGCATGGTATTTTCAGGATTGTATTTACCTGTGAGTTCTGTCTGAGGTTACACAGCTACTCTCTGATAATATTTTCCCCTGTGGATGTGTAATCATCCACAGGCTACGCATTTTACAGGCTGGTGATATTGGAGGGTCAGTAAACATTAGAACCTATTCCAGTCTGAGCCATGGACAGTGCAATAGCTGATTGATTGTTAAATAAACATGACTGTCAGGTTTGTCCTCAGCTATTTAGAAGGTGGTAATTTCCCTGGAAACTGGATTACAAGACTGTGTGTTAAGATTTGGTCTTCAGCACCACACATGCCTTCTAGGTAGGAATGCAACTGATCTCTGAGGAAGGGAACAGGCACAGAGGGCTTTACGGACACAGAGGGCTTTACCTGGCTGATAGGAGGGGTATTTTTAGCTGTAGGACCAGCTGAAGGTGAGGGAAAATGCTTGCCTAGAAAGGACAGCAAAAGAAAGGGAGGGTTTGTGAACCAGAGATTAAATATACGGCAGAGGAGAGTCCAGTGCTACAGAAAGGCCAAGGTAAAAGCAGTTCTGGAGCCCCCCTAGGCCAGGCAAAGCTTCGATGTACCTACCAACACTGGCAGGTCCAAAAGCATTAGGTTCAGTGACGGTTGCTGCACAGCTGATGTACCTCCCCAGAGCAAACGTGACACATCCCAGCTGGGGCAGACACACTGCACATTTGCACACAGACGCGGTAACGTATGGGCAATGAAGTCGATGCAGCAGTCTCTCTGCATATGTGATTCAGCATTCTTGTGAAACGGCCATTTGTTCAGGATATCCAGCATTTGGACAAATCTATTCAGTCACTGCTGAAAGCAGCAGAAAGATTTCCTGCAGTAAGCAACAGCCTAGGGAGCGCTGGCATGTCTGCTCCACGTGGCCGAATCCAGTGCGGTTGGGACCCAAACAGCTGTGTGTGAGCTCTACTGGGAAGATACAACAGTTGAACTACTCCCAGAGTTTTCAACCTGCATAGAGTGACAAGATCAGGTTCACAAAGCCTACCTCTATTAGCGAGGGGGAGGAAGAAAAAGACATTTGGATTAAGGTCAAATTGAGTGATACTCCATTTATTCTTATAGGTACCTTTTCCTCATTTGTATTCAGTCCCTGCCTTCCCTCTCAAATTTGTCTATTCATCACTTCCAGCCCGCGTACTCCAGCTTTGCTCTTTCTTATTCCTTTCCGGTTTCCCTTTCCTCTGTGTATATGTAGACTTCAGCTTCTCCTTTCTAATCCTATCCCGTGAGGCAGTATTTCTGCAAGCTGCATTCCTTACTTAACAGGAATTATTTTTTTTTCTTACCACCATACTAGGAAGGTGAGTCCCAGTGCAATTAGGGATACACAAGTCAACAGCTGGCTCTCATGAAAACTGCAGACATTCAAGTTTGCTGCATCTGTGTTTTATTTTATTTTAAGCAGCTTAGTATCTTGTACAAGTTCCCGTGAAAAGCCAGGGTATCAGTCTTTGAGTTTCATGGACACCTGGAGTTGTTTGTGAGAACGAATTCTGTAGTTAATGTTCCTGGGTGAATGAATAATACGCAGTTTAATAAAAGGTGAAGCAACATGGATAGTAACCAAAAATAACAGCACAGAGCCATTTTCCTGGCCTTCATCCAGTACAGAGTCAATGGGAATTTCTTCCTTGGCTTCAGTGGGATTTTCATCAAGTCTGTTGAGAATACTGTGCAGAACTCCCACTTCAGAGAGCAAGCTTTATAATATGCTGTATGTAACGTGAAGTAATAGTCATCAGAAGAAAATATTGGGCTGAAGCCAAAGGCCAACGGCAATCAGCGGTCCTGGAAGGCTCAAAGGTTTTTCAGGTACTGTGTAACAGATAAAGGTACCTGGTGGTAGAGTTTCCACATAGGACACAACCTGTTCAGGTGGGATGGTTGCATTTCAAGGAGTATTTGTGGGACTGCAGTGTTTCCTTAAGAATGCCTGGGTGCGATGAGTTCTCCAAACCCGAACTCAAATGGAAGGTGCTTTCGGTGACATAGCATTGCTGGTGACATCGAAAAGATGCCCTTGTTTTCTAGCTTCAGTGTTCATGTTCATTAATGGAGACAAACCAAAAAATCTGTCTAAGTCATTAGCAACAAATTATTTTCCAAAGCATTTGCAAGATGCTCAATGTCTTGAGATGTTTGTAGAAGCAGAAGCAAATACTGAAAGCAAAATAATGAAAATTAAACATTTCCTTGCTCATTCAAAATTAATAATGTCAGGGTTAATCACTGCCATGTAAATACCCAAATAAATAGAGTAGATTATGCAAGTATTATCTGAGTATTTGCCTGGCTATCTGGCTTTCTCAGGATCATTAATTATTGACTTGTCAAAACTTGTTTCTAATTGACTTGATCATAGAATAATTTAAGTTGCAAGGAAAGTCTAGAATTTTTTGAATCACTTATCAAGTTTCTTTCCATCAAATGCATATATAACACGGAATAACCGCCCTCAGATCTGACGTGCAAGAAATATGAAGTAAAAATCAAGAAGTTGCAATTAGATCAATTAATTTAGAAACACTGCCTCTAAATTATTCCTATATCCTTTCTTGAGAAAAAGTAAGAGTTTAGTGTAGCATCTGTTCTCTAAACTCTTCTACAAGTTGGAAAACAGCATTGGCAATGAATAAAACATTTAGCTTGAAAAAAGGGTTAATTACCTTTTTAAAAAAAGAAATAGCCAGTGGTAAGCATAATTCTCCTACTGAATATTTTGCATAAAATTTCTATTTAGATGAAGCTGAAAGACTAAATGTGGTACTCTGTCTTCAGAGTGTCTGGAGACGCAAACATATATATATATATATAAAAATCATGTTATATTTAACAAAAATGTTACATGTATGATTAGTGAGATCTGAATATACCTCATATTCTAGTCACTTTTGTGTTTAAAATAAGGTTAAAATAACCTTTCTTTTAGCTTAGAATCTGATGATGCTTTTGAAAGGTCAGACTGCTGCTGTTGGACAGCTTTTCAGTCTATGGAAACGTGTGCCAAGAAGTTTAAAATACTGTGTTCATCGTAAAATGCTGACGCTAGGATCTCAACGTGCAAGACATGCTAAAAAAACCTCTTTAAGTGGTCAAAGTTGGTGCATGTGTTTGTGTGTACACATGTATGTAAAGGAGTTTATTGCTATTTTGCAATTGAGAAAACTGAAGTACAGACAAAACTGAATTAATTTCCCACAGCCAGACAATGAGTCAGTGCGAGAGGTGATAAAAGAAACCACCAGTCCTGATGAGATAGACTGGGCGAAATTTGCGGCTCGGGACTTTCACAGACATAAGAGCAAACGCAGCCCAGATGCAGATGACTTGAACCCCCAGTCTGGTCACTCCTTCTCCATTTCTCTTCAGCTGGGACCAGAGCCACCCCTCTGGATACAGCGTGTGCTGTGCCACCCCTTCTCTGTGTGCCTGTAACTGGGCGATGGGAGAAAGAAAGAGGTGGAGGAGGGAACGGGTGTCAAGGACAAGGCTGTTGCTGTCTGAAGGAGGTTAGTGCCACATGCAACGTACTTTAAAAATCCTAAACTACTATAAAATTTCTGTAGTTCTTTCAATTATAAAAAACTGCACTGTTTACTGAGCGTTACTCTTATTAACATTAAAACAGGAAATCTTATTTGAAACCACAGTACAGATTTACTTGGCTTTTAGGTGACACACTGAAGCATCAGGTACAATTTTGTAAACAGAGCAATTCAGATTTTTGCGTTGATGAGAATTCACGCAAGCACATCTCTTTGTCCTACAGAGATTTCGCTATAATTCATTTCACAAGGTCTGCAAAAAGTCAGTAATAAAGCACTGGGATGGTAAATTAAAATTGGAATTTTGAAGAATGAACTCGGTAACAATTACTACTAGCACTGAATTAATTCATATTAATATTTTATTAAAAGGAATTCTCTGCCTCTCTTCTAGCTCCAGGTAACTTCTGTCATGAGGTGCTAAGTGGAAATAGCAGATCTTAATCAGCAGATGCAAGGGTTTCTTGTGGCGTAAAATTAAACTGCTCAGATAACATGGTCAGTGGTACCTTACTAAATTTTATTGTTCTGACAAGTGGACTGTATTTAGTAAGAAGCTAAAAAAAATTGAACAAGTATCTCTTTTTCATGAAGAAACAATTTCATTTGCTACTGGGTAGGCCCAGGCTGTAACTTCAGAGTCTGTTGCAGTGTAAGTGCTGCTCCAGGCACAGGATTGAATCCTGATTCCTTCCCTTCTCCCGGGCAAGAAATGAAATACTTCCCCCCCTTCTTTATGCAGCAGTGCATTTTCTTCTGTGCAGCGAGCTTAGGTAACGAATGGAAATGTTGTTTTCCACATTGCAGAGTAAGTTGCACGAGGATGCTTCTGGGTGCCTACCCTGTACTGTCCCTCCAGAGCTGTGGTTACCCCCCAGCAGGACGAACCAAACCTGGTGACCGGGTTTGTCCTTCTCTGGCGTTGTGTGACAGCCCTGTGGAAGCCCGCGGGGATGCTCCTGCGGGGAGATAGCAGCTGAGACAGGACCGCCAAGTGTTATTGAAAGATCTATCAAATTACCGCTCCAGGGACTTTGTCCTTTGATTGATATAATGCAACATTAAGTGTTAAAAAACCTCTTTTCTTTCTCTCCCAAACCAAACAAACATGCTGAAAATTAGTACACAGTAATACAGTGGTAGGCTTGCTGCCTCCTTTCACATGTCACCGACCCCTGCAGCAAGTGATGCTGTCACCCTCTCAGGTGCTTTGTCTGTTGCTGTATCTGCTGGATAACATCTCACCTCTCGTAAGCACTGAGGCTGCAGCCTTTCCTGCCAGTTGCGCCTCCCACTTTTTGTAACTTCCCTCTGCACATAACTTTGATCTGAATCTCTTCCGTCCTCCGGTAGAGTTGATGTTTTATACATACTATAACTCTTTAAAAAAAGAGTCCATCCCCAATTGTCTCTGACACTTCTTCACCCACTTTCATTGCCCCTTTGATGTTTTATTCTTGCCATATTTATTACAAGATGGCATACAGCTGCTCTGGTCCTGCATATATAATTCTGACCATTATATTGCTTCTTTATTCTACTGGATTTAATCAAGTATTGCTCCATTATTCATTCATATTTTTCTCTGCTAAAATATAACTTCTTTCGTAAAAGAAATTATCTCTTTTTTAAAAAATGTCTTGTATTACCCTGCTGAAAATTCACTTCTTACTTGATGGAGAATTTTCTTGCTTTGTGAACTTTATGCAGATTTTTTTAAAGTTTCATGAAAAAAAAATCCAATACATTTCAGTAAAAAACTCCCTTCCTTTATGGAAAACAATGTGCCTAATTCAGTAACACTATTTTGTGGCATCTTGTATAGAAAGGTTTCACGTCAATTCAGTAAATAGATGTTGATTAATTGCACATTGTGAACCTTCCCTCTTCCCGCAAAGTTTGAATTAAGACTGGCTGCTTGGATCAGCAAGTTTAAGCGCCTGCATAACACAGGTCATGCAACTCCCTTCTCTTTTCCTTCATAGCCACTAACTTTGCTTATTGTTGGAACAAGACCATATGCTTTAGAAAAACAGTCCATGTTGCTTTTTAAATTATCCAATGTTGGGAAATCCACCACAACATGTGTAAGTTTCTCCCATGATTAATTAACCTCACTGTTAATAGCATGGGCCTTATTTCTAATCTGAATTTGTATAGCTTCAGCTTTAACAATTAGTTCTTTCTTTTCCTCCTCTTTTTAACATAAAGCCCTTGACAAAAGTCTTCCTTGGACAGCTGAAAACATCTTTGTGACAGTCTGGTGTTTTGCAAGTCAGCCTGAGGAGCCATCCCCCAGAACATTTTAGCATTTCCCATTTTCTTTCAATAGCTGGATCTTCCCAGCGGTTACCTCTCATTGTGCTGAGAGCTGATGTTTCTGGCAGGAGGGAATTGCAGCTACCCCTCTCTACGCGCTCGAACCTGTGCACTGCTGGTGCCTTCAGTCATCCGGGTGCCACCAGGTCCCTTGGCTTGGGTGGCTGCCGCCCGCCCGCCCTGCTCCCCTCCTCCCCCTCTGCGGCTCTCGGATGGCACATTTATTTTGGGGTCGAATCTGGCCAAACTGAAAGAATTACATTCCCAAAATGCTTTTCAGTCCTTCAAATACAGGTCAGGTAGAAGGGTGGAGAAGGGTAACATATCGATCAATCTCTCCTCGTTTGGTCTGAGGCCAACATCACCCCCAGGCAGTCCCATAGAGAACCAACAATGGACACTACAGGCACCAGTCTACCTGTCGCTCAGTCTCTGAGCTTCCTTGTAGCTGCTGTAATCTGTATGTATACCTATGCAGGTGGGATGTGTGACTCGTATATACGTGGGTTTTATAGATATGTATGTATTGTGTACACATACAAGTACGTATGTCTGTTAGGTATGCACATGTTTTCATGCATATGCATGGTAAAATAGCCATTTATGGTAAAAGCTGATTAATAACCAGTTTGATTTTTTGGAACAAATCATAATTAAAATCATTATTGAGGGAAAGCAGGTATGTTGTGTACTATAGGATCGTTTAGGGGGAAGCTATAAAGGCCTCGTTCTTGTAAATTCTGAAGAGTGGAGAAGTGGCTGGTTGGGAAAGCTGTGGATGCTTCTACGACTTGCCTTTAAACATACAGTTATCACACTTCAAAAATGGGGAAAGCAACATACATCAAACCTTGCCAAAAGGAAACATACACAGATGCACGTTCCTTATTACTGAATGTAATATTTTTACATTTATGTTTATACTTAAGTACTGACACGACTGAGAGTGTGTGTGTTTTAGTGTAGTTTTAGTGTGTAGTAATATGTAAGCATACTACAACAAATATAGTCTTTCTAAATACAGGACAATAAACTCCTGAAAACCACTTTTCCAAAGAAATAGAGCTCTAAATTAATAAAAACTCTAATGAAAAGCCTCTTAGTTAGGCAAAAAAGGATGAAATAATTTAAAGGCAAGCACAGTGAAAGTGGCAGCTTTAAAATTAATACCTGTGTAGAACTGCTGTAGAATTTTAAGCAATGTTTCCTATTGAAAATGTCTCTGAACTCCCAACTTCATACTGAAGATAATTGAAGGAAAATTAAATTTACCCTTAGGACTGTTTTTAGGAAGCTCTTCAAATAAGGTTTATATTTAGCAGATAACAGTGCATTTATGGTGATCACAGCCTGCCCAGTAGAGCTCTAATAGATACATTCTGTATTTAATCAATATCAATTAATAATAAATTCTCTTTATTAACTCTAATGTTATAACTATATTATACCACTATGGTTAATTTTAGCTTGTACAGTAAGGATATCTGTATCTTGTTTGATGAAGACTATGGTATTTTTTTGAAATAACCCAATTTAACTGTTTTCATCAAGGCTCTCGAAAGGTTTGGTGCTGGCCTGTTATATGTCAAGTGTTTACTCAGATTTTGCTTGCTGCGTAAAGCATATTTTCACATGTTGATAGGTATTAAAGACGCTTAACTAAGTTCAAGTCCATGAGCAGAAAAAAATTGGCAAATGCCTCTGTTCTATGAACATTATAAATTATAGCTGTTCATAAGCATTTGCAGTGTTTTCACAGATAGTGATATTGAGTTTGTTTTCAACTGAAAATTATGAGAAGCCTGGCACTTTCTTACTGTGAAATATCATAGATAATCAAATTACTGCGTACCCCCCTTGGTTCTTTTTGCTGACTTTGTCCACTCCCGCTTTCTTGAAGACAAGCTTGAATCATCACCAGATCTTGGTACTTTCTGTGTGTTGGATTCCATCTTTCTGGTCCTGGCTTTTTGGCTGCTGCCGCCAATGTGAGGCATTGACTTGCTTTGGAGATGCTGGAGTGGCTCAGGAGCAGTGATATCCCGGGAAGCCCCAAGCTCCGCTTGCCCCGCTGCTGTGTGGCTGAGCACGGAGGTGGGCAGGAGGCTGGACAGGCTTCCAACACAATTCAGAACCTCCTTGGCTGTCATTAGAGCTGGGCTGAATTTACGGCTGTGAAACATTTCAAGGTGGATGGCTCGGCATGGTCCAACCAGCCTGAGCTCCAACCAGCTCTGAGCAAACTTTTTGACGACTCCAGGAAAACTCAGTAAAATTTTAAATAGAGCGAGCCTTACTCTAAAACATCATAAGGAGACTTTGTGCATGCACATTAGCACATTCTAAAACGCGGGCATATTTTTAATACTTCAAAAATATAATAATTCATTTTAGCAGGCTAGTGAGATTTTTATCCAAAAGAGATTTTTTATCAGGGTCCTTATTTACACTTACAGTCCTGTCTCCAAGAAGAAATACTTTCCTTGCATGAGCACTCGTCTGTGGGTATGAGGCAGTCGCAGGCTGGCCAGGAGCAGCTGCCTTAGCCTATTGTTGTTGGGTTTTATTCCTATGATTAAATGGGAGACAAATGTTTGTGTCTGTTGATTTACCATTTCCTCTTTCTAGAGTAGTGAGGTGTCCCTCTCCCATCCCTGTCCTGAGAGTGTTCATGCTAGGGATGGAGTCAGTTGGCAGACCCGGAGATATTCCAGAATACGAAGCTGCTGGAAATCTGCCAGCGTTAGTGTCAGAGCCATCCCTCTGGGTCTCAGCGGATTCCTCGCCGACGACAGAAGCATTGGGACAGCCCAATTTATTTTCACAGTTGTAAATTACTGCAGTTCCTATGGTCTGTCCCTTTCTCTCCAACCTAGCTATAGTAATTCGTATACATTCTTCTTGCAAGAAATGATAATTTAGCGGAGGATAAAAGAGAGGCCTTTAAAACAAACCAAGAAAATCTTTGGGATTTTAGTTTCACCATCAGCATAAGCGATGCCGTTGCTGGCCGCCTGCTCTGGCCTCACCCAGCTTGTCGAAGTGGAGCCTGTGACGTGCTGCTTTTGTGCTGCTTCGCTTCGCGTTCGAGGCAGTGCTTTGTACCGCTGCAGTGGCAGTTACCTGACTCACCTATTCAGCTGATAGCGTCTACCCTCCCTTGCCGTCACTGTTAGAAGCTACCACATCAATGGAAAGAGCAGTATTATCTGGATGAAATGTGAACGCCACAAGAATGGGCTGTATCAAACCATCTTCTAGTTGTGCATTTTTAGCATTCAGAGCACATTGTTGGCAACAGAAGGTGGGCATCTTCCAGAACAGAGCTGTTGCAGTTGAAGCAGAAAAGCTGACACGCGCTAGTGACGTTCCAAGGATGTTTAAACTCACATCTCTGTTACGTTTGAACTTGGTTTTGCTCTTTGGTTCAAAGGCAAATCGAAGTTGAAGTTTTAGATTATGATATTGCTGAAACTCCACATCATTTTCAGCGCTCAGTTTACTCTGTAAATTACATAAAACTCATGGCATCAGCAACTAATAAGATTCCTCTTATTAGATTATTAGAGAACCAGATAAGTCTGGTGTCGTTTTATTCAGAACCCGTAGGAAATAACTTTGCTAAAACACTTTTCGTTGAAGATCCAAGACAGTGTAAGTCAATGTGCTGTTAACCCATTCGTGCTTAGCTCTGTACCGTACAAGAACGGGGGCTGGGATGAAGTAAGATTGAAGAGCTTTGGGTTTAATTCCTTGTTTCTCATAGATTTCCCACGTGACTTTGAGCAAATCGCTTACTCTTTTGATTCCTTCTGGAACATGGAGGGTGAGGGATGCTCCTGCCTCCCCGGCAGAGTGTAAGTGTGTCCCATACCCAGACACTGTGGTGTGGGGCGGCCGGAGGGGTATGAGAAGCAGCTAGTGTGTTACTGCGCCTCAGCACCAGCTTCAGCAGGGAACAGCATTGCTCAGGCTTTCCACAGGACTGTGGGAAGTAAATGTGTTTGCTGCCTTCCCCTTCCTGTCACTGATTTATCTTTTTTTTTTTTTAATCAACAATAGCTGTACTGAACCTCTGTCTTTATTGGCCCGTATTTGGAAAGTGGTTGCAGCTGGGAGGATAAAGCTATGTGAGGATGTAAGAGAGCAGGATTTTCTTTGAGTTCTGAGAAAAGTGGGCATGCCTCACGTTCTCCTTCACCTCACTCCCTATTGTCTCCTGTGGCGGCCTCTTAGCATTGAAATCTATTGATGAGAAAAGCTGATATAGAGACATATTAAGAGATAAATCAGCAGTCACAGGGCATCCAAACTGAGCACAGCAGGCAACATAATAGCCAAAAATTTAGCCTATTGCTAAGGAGAATAATTCAATGATAGCTAACTCTTAACAGTCAATTTTAACAATCAAGAAAGGGGATAATTTTACAAAGAAACTCTGTGGCTTCCACTTTGTGTGGGATATATAACTCGTTGTTTTACCCAAACAACTCACACGACAGTTCTGCCTCCCGATCAGGAGATTTCTCACACCATTACACTCTTAATTTTACAGGGCAATGGATCACTGCCCCTCTCCTTGGGCTGCCTTGCACCACTGCTTTGCCATGGTGTGCAAAGTGTCGTAGTAGACGTGTTAGTTTCGCAGCATAAACCACTTGACATTAAGACCGTGCTCAGTAAGAGTAAAGCCATAATAAAGAAGTGGAAATGTGCGTTTATTTGGGATTTAGATGGACGTTGTCATACGTCAGTATGTATAGCTGACCTTGGTTTTGCTATCTACAGTATTAGTAGAAAATAATAATACCTATTTTCCATGGCTTAGATCATCTTTTATATAGAAGGTATAGAAGGAGGTCTTATTTGGAGAGTTATGATTATCTGTTAAACCAACTGATCCAGCTGTAAAAGTGGACAAGCTCTCAAAATAAGAGTCCTATTAATTAGAAAATAAGCACTACCATGAAAATGTTAGTTGCTTTTTCCCTCTGAAAATTCCTGAGGCCAAGAAAATGTCTCAGATGTCATGTAAATCATACTTTTCTCACGTAGCCATAGATCATTCCGTCTACTCTGTTAACGTGTTCGTACTTGTTCCATCTCAAGGCTCTTTTTATTAATCACTATATACATGTGGGATTGCGTGGCTTGAGATATGATCAAAATGATATGTTAAACTATGGCATCAAAACAAACATGAGCCATGGAAACAAACTTATACAGCAGGTAACAAATGTATATAGCAGCAATTTTACTTAAAAAAATTAAATCTTTTAACTATGGAATTAATTTTAAATTTTTGTTGCTTGCTTTAACAGAAATGTGCATGTTACCTATGTTTGTTCTGTTAAGCATTATGTATCAGTAACCTGTAGGTAGCTGAGAAAGTCTTCTTGAGAATGTGATAGCGTCTTGGTCTGAAGTGCCTGAGTGTAATACGGGTGTTTCCAAGGAGGTTGCCAGCGCTATAGTCATGTGTGATAGAGAAAAACCCAGCGCTTTAGTCATGAGTGATAGAGAAAAAGGGAAGTGGGAAAAGCTTATTCTTTCCTTCGAGTCCTTTGAGGGACCTTAATATATTCATTTCTTTATCAAGAAAATTGGATCCTGTGTCATCCAGCCCACGGCTTTTCCTTACAGACCATCTCTTAACAAAATGCCCTGTGAGCCAACTCCCTTTTGTGCTTGCTGTTTTGGCCCCCGCCTCTGACATTCCCAGGTGCAGAGGTATCCCATTTGCTCTCGGACTGCAGGGAAAAATTCTGGTGCCTTCATCCACTGAGCATCTTTACTTGGCCTTGCTGATGTGGAGAAGATACAGCCGTGTGCCCCAGTCAGCTCCTGTAATAGCAGCTGGTTTGAGCTGGGTGGTCGTGAAGGGTACCTAAAAGTTGAGCAAAGAGAGCTGAAGAGTGCGGAGACAATGACTGAGAAGAGCGAGCTGAGCGTCTGATGAAAAGCTTGCTGCCGTCTGCTTGGATGTGATCTCATGGCTGCTAAAACCCAACGCTCACCTTCCGTACTCCCCGTGATACTCCCTGGTGTGTTGTACTGTGTATCTAAATGAACGATAAATCTCTCACTCGCACTTTCGCACAGGTATTAGAGCTTTCCTGCAGAAGGCTGCCCTGGCTTTTCATACTTGCCATTGGGGTTAAGTTTATTAATCAAGCTGTGGCCTAATGACTAAGCATTATCTCTCTGGTGTTCTTTTTTCCTCTGATGTTATTAGTAAATATTTGTCATCATATTAATATTTGCACCTATATGAATCCTATTTTAGCAAACCAGAGGCATGCTGGTGGGTGCTGGACCTCGCAGACCCAAAGTCCGCTGGCTGCATGCGGCGACTGCAGTGTCAAGAGTCGCAGATTTCATTTGGCTGAAGTAATGATAACTTACATTATTTTGTGTGAGATTACAAAGAAAGATTGGGATATTTTATTACACTGTCAATCAGCCGGTAGCTGAGTACTGAGCCCTTTCCCCCCTTCCTCCTCAAACAAAGCCAACAGAAAGCCACGGAGTTTTTGAAGGCGTTTATCATGAAATGTATGGCGCATGGTGACATCTTCAAAGAGAAGAGAAAACACACGCCAAATCAGGTCTATTGTGAAGTAGAGAGAGCAGGTGGATTTCATGAATATATATGTGTATTTACTGGGCATGGCAGATTTTTCTGAAAGTGAAGATGAGAGTAAATCAGTGCAAAATAGGTGGTAATTGAATGAATTTCTTTAGAACAGGTTTTATTGGAGAAACATAGTAATTAGTTTCCACAACCCATAGCTGCAGACACTGACTGTTCTGCTAATGAAAGATACTGCAGATACTGGCTGCAAAAGAATACAGAGAAATTACAGACACTGACAAAAGGGTGTATTTTTCTTTTACTAACTTTTCTTCCCTGAATATTCCCTTGAGTTACCTTGTTTTGTTTACAAGAGATTCTGGGGGCGGGGAGGGTGGCGCATGGCATGCATGGGCAATTACTTTACATAGTCATTTCAATCATAATCCATTCAGAATGATAGAAATGAAATCAAATGTAATTTATAATCTAGAACATTGCGGCTAGAGCTTTTTAAATATTACAGCTGCAATGTGATTTGACATAATCCCTCAAAATCATTCAGGCTCTTTTAAAACCAAAACACATTTATCCATAAGTGACAATTACATCTCCATTTTTTTCTTCTGAAAATTTGGTGTGTTATTATGGTTTGGGGGATGATCCTGTGTAAGTAACAATTGCTGGTTGCACATAGAGCTGGTTATTTTCAGACCCACACCTATCCCAAACCTGTTCTGTGGACTGTCATTTGTTTAATGCTGCTAATCAGTATGAAATAACATGCTGCTGTTAGACAGTGAAAAAGAAAAACTTGCGATGGAGCTTAGCCAGTTGTAATGGCTGTCTTGTTAATGCCATCGTCATGCGCTCTAAAATGACACTAAACAGTAATTCCACTATGTGAGTATTATGATATGAGTGGCATTTCATTCAGTGTTTAGAAATCCCAAACCAGCATGAGATGATTGTATATCCTCCCTCCACACAGGGAGAGGAATTCCCTGAAACCTGATGTGGAGTGTAATTTCTTAGTTATTGATTTGTTTTATTTCGAAAAAGCCAATTGTGACAGAATCCCAGTAGCCCGATGCTGAAGTACATCTGTAGCACATTTCTGAGCAAGCTGCTGCCAATACAGTTTCTGTTTTGTCCACAGAAGCTGATCTCTTCTGTGTGGTTAATTGCCATTATCTTTTCTTTATCTCTTACAATCAGCAATGTCTAGCTAGCTGTTTTTTCATGATTTTGTAAAACATTGCAGCATTATTCACTTTGGCAAGAATGGCTGGGTGTGCTGAGTCCAAAGTCGGCAGTTGTTGGAAAGACTCTGATTTCAGCAGGCTCTGGATGATGCGTGAGTGTTTGTCTTCTCGTGCTTTACATCACTGGCAGAAAGGCCCCTTTGCTTCTGGCTGCATCTTCCTGTCTCTCCTTCTTACAGCATTTCGGGTCTGGTCTGCTTCTTAGACTTGTGTGACAATGGGAAATTCCCTCTTTGAGGTTTTAAATTTGACTTAGTTGCGCATCAAGGCAAATTCTCCCTCCTCTCCCTTTGACTGTGACGTCTTCAGGAAGAAAAATGTTTTGCATTTTCTTTGGAGAAAAAACCCCAAAGCTTGACCTTCCTCATGGAGTGTGTGATCGCTTTCAGGGACATTGCGGAGGATCAGAGCTCCCCAGCTGGGCTTAAAAATGCCAATATTGATGCAATGAGGAAAGTCCAGTGGAGAAGTAGTAAAGCAGAAACTGCAAAGCTGGGAAAATACCAGGCAGTAGGTACTTGATACGAGGTAAAAAGGGTACATTCTTGGTATTGCCAGCCTCAAGAGATTAAACATCTTGAGTCAGATTTTCCGAAACAGTCATCTGTTTTTCTGAAAAGATGCGGAGTTCTTGTTCTTTTCTTTGAAGTTTCAGATTGCTGCTGCTCCTTTTAGTGTACCAGAGCCATACCGTTAATATTTTCAGATACTTTGAGTGGTGGTCCAGGGGTGCTGCAGCTGGTCTCCTCTCTTACATCTGCTGATCTGAATGATGCTGCTTTCCAGAGTCCAAATCAGACCCGCTCCTGTTATATTCCATGTGCATTATATCTAGTGTGCAGAGCCCCAGGTTTTTTCTTCAGTTGGCCTTACTGCTGCTTCCTGCTTCGTATTTATGGGTTAGTAAGTGTGTCTTTTGCAGAATGTAGCAGAGCAGAAGGCAGTAAGAATGACTGGAGTAGGAAAGCAGATAGGAATAAACTTCACCTGGTAGTGTAACCCATGCTTTCTGCCTTCCCACGTGATGTGCTTGACTTTTTAATGTCATCATATTTGTATGTTTTGAATATTGCATGAAGTGGTTTACCTAAAAATAGAATGAGAGCTAAATTAAGTGGAGGTATTGTATCATTTGAACTAGTTCAGTCTAAAGACTGTGTTTTAGCTGATGGCATAGCTGGGGTTTCTTATTTTTAAATTCTTTCTGTATGAGAAAAAAGCAAGAAAGTTGGGCTTAAATGATTTGGTAAAATTCCTAAGTAAGCTAAAAGCTGCCGGTCTCTGTGACCAGATGTAGCTGGTAGAGCCACGTCCCCATAAGTTGTCACTATAAATTGAAGATGCTTGTTCAAATGACCTAGGTATTTTGTGTGAACAATCTGTAGAACTACAGTCGTTTGTGCAAGTGTGAGAGTTGACTGTTTGTGTCCAGAAAACATCGGAAAGGAACTATTTCAAGTACAAATCTACTAATTTAATGCGTTTCTTTATGTGTATACAAATAGATGTCACCTTGAGGCTTATGCGCTCTATGCCAAGCGCAGGAGGTCAGGTGCTGAGACACGTAGCCGTTGTGAAACACTCCTGAGCGGGACATTGGGAAGATTAAATGAATCTCTACAAACAAACTTCTGCTCTCTTCTGTTAGGAAGCGTAGAGATACCTGTGTCTTTGCTTTCTTGCTAGGGTAGTATATCACATTTTCTCTTGTTTCTTCCTAGGTTTCAAAATCAATATTCTCTCCACAGTTTCAATTTTCTTCTCTGCTGTATCTTACCTACTGTCTTTGTGGAGCTGGACAACAAATTCAGTCCTGACCAGTGTTTACAATGCACAGTTTTTTAACAATATAGTTTTGGATGAGTATTCAAAAATAACCACGTGTCATTTTAATGAGTGAGTTTCAGGGTTATCAATTTAGTTTAAGAAAACCTAAAGCATTGACTTAGTCTATATTTTTCATAATACCATAGAGACAAATACCTACAAAAGTCCATTTGGAAGGATTTTATTTGTGTTTTCTGCTGCTGTTATCCGCTAGAGAAGCCCTAACTACTACACCTGAGAACTCTTAAATAGGTGCTGTATCATTGCTCAAAAAGAAGGCAACACGGAGAAGACAAAGGAATGTTATTTTCATTATTTTTTGGATGGAAAGATGGGCACAAAGAGATTGAGGATTCTTCTGAGTCATGCAAGAAATACGTTGTGAAGTTTGGAAATAGTCTGAGATGTCCTGAATTATAGTGCAGTGGCTCAAACCAACAATCTTTGGTTATTTGTAGCAAAAACAGCAATGTTAATATCAAGTTGAATTCATGTCATCGTTTTACCAAAAAATATTTAAGGGAAAACTCAGACAGAGAACGTATATTAAAGCAAGAACAGAAGGAGAAAGCAGCAGGGAATTACATCCTCTGTCTTAAAATACAGCAGCTTGGTTTTTAAAAAATACTTCTCATTCATCACAGGCACAGAATTGTGCTCTTTGTGTATGTAGCGTTTGTTTAGTAAACAGTGAAATGTAAAGGCCTTTTTTACATGTCTTCAAAATCAGCATTCCAGTGCTTGTCTGCTAGTTCCTGTGTTGTATCATCGGGAAGATGAGGCACGTGTGTGGAGCCGGGTGCACTGGAAGAGGTGCCCACGACGGCGGAGTTCATGCAGACACCACGTTTGGAAGTATTTCAGTTGCATCAGCGCAGCACTGTAATTAGGCTAATAAGCTCTACTGCCAGGCTCATTTATTAGCTTGGGCACAGCATCAAACTGATACGGCTTTTGGACTTGAATCTCCACAACAGCGTTCAGCAGGGCCTGATGCTGGCGAGGACATCTCTGCAGGGTGCTTCATTGCGCAGGGCAGACACAGTTATGGTTCCTCTCAGCCCGTGGCTCGGGTGGGTGACAGAGGGACCAGCATCTTCTAAGAAACTGGGTCTAGTTTGGTAGTAAGCTTCTCATCTCAAATTATTGTATGTCTCCTAGTTTTGAAGAGATACTGAGTACTTTCATCTTCAGCTGAAGACAATGATGAGGCAGGTGCTCAGTGCACCTCAAAACAGTTTATTCATTTAATCAGTTCTTGCCAATTTTTAGCACTCAGCTTCCCAGGACTGCCTTCCGAGCATGTCTAGACTCATGCACAATCCACGCCTTTGAAGATCATTAACACTACTGACTAGACGTGTGGGATTAGAGGTGGGTATTTAATGAGAGCACTGTTGTTTCTCCGTGCCTTTTGGGGGCTGAGATGAAACATGACTTAGAAAGTTGTCTTTTGGAAGATGTTATGTGTAAAACCGGTCTCTCCGCATACACCGGGGGGTTGTTTGAAGAACAAATGACTTCCATCTCTACGCCCAAGTATATGACAAACTAACCAGAAAGTGACACCTTGCTTTAATGCGTTTTGGCTGACTAAGAGCTGACTAAATGTATATGAGCAAGTACCTTGAGACTGCACTATTTATGGTTTTTTAGAAACGGTTTAAGTAAGTATGCATTTAAAGTGTTTCTATCTAACAGCTTTCTCTGTGGTTTGGGGATTAAGCCAGCTAAATCCGCCTTAAGATTTATTAAAATTGAGTGGACTAACTCAAAGATGCTAATTTTGAAATGATCTGGAGTTGTTATTTCAGATGTGGCTAAATCATGATTTGGGTCATTTCTTTAAGGACAAAGGGGTCTCCTGTATCTTATGCTTATGTAAAAGCACAAGGACGAAGAACCAAGCAGTAGGAGCAGAGATACTGAAAGATGGCTCTGTCAGAAAACTTCATTTAACCTGGGCAATTCAGGAGGGAAGGCTGAAAACTTTCAATCCTTCCAGGCTGATTCTGTTGTATGTCGCTTTTCAAAAATAGAGATATTTTTTGAAAAGAGAGTTGTTAGTGAAAAATTCTCTTGAACATTTTCTAGATCGATTTCTTTGAAACTTATTTTCAGAATGTATGTCCTGTCTTACTTGTCATTGGGAGAGTCCATATCGATGAAATACTACCTCTGCTACTTCAGTACAGGAAGACATAGCTGGCGGCAGTCAGATAAATTTAAAGACTTTATTCTTTTTGCACAAACAGGGGAAATGTTATGGCCTATCCCTCCACTGCGTTCAAACACCTATTCTGGAGGTTCCAGACTGACCGTGTTTGGGTCTCATTTGAGCTTCTACACAGTGAATGAGATATGGAGCAACCTATGATAAAACTTTAATGAGCAGGAGTCATGCTATCCACAGGCATAGATCACACGGCCCACGTTAGTGGTTAGAACTACACACATCTGAAACAGATGCCTTTTTCATCATTGTCTCTGCGTTACTCTTCTCAGGGGATATAAAATAGCATTTAAGAATCCTCCCAAGGGTGCATTCATGGAGCAGATAAGACAATTTCTTCAGCTAGATTGCAGCTGTAATTCTTTTCAATTGTAATTGCCGGCTGGAGAGGTGCCTGCAGGCCAGAGGGATGCTGTTCTTTACATTAGTTTCTTTGAAAAGAAAAGGAAATATAAACCTAGCGATTGTTTCTAAGAGTTTTTTTCCCCAAGTGTTGCTATGTGAACTCAGAGACATCTTAGTAAAACAGAAAATAAATAATAATAAAATTGCCGTGGCTTACTCCCGTGACAGTCTCTTTCAGGGTTACATATTTGTGTTGGGAAAGCTGTCCCACATTTGGAAGCCTGTGTTGCAGTCAGCCTCTACTCTTCGCAGTGTGCTCTAGGTGAGAAGATGGCAGTCGTTCTCCCTTAACTGCTCCTTTATTTCTGTGTTGCTTTGTTTTTATGGCGAAGAATGAAATGTTCTCTCTCCAAACGTTCTGACATTTGGCAGGGGCTGGGGAAGGAAGTGCTGTGCCAAAGCAAATCCCTGTGCAGAAGCTGCAGAGGACGTATTATTTTTACTTTTTTGTCTTGAGAAAATCTATGAGATGGTGGAGTTGTGCTGCAAGCGCTGTTCCAAAAGGTGGCCATTTGCTTAATGACAAATGGAGTTAAATAAATTAATGTTGTGTAATTTTACAATACTTGACTTAGCAAAACTGTGTGGTGCCAGATCTGCACCGCTGTAAGTTGACTTAATGTAGGTGCAAAGATCTGTGCCAGTCCTAAGGAAGAACTGGGACCAGTGAGAGTTTAGTAAAAATTTTGCCAAGCATAATATTAATTTTGCACTTACTAAGGGTTAGCTCGGTAGCTTCTTGCTGTGTCACACTGTTTTCAGGCAGTCTATACTGGAATGTAATCAGTTGGAAGCTGTAGGACTTGGATTGAAGAGCACTTTGTAATGTTGAATACCGAAAGGGGAAGGGCAAGACTGTAGCCACACAGTAGTTCGTGAGGACCGTGTCCTGAAGTGAGGGACTGGAAACCTCCACAGCTTTTCATATTGGAAATTAGTGTCTGATTTCCAGGCTGTACTTGAGCAGTTCCCAAGATTGCTGACCTGTTTGTAGGTTACATGTAGGACTCAGTGGGTGAATTTATGTTGCCTGTGTTAGGAGCTGGTCAAAACTTTCCCTTCTGCACTTGGAGTATGAAAGGATGTGAGACACTTCAGAAGTCCAAAGAGAAGCCCAGGATTAGGTTACTTAGTAAACGGCACGTTTTCAAGAAAACCAAGTCTTTCCCATTGCAGTCAGTGAGTACTTTTGGCATTCTGCCCAATTTACATTTGGTTTTAGAAATATTTACACAGGTTTCTACTTTAATAATCCTCACCTTTGTTCGTGTAACAACTTTTATATTAACTGCAAAAAACCCAAAGCTTTTGAGATCAATTAAAAACTGCTGATTTGACAAAACTCTCCTCCCCATAAAGCTGCATGATGGGAGTGGGGTTAAATCCAGTGGCCTTGTCCTGGAAGGAGAAACAGTAGATTGCACGTGGCATATCCATTTCACTCAAAGCCTGATGCAGCCCAGCCTTGGGCTCATTAATCCACAAATACGTTTTCCCTGAAAAATGAGTCTATGTAAATTTTACAACTCAAAAGTACAATTCAGCTCTGAAAACAGTTTGAGAAATTCACATGAGTAGTTTGAGGAATGAGGTGAGTTGTCATGCCTCAGAAAAGAGGCGTTTTCTATACTAATAAATTACAGTGGTGTTTTGATTTTTCATGAACATTAGCAGTCACGTCCTTTCATATATAAGAAACTTTCTGAGCAAAGTTTGTGCTTAGAAATGAGTGTGAATTCAGCTTGCATAATGGTTCTTGAGATTACAGAATGAGGATTTTTTACACCTGACAATATGGAATTGGTTCAGTTGCCTGTTGACTGTAAGAGTTGTTTATTTGCAAGACCCAAAAGCAGTGGGCCGGTTTGCCGAGTTTTGTCTGGATTCTGAAAGACTTGTTGGTTAAAAAAAATGATTAGAGGAAGGCCTAGAGAATTAAGAAATGTACAGTGACCAAGAAACACGCCACTTTTGCATTGACTTGTCTTTTTAGTAATTTTACATAATTCAGAATTGCATTGTCTTTAACTGTCAATGTCTTTCGCCAACCCCTCCCCGAGAAATGAACCTGTTATACACACCGTTAACTAGTGTTCAGTTGGCTCAACAGTTGTATGGGCGATACTTTAAAAGGTGCAGAAAATGTTGGTGATAGATTGAGAAGAGTAGATCCAGTCTTACACTGTAGTGGGTGGGACATGGGTTGGGATCCTGGTCTCAATTATATCAATCTGCTATTGTAAGAAAAGTCAAAGTTCGAGGTGAGGTAGTTGCTTTCTTTAGTTTTCTCTCCATGTGTATTGCAAAACTGATGAGGGGAGAAGGAAATAAAAAAGGGTAAAGAATAAAAATACGAAACCACATAAAAACAACGTAACATGAAATTTGTACACTCTAAGTTTCCAAGGAAAGCGTAGCTATAGTCACCAATCCCTATTGCTTTCACTGCGGGCTGAAGCAAATGGAACGGATAAATTCCATACTGCTCTTTGGAGAATGTCAAGATTTTTATGTCAGTTGGATGTGAGGGGAAAGCAAAGAAGTCTCTACCTGTTTATAGCAGCAGACAATGAAAAATGATTCTCCTTCAAATAGATAACAACCTTACCTCATCCCAGCAATACCTAAAATGGTCTGGAATGGCTTTTCATTATCTAGCTTACACATCTGAAAAATGAAAGGCAAGAAGAATAGAAACAGGAAACCAGTTTCTTTTGATGGCTGCAGCTTCACTTCTAACGGCACTCTTGAAATTCACATTCTCAGACATGTTTGCCCAATAATTTTCAGAGCAAAGTCCTCGGGGGGATTTCCCAAATGACTACTACATGCATTAAGAGGAACTAGTGCTTTTCTCCTTCTTCTCTTTCCTGAGGTATTTATTTGTGTGCAGAATGCTTTGCCCAGATTTTTAGATGCTAGATAGATAGGCAAATACATAGCATATCTGAAATTTGCCCTGCAGTGATGCTCCTCTCTCTGCAAACTGCCAGCACAAGCACCTTATGTTGTGTAAGGCCAATTTTAGGTCCTTAATGTGGTTCTTCTGTTGTACAGAAGAATTTATGTAGATTGTTCCGCTGGGTTAAGTTTGCTTTATTTGCAAACAGAAGAGATTCTAATTCCATTCCCAAAGCAATTGCAAGCCATGCTTAAGAAGTGCTACATCACATACTCCTTTTATAGTTCATAAAATACTTATGTCATCTTATCTTCACTTTTATGGCTGTGGCTTGGCACTGACAGTCTCCCGGCTTTGGATGACAGGCAGCCTGATGGAATGGAGATAGGAGGTTCTTGGGAGAGGCTTGTTTCCACCTACAGACTTCAAACTAATGGATTATTACTCAGAAAATGTCTGAGTAGCCCTGTGGCTTCTCTGACACTGGTCAAAGTCCAGCGGAAGCGCATGTCCGCGCTGTGGGGATAAGAGGGGCAGTCGGGGGTATTCTTCAGCTCTGGGTGCCTCCTGTCCTCTCTTTATTGGAACAACAGGGAGGATGGGAAAGTAACAACAGAAAAACTTGCTAATAAATTATTTAAATCTTTTGGTCTACAAGAATACCAAATGCATTAGATTTCGGTTTGTTTTCCCCCATGCTTCTCTTCTGCCCAGTGCAGAACTGGAGAGTGAAAGGGCAGAGCCCCTGCGGGACGGTGCCTGCAGATCATTTAGCATCAGTGGGCCTTGGTCTTGTTTAGGATCTGGGAGTTCCTTTGAGCATTAGAGCTTAGAATTATTGTTAGTTTTATTGACTTAAGACACAAAGCTTTAACATATTCTCTGTTCCTCCATTCAAACTTAATTATTTAAATGCCTAACTTGTTTATAGCTTACAAACCCATTGTTTGGGGAACATTTTATTGAATAATAGGGCAAAACAGAGAAGAAGTTTATTTAAAACTGGAAAGATTTGGACTGCGTCCAACTTCTGAGCTTAGCTTGCTTGCTTAGAGAGAAGATCAGCAATAATATGCTTGAGGGTAAAATACTGTGACTTAACTGCATCTGTTGTGTGACTGATGATGCTATAAGGTTTGACAAACATTGGCTCATTGTCCTTTATTTCTTTTAATGCCTCATGTACTTTAAAAATAATATTAACAAATGATAATAACTGGAAGTTCATGGACCGCTTTTGTGAAGGCTGTAAGATACCAGTGACATATGCGCATATACTTAACGAGTGGTGTGGAAATCTTGAAATGATCTGAAATGGTGAGGAAAATGCTCTTATCAGGAATTTGGATTCGATCTGTGAAAGATATAAATACAGACTCAGTGTCCCCACTGTAATTGCAATAACAGAATTTGCTTGATATTGTTAAATACTTAGAAATGACGCATACATAAAAAACAAAACCCAAAGTGGAATATCATTCCTGCCCAAATTATTGTTCAGGCGCATAAACCCGTTGCAATTAATATCACCTTTGGTAGTTTTATTTAATCTTAATGTTGTATGCGTGATTTTGATGCAACTTTTAGCTTTTGAATCAGCAGTGCCATTAGGCTTTTTATAGGCATCTAAGGTCTGCATTCCTTTACCAGGCTGTTTTGTGTGTCTCTGCCTCCTGCTTTACTGCCTGTGTTTGATGTGAACGATACTGTGAGAGAAAAGCATAAACCGCATGCACTGGATACTGGGTTTAATGGTATAATGGGTGTTTCTATAATAGTGAGCAGGCTGGACCAGGTATGCTAAAAAAGCAGAACAATGAGAAAACGCACAAGACAAAAATGGTGATGTTTCCATGGAATCATCTAGACTGAAAATGACAGATTTGATCCGCAGAGGTAAAAGGATTCAAATACTTACAAATGTTAAATGTCTCCAATCCTGCAGGAACATACTCTTCACAAGCCTTCCAGATCACGAGGGAGTCCTTAGACTTTCGTCCGTGGCTGGAACCTGTGAACACCTGGAGCAGTTCTGTTGTATTTTGTGGATGTTGTTGAGGATGGCAAGAAAATTTCTTCGCTTCTACCGGTATGTTGCAAAGTGCTTTATTTTTGCTGTCTTTCTGTGCTGGCAGAGAGAGATCATTAGGGACAAATTGCATATTTCATTTATCTCAGACAAGCTATTTACAGGCTTGACCAGGGTTTCCTGTGAATCTTACCCTTCCCCACAAAGAAATAATGCTGGACTTCTGCCACTGTTTTCAATTTGAGGAGAACTGGGATCCAGCAGAGGGTGCAATCCATGGGATGGTAGTAAATATAGCAATTTCTGCAACAACATTCAGCTTCTGTTGGTCTCTGTGGGTGCACGAAGTCTCTAATGGTAGAAGCCTAGGGAGACCTGGCTTTGCAGTGTATCTGGAAAGTGACCATAAAAAAGATATATTCCTCAATTTCACCACTTGCAAAACTTCCATTCTTAGGCTCCGAAAGTATAGTTATTGCCAACATGACAGACGTTAGGAGGCAAAACCACAGGCATACTGATCTATAGGAGAGTAACGTAAAAGGCCCACAAAGAACGCTGACCTTGTTTGCAAGTAATGGAAAAGGTCAGTGCCAAAAGCAGCTCGAGTTAGAGTTCCAGCTGGAAAAAACTGGCAGAGAATATGCTGACTGTTGTTTTACACTGCTTAGCTAAGAAGCTGGGAATGATTGAGGATCGCTTCTCAACGCAATTGCAAGAATAAGTGCTGTGGCCACAGGTGATAATATAAATTCCACATCAGTGACAGTAAATGAAGTCTTCTGCCCTGACTGTATACCTGAAAATCATGAGGCTCAAGGAGTCGAGGCTCAAAGAGTCAAGGCTCTACAATTCAAAAATAAGTAAGCACTACCATGTTTCCACCGAACGCAGGTTGAAAACCCATCCATTACTGAAAGTCACTGTCAGAAAATTGTTCTGGGTTTGCTGCAACAACAGACCTTTCTTTCCAGCAGTCAACTGAATTAAATCTCGTCACAGTGGTTTTATATCACCTCTTAAAACACAGGTGTGATGTGAATGTTCAGTGTTTTTTAAATCTGTAAAAAGCTAAGGACCATCACTCCACTACAGAAGTATCTTCTCATAGTAGTGACAGAGCGTCACATCTCCCATACTGCGTCATCTTCGGTGTCAGCATATAGTGAGTAGAAAAGTGTCACAACTGAGTTTCCTCTTGGCAGGATTTATGTCACCTAATTTTAAATATCTACAGAATAGATGTCAATGTAAGACCTCATTATCCAAACTCCCCCTGCAATCAGTGGAGAGAAATGGGCACTTTTAAGGCTGAGCTAATCAATAATTCACCAAAGAAGGTGAGGGAAGGTACCTTTTTTCATTTGCAGTCTCAGGGAATCAATATGTTGGATGTGAGAGAGTTCCCATTCTTTCTGATATATGCCTCAGGTCTCTTAATTCTCTTGTTAGGTAGTTGCAGGTGTTTCAATGTCAACATCAAAACCCCTCCCCAAAATTAATAACTATGGTATTTTTCTAGTAGAAGCAACAGAATGCCTTGTTTGAACTCTCATTGCGTTTAAAAACAGTGTTCCAAAGTAGTGTATATATAACTGTATTACAGAATGAGTTGGTAGTAATGCTTGTAAATATTTCTTGAGGCTGTTATGCTATTTTAGAGGTTCTGAGTAAATATATACCGCTATCAAAAAGGAGCAACATGGTTAAACAGTAGAGCAAAAGGAGGCTTTTGTAAATGAAAAAGCATCTGGCTCAAAATGGGATATGGAAAAAGAGCATAACCTTGGCTGGTTAAATATAAAACCAGACCATATATAAATATAAAACCATGAGTCAGACTTGAGAAGATTTTGAGGAACAACTTGCTGAAGGCATAAAACCATTGAAGAAAAAAAGCTTTTTCTCCAGAGAAGAGATTCTGCCAGAGAAGCTGCAGAGCCAATAGATGTGTAAAATACACATGCAAGAAGAATGACATGGCAGAAAAACTGAATGAATTATTTGCATCTGTGTTCACTCAGGGGGCAAGTTTGATTTTTCCTTTACGGTGCCAAGGCTGAAGACCTGTCTTGTGTTCAGGTGCTGGTAGGAGAGATACCAGAATAAATAGAAATGAGAAGCAGATACAACGGAGCTGAAAGAAATTTTCTCATTTTTCATTAGAAAGAGAACAAGTGCCATCCTTCAGACATCTGGGTTGGGAATCTCTGCTGTTTAATATATTTGTGGGTGAACTAAAGAAGCGACCGGGAGTAGTGAACTCATCAGGTTTTCTGGTGATACACTGTTTTTGAAGATGTTAGTCAAAATTAAAGCTGAGAAAAATGTTTTGAGAATTGCTTATGATTAGTTCCCTGAAAATATCACCTCGACACTTTGACCCAGTGAAAAAGGCTAATAAAATATTGGGAATTACTAGGAAGAAAATGGAAAATGAAATAAAAAATTACTATAGGCCAGTGTACTTAATGGTATATCTACATTTTTGAATAAGATGTGCAGTTCTATCAGTCTGCTCCTAAAAAGGCAATATGGAGTTAGGAAAGGCAGAGAGGGTGTCGGGAATGGCCAAGTATGAATGGCCACAGAAGAGACACTAACAGTCTCAGGCTCTTCAGCGGGGAAAGGGGGTGCTCAGAGATCACGGGGCAGACATTTTGAATGGCAAGGTGGGAATACTATTAATTTCTCTGAATCAGCACCTCCAAGGCGTCAGATGACAGGGTTGGTTGTGCCGCAGCTTGAGAGCGAACAAAAGGAAGTACTCACTTTGCACAACACACAATTAAGTCATGGGATCCATTGCTACAGGATGTTTCGTATGCCAAAATATATATAGGTTTGAAAAATGATTAGACAATTCATGAAAGAGAGGTCCATTGAGGGCTACTAAACAGGAAGATGCTGATGTAACCTCCAGCGCAGGAAGTCCCCAGGCTGCAGATTGCCAGGAGCTGTGAAAGTTACTGGGGGAATCTCAGAGAGTCTTTCTTTTTGCATCTGTTACTGGTCACTGCTCCCTGGGGAACGGAGAGCGAGCGGCGGTTGTTCTTTGCTGCGGTTGTTGCATGCAGCTGGTGACATACCATATTTTGGAATCTGTGTCTTAGGATATTAAAACTGAAAGAAGAACTGAATTTAATTTTCTTCGTTCCTGCAGTTTGCCTATTTCATGTGTTTCACTCAGTTTTGGTGACGAAACTAGACTGCTCCGTTCCTTTACCATTGCAGTGTGTTCAGTTTTCTAGTTTTTCAGTGCTAGCAAAACTATACAGAGAGTAGATGTTCCTGGACATTATTGCCAAATAAAAGCAAAGAAACTAACAAAAATACACAGAACAAAAGAAAATAATGAGAATATTTCTATTCATGCTGAGTTCTGGATTGGCCTACTACCAATGGCTATATTTGAAATGTCAGTAGTTAATTTTGGCTCATTGTTAGCATTTTAACCCAGTGCCTATTTTAAAACAATGCAGCTGCCCATCCCCTTGGAATTCAGCACCTTTTTGGTGGTTTGGTGCCTATGTCCCTTTCTGGTCAGGTTTTGAACTCTTCAACTGCAATTTCTCATAACAGGTATGATGGGTGTTCCTTCCCCCACATTGGGAATTGTTCCTTAAAGACAGAACAGGAAAGAGCAATTATAAAAATTCTATTTTAGGGAAAATCAATCTAAATATGAGTTATCCAGAATAAAACAAGTCTTTTCGGTGGTAATAGCCAAGTGTAATCTTTCTGTCAGATGGAAATGTAATGGGAAATCAATGATTGGACCACTCTTTGTGCGTTATATTTTGCTGCCACACTAATGGAATCCCTGAATTTACTCAGCCTGCCTGCCAACTGCTGTGGCCGTGGAGGAGCAGCCGAGGAAATCAAAGCCCAGAAAAGAAATTTCAGATAGAACACGCTGCCATGTAGACACTGCATAGCATATTACAGAGCTCTTACAAATAGCTACGAATAACAAGCAAAAGAGACAAGATTTGTAGTAACAATATAATAATGACAGACTCTTAACTGATGCAGGAATTAATAATTTCATATTAAAAGAAGACTTTACAATTTTCTATTGTTAGAACTGTAGGTTGATATCTTGGCAATATTTCATTTTCCTTAAGAAGATGTTCACTTTAAACCAACATTTAGAATGTTAAATAGCAAGTACTATACTGTCCGTGGTAATATATTGCTTTTAACATTTGTAAGACATATAGAGCGCTGTTAAGGAAGGATATGATCAGTTGAAAAGATCCCACCAGCTGAGGTTAGCCAGCAAATTATTATTTTTAGTAGACACTTCTATACTTAGATAGTTGGTAAAAAAGAAAGGATGCTATTTGTTAGTACCATTTCAGTTCAAATGTATGTGATGCTGATATTTCAAGCTGAGAGCTTTTGTATTTGAAAGAAATGGAACTGGAAACACATTTACTGTAGGTGTAACTTTTACCATTTTAGAAAAATAAGTATGAAGCTCAAGGGAGGTTGTGTCTTTTGGTAGTTTTCTTTTTTTAATTTTTAAAATTGCTGCCAATTTTTTACTGTTTTCCTGTGTTAAATTTAACAAATGTTGATGTTCATTTAGATAAATTAGCAACTATTCTTATGTGTAAGAATAGTATTTTATTTGTGCACCTCTTCACTGCTAAAGCTCCATTTAAAAGCTAGTTAGATTTCTCCTCTTGCCGCTGTCCTACTAGACATTTGTTTTAGAACTTCACTGATTATTAGAAATGTCCTTCAGATTTCTGAGACATATTTATGATTAGTGCTAACATTGTCTTTTTGCTTAAGCATCTCTTCCCATTTCTCACACGTATATCCAGAAACAGTAGTTGCATCTTCTCAGCCTTTGTTTTGCTTGGGTCAAAGAAATCCCAGTCTAAAAATACTTTAAAAAGTTTGTAAGTCAGATGGTGCCCCATCCATCTGAGCAGTTTTCCTTTTCATCAGTATGAAATCCTTTTTTTTTTCTTAAAAACAGGTAATAGAATTGTACCATTGCCTAGATAAATCCTGTTCTGTACTCTGTATTGACAGAGCTGGTGTGTTCACCTGACTTCTGTGTAATGTTTTTCTTTGCGTAGTACTTCATTAGGTTTGCAGAAGGGGATTGAAGTGCCTTCTTTGCGTTATTTTCAAAGATGTAGTTGTTAAAGGGCCCAGATAGTTCCTAGTTAACATGTTTCAGCCGTGTAGCAATTATGCAGCGACAATTAGCGTTTCAGATATTTCTGTATTTGCCGTTGACAGTCTCTGAAGCTTCTGTGGAAAATCATGATTATGAGCCCATCAAAATAGCTTATAATTGCTCTCCTGCGTGTCTTTATTTGAAAGAAAAAAATTACAAAAAGCATGATGATGCATTATTCAACCGTAGTTTGTCATATTCTAAATACACGTTGATGTCCATCCTCTGACCTTACGTTCTTATCATTGCACAGATTATCTCCAAAGGCCATCCAGAGGCTCCTCTTGGTCTGTGGCATCAAACACTTGACCAATAATCTCCGTATCAGTAGTAATGTGATCTGGAGTCTTTTCTGCCACTTCTGGGACACGCTCGGCTCTTGGCTGCACCACCTCATAGTGCCGTGAATCAGCCTTTTTTAGAGCAGGGAGCACGGAATTGTGGGGTTTTGCTGCACGAAAACTTCCAATACTTCTCTGGAAACCAGAGAATCTGTCAGTGTCAGGCGAGTCTGCAATAGCCTTATTCAGCTCTGGGCCCTACGCCAGATGTCATGTCGTTTCGTTGCTTCGTACTTGTAATGGATAATAGCACTGCTGTGACCAATTCTGGAGGGGGGGGTATTTTTAAAGTAGGGGCTGAAATTCTGACACAGGATCAGAGACACTTCAGATGGTCGAACTCTCTTCTGTTGCGCCAAGTGAGTTACTGATCTCTTAACCTTACCATGAATTTCCTTTACTTGGTTGTTAGTAGGAGACCAGTAACAAGTAACAAAGAATTCATTTAATAGGCTATATATATATATATATATAGCCATATTACTGATTTACACTTTACTGTTACTTAGACAAGCATAGGCTATTTATTCTTTTTTTTTTTCCCTGTGTTTTTATTGGGCTTGTCGTGCCTATCAAAATTCATATCCCACCATATTTGAGATCATAGGGATTTATACATGGATGTGTGGAGGTTTCCTAGACCAGGGCACAAACATTGCTTAGAAATGAGGTGGGAATAGTCAGTAAGAGGCTCTGCATCAACGAGTAGTGTTCAGGGCCAGGCTGGACGGGGCTTGGAGCAGCCTGGGCTGGTGGGAGGTGTCCCTGCCCTGGGCAGGGGGTGGAACTGGGTGATCTTTAAGGTTTTTTCCAACCCAAACCATTCTGTGATTCTGATTCTGTGAATATGAAGCCTGGCAAAATTGCCATCAGTTTTGGAGAGACCAAGGTTATACACAAGGTGCTAAAAAACAGAAGTGACGAAATTAAATACTAAGAAATACAGTAGATGTTTTGATTTCAGGAAAGATATGAATGTTTCTTACTGGAAGTATTTTAAGGAAAAGCAATAGTGACTTTTTAAAAAAAAAAAATATTTTTTTAGTATTTATTTAACCTTCTGGAGTTTTACCAAATCTCTCTCCAAGTTACATTTGCTATGAAGTGTTAAAAGCCCCACTAATCCAGAAAAAAGGAGTAAATTTTCTGTTAAGTTACCAGATTTTTAGAGTGCTTTCTCTAGAGGTGCTTCTGCTAGCCTCTTAGTGTCTTGCCTGGTCATTTCTGTAAGATTCTTTCCATGAGCAATTTTTTTAATCTGAGCAATTAGTTTGTCTTGTGTGCAGCTTTCTTTTGCAGTGCTTCTTCCTTGGGTAGTTGTCTCGACTTCAGAGCTCCGGAGGGATGGGTGCACCTCTCCTTTAGCAACCCCCCGTACTTGCTGCTTGTGGGAGCTTTCAGTCCCAGACTGGCGAAGTCTCCTCTCCATAGCACCAGGGCAGGTTTCCTGAGCGGGTGAGGGAAATGATGTCCACAGCCAGGTTTGGCAGGTTTATTCTGCATGCCACCCGAGCCAGCAGTCGGGTGTCACACCAGGGGGTGCTTTCCTGAAGGTTGGGTGATCCCGGCGTAGCCTGGCAGAGGCGCCGAGAGATTAAGTGGTAGGTGGGGTGTTGCTTCACACACCCGAGGAGTTATTCATTGTTATAATTTGTGGGAAGAGTTTTAGAAAGGTGTTATCTATGGTTCTTGGTCTACAAAATGCAAGTAGCTGAGCTCTGCTGTAAGGGTTAATACAACCGTAGCAAAAGCCTCGGTGACCTCCAGACGGCTGAATAGGGAGAGTCTCCTTGCGCAGTCAGAGTCACTCCGCTTCCTGAGCCTGTGGGGACAGGAAGGGAACATGACTACCAGCGTCTTCTCCTGGGAGGCTGCCAAGAGGAAGTAGCTTTAATTTCTGTGGAAGGCTCAGCCGTTCCCAGCCATCTTTATGGGAAGCACCGTGTCGCTTCCAGGCAGTTTCAGGAAGAGAGGCTCTGGGGGTCTTGGTCTGGATTATCCTCCTTGGGAAGCATGGCTAGGAGCTGCATGGAACTGTGTTGGGCCCCAGTAAGATTATCTATATTGGGATGTATGCGGGCTTCTATTTTGAGCTGTTCTTTTGCCCTTGATTAAAAATTCCCCAAATTCTTCAGCTGCTCTGCACAGTCTGTGCATGGGACCGGGCATCCACAGACGGAGAAAGTGGCTGTGTAGTGACCGGAGTGAGATGGAGATCTCCACAGCAGCTCCTCCCTTCCCCGCTGGGTGACAGAAGAGACAGATCTTCGAGTCCCTCTTGTCTGAAGCTGTGGTTTATTAAAGTAAATTAGGGGCTTTTTTTTTATTTTTTATTTTGAGTTATTTATTATTATGCTTTTACTCAGTTATCAAATTGGAAGCAAATGGTGGAAGGATTTGCTTTGCATGTAAATGAGAAAGACTGAAACGACTTCTCTTCGCCGTGGCACTTTGTACACAGTTTCCTTAAGCCCAAATGGCTAATCTTTCCATAATGAACTTGAGTATGTCTCTTCACACGAGTCGTTTCAGTGACTTTAGTGAGATTTCATGCATTAATAGGCAAGCAAGATTTTACCTTTGAGAGCACCAAATCCTTTTGGAAAAATCGTATAATGTTTAAGCAGAAAAGAAACCAAAGAATTTATAGATTAATGACTCAAGCCTACAGAACCTAAGGGAGGGTTTTCATAGATTTTTTTTTAAACATCTGGTAACATTTTGCATTAATGTTATGTTTACGTGGGGTTAATAAACTGAGCAGCAGTAATAGGAACTGTAGAGGAGTAAGCAAAGTCTAGGGGAAGAGGCAGTAGAAATCACCCTTATTGCAGTCTGTTAAGCAGTTGCTCCCTGTTTGTAACACTTTATTAATGTTTTAATGGACATCTTAATAATTATTCCTCTTTATAAAGTATTTAAAAATGGAATCTCCATATAAAGCATGATTATGTATCCAGCCACAGCTGAGTGTAGAAACAGGATTGTCGTTCTGTGCTTTAGGATTTGTCCAAGCATCAGTAAAATTGGTCCTCTTTCCTGTTGTAGCTGCCAAACGTAATCAACCTCACCAAAAGAAGGCAATCTTTCTTGACCTATAGTATATTACCGACCTTTAGTATATTACTAAATATATTTTGTATAACACTCTGGAATCATGACTTGGACAAGTATCCTATCACTCTGGTTGAGAAGGAGGTGAGGTACCTGCCTTCTGTTTAATTACCTTATCCAGATAATAGCAAATTCAATGAAAAGCTGCTAATTCACCAACACAAATCTTAAGTTAGATTTTTTAAGAGTTAAGTAGTATTTATCAGGAATAAACCAGCACTGCAGGATTTAGCTCTCTCTGGTGACACAAATGGTGTAATTTCAAAATGGGCAAATGTAAACCAGAAAAAAGCAGATCATATTTGAGAGGATCGTGCTTATATAAACTTGTTTGTTAAGGGAATTAACTTTCAGTGATTTATTGTTCTGCTTGTGCAACGTATAGCAGAGAAATCCCCGCGCCTGTTTGCGAAAGCTGCACAACTGCCGTTGGAAGAGTGGGGCCTTTTTCCCCTCTGTTAGAAGGATGAGCAGATGTTAAGCAACGCTTCGCTTCTTTATGATTGAGATTTATAAAGGCTAGCAATATGTATTGAAAAGGCTTTAGATATGTTTTCTGTTAGAGACTGATAAAAGAAATTAATGACATCTGGAATTTTAAAGAAAAGTAAAAATGGCTTCATTTGAAGCAGCAGTCAGAAGAGCAGAATTAACATGCCGAACACTGATGTCTGATTCCTGAGAGGATGCGTGTATGGTGTTGTAAATGGTTATCAATGTATGGGAAAAGGAGAACTTGATTTAAAACAATTGAGGAGGGAAACATTATCTGAATCACTAGGAAAAAAGGGAGAAGTTAACTATACCTCTGAAGTGTAGCAATTCAGGCTACGATAATGATAACTTTTTTTTTAATGAGAACTTTTTTTAGAAGAGTGAAAATTCAAGTAACTTACCTTTGATATCCTCTCCTTGAGTAATAATTATGCATGATTTCTACAAAAACGCTCTTCTCATAAGCAGTCTATGAATATAAGAAACTATATTGCTAATTTTTTCACTCTTTGTAATGTTTCTAATCATCATTAATGGCCTTCATTATTATTCAGTTATTCCGTTTTAGAAGAGCCTGCCAGTTATGCCAAATTATGTAGGGATATATTAGATTCTGTGGGTGTTTCTTCACCAAATACTAGAATGATAAGTGACTATTTGTTCTTACAACATGAGAAAAATGAATTGTTACAGATTCAGAAGACTTCATGACTAGCCAGAAACATCCCAGGCTGTACCTGCAAGCAAGAACATTAGAATCACGGAATTATGAACTACAGACTCAAAATGATATAAAACACTATTCTTGGGTTTATAGTTTTTTCCAAATGTTTGGTGTCGTGCCCAAGCAGTCTGTGATTAGCTTTGTCATAAAGACTAAATCCGTGGGCTTGTTTTTTAAATCTCTCCTACCGCTTTCTAACCAGCACAGTTGCTGGAATTCCTTTATGACATGAATCTTCATTTTCCCCATTCACAAGCACATACCCTGTCAGAATACTGGGGACCTGATTTAAATGGTTATCAGTGTCACTGGAACATGCACTCATTTTCTGTTGCCTTTTTTGCTCACTGGCTAAGGATGTGCTGTCCTTATTTGCTTAATAAATGGGCAGTTAAGGATCTTCATTTTTTATGCTTGCTGCACATTCATGTTTTATTATTATTTTATTCTTTCTATTTATAGATTTTACATTAACATTTGATGAATTTTCCACATAAATGGCAATGCTTGATGTAATTCATATCACTCTTAATATGTACAATTTGCATATATTATCCCAAGCAATGACCTAGTAAATGAATTAAATAAGCCTTGGTAATAAGAATGACATATCTGAGCCCATTTAGACAACAAAAGCCAATGCCTCACCAAAGCCGGGCAGTATTGAGAGCACACAGACACCGTCTCAGAATACACTATATATTCTAATTCCTCCCAACCTCTCTTGCAAAGACACGAGCACCTTCACAGAATGAACCGGTGTTTGATATAAACTAGGTAAGGGTAATATTTTTGGTTCTTTTAGTGAGCACAAATATAATTTCAACGTATTCTTGAAGAACAAATCCTCCAATGAGTCCTGTGTGGGTTTTATTAATTTGGAACCTAAAAATATTAATTGTATCAATTATATAAAAGCAGCCGTGAAAGAACTGTAATTGCTTGCATTGTGCGAGCCACCCTGGGCTCCCAGCTATTCTTCCTTGAGGAGCTGCCACAAACCAGCCATTTAAGGAGAAGAGACTTGCAAACGTTCAGAGCGATGGAGTAGGAGCGTTCAACAGATTCTAGGTAGGGTTCTATATGCCTGCTCTACCTGATAACATTCCTGTTGCCATCCGTTATACTAGGTAATTGTTACCCAGCTAGGAAAGATGCATCTTCTGAAAGCTATAATGGGATCCATTTGGATTGTGTAGCTTCGGTAAGATTTGCTGAGACAAGATAATAATTAAGACTTACACCATTCCTGCAAGAAACTCATGTCATATGACTTGAATATTATTAGGGAAGTATTTAATCCTTTAGTGATCATTCAGTGTTAATATTAATATATTATTCAATTTCTCCGTTGTGGTGATGCATTATGTTTTTTTCTCAGTGATTCATGTTTAGGTTATTAGACTTGATTCTGGTTTCTCACAGATACTTACATTTGCTTCACAGCAGCTATTTGTGATTTACATTAATTTCATGCTATTGGAATTATTCCCAGCGATCTCATTGTGATTTTTTTCCCCCCTGTCCTTACAATTGTTCTTTGCTTTCCCTTTGGCAACTATGGAAATGTTAGGCTTTGCCTACACAAATTAATTAATTCAAGCTAAAATTTTTTGTTTTGATGGGAAGGAAAGTTGTGCCTGTACAATGCAGCCGTTATTCCTGCAGTATATTAAGAAAATGTATTTATACATTTATCCCAGTATAATTTTCTTTGGTGAAATAACTTCAGTGTGATCTTCTATGATCTATATTTTTTATTAGACTGCCGAACCGTCCAACACTACTCTGCACCTTCGCAGTTAGGTCAGCGACTGGAAAGACACATTTATTCATTACAAGTTCTATTTGAGGGATGTGCCAATCTATTGCCCTGGGTGCTCTGGATAAAACTTAAACCAAAAATACAATCAAGACAAAATGGATAATAACTCCCTCAGAATTTCAGGGGAACCTCGCAAATGCCCTTTGAAAGCCAGCATGGTTTTGTTGGGTTTTTTTAAAAAACTAGTGCTCAATTCCACATAAAGAGCCAGCTCGCATTTGAATCCAGTTTTCCTCAACCGTCCAGATGAAGAGGCAGCCTACTCTGGAAAGGAACAATCCCAATCTATTTTATAGCAAAGGCAGAAGCTTTTCTACAGCTGAAAACCCCATATGGAGAACACTCTACTGCCAAATTTCTATCTATTAAGTTGAACGGGATCCAGCATATGTGGCTCCCTTGATTACAGGGCTGACCAAAATGTGCAGAGAGAAATGTGTTCTTTTAAACAGACAGCTCTTAAGACAATTTGGGCTTGAAGGCTTATGGAATTCAAATTCCACCTGGATACATGTAATCATCAAGGGACAAATCCCTGATCTCTACCATTTTATGCTCCTGGTAAGATGCACTGCCTACCAGAGAGTCAAGCATTTGCTGCATTCTGCACTAGCCAATTTCTCTAGCTCATTTTAAAGTGTAATTTAAGCCTCTTTTTTGATCCTTCACTATGCCTCTCTGATGACAAAACCAGTTTTCTAACTCCCAGCTGCTGGTAGCGTATATCCCCTGTTCAATCCAGGGCTAACCCTTACGTTAGATGCTTGAAACCAGTTCCCTTGGGTAGAGGTAGCCCAAAATTACCACATCCTGGGCAGGGTCAATGCAGGGTGGAAAACCCACCCGCCCAGCAGAGTGGGTGCTTGTGGGCAGCCGACATTGGCCTGCACAGCAGCTACGTTTGTACTCAGGGAGGCAGCTTAGGGCTGGGTTCAGCCTCCACGCACACCTTTGACTGGGCACATCAGATGGATCACTGGGCTGAACAACTGAATTTATGGGAAAAACCCGGTTAGTTTTGTCATCTCGGAACCCTCCTTACAAGCTCTCTGAACTGATGGAGAAACCAACTCAGAACTTAACTAGTGTTTAAGAGACAGAAGAAATGCAACTGGTTACAACAGCAGCTTAATGCAATTAGGGAGCCTCTATAGCCAGTTTATTGCTGTCTCTGGCTGGGGAGGAGTCCTGCTTACTGGAGTCTGTATGTCCCAGCTATGCCAGAGGGATACCAAGTAACCCAAGACAAATTCAAACAATTTGGTAGCTACATCAGAGCACCCAGCACATTGTACCTCCGCACCACATTAATGTCATTGTATGTGTACGTTGTGTTGGTGTCCAGCATTGGGGTTAGCAGTTGGTCTCACTCAGCTAACAAACCCCGTCTGGACTGTAAGGGTTTAAGCTCCCTGTTGATTTTAGGTATAGGTTTGAGACATGGAAGACATTGAGTAGGTACCTACTTCAAATGAGTGGAGCAAATAGGCTGGCTGTGACTAAGGTGTAGTCATTAGAAGAGAATCTGTAAAACTGTTCCAGCGTCCTGGCCAGTATAGAGCATTCTGCCTTATTGCTGCTCCATTTATAGTGTCAGGTTTATGGAAAGTCTTTGAGAGTCAGTGGGCTGTAGGCATTTAACCTGCTTAAGTACTTTTGTAAATCCCTTTGGACATCCACCTAAACTGTTAGGCAACAGAGAGCTTTACATTTTCAAAGGCAAAGTAAGGACATTAAGTAATTAATCCCCACAATGTTTCTGTGATGTTATCACCTATATGGAAGAGGAGACTCAAATGAAAGAACTAAAGTTACATGCAGATGTACAGAAATATGGGATCTCTTCATAATCAACCCTATGGCTATTTCCTTCCTGTTATTCTGCCTTACTGTTATTTGTAGATGATTAAAGTTGGATCCATAGACTTCCTGCACAAATGAAGTCTCAACTCTGACTCACCTGCCATCCTATTAAGAAAATATAATAGAAAATGAGGACATATCCCTTGTGTTTTCTCAGGTTTCAATTGTTTTCAGAGTCCCAGACAGCATGGAAAAGTGGTTAGTAATGCACTAACACTGGACAAAATCTCGCACAAACCATGTGTCTTTGAAAAATTGCTTTTTGATGTGATGTGCAAAAAACTTTTTCTTTTTCCCTTTTTCAAAAATCTGCCTGACTCCATTGACTGAACCTCTACAATGGGAATGTAAGTTTGAGGATTTAGGTACAAAGAGAAGAGCAGCAGTTACGTGCCAGTTTGTTTTTTTTTAAGTGGAGAAGTGATTAGTGATTCCAGTGCCAGCTGGAAACAAGTTTTGATCTCTCTGTATTTCAGATCTGCAGTGTAGCCCCAGTCTACTGGAGCCTGCTTTTTTGGAGAAAGACTGGAGATAGGCAATAACCATGACTATATCTGAGTCCTCTGGGGACTGGCTGCAGTGGCCCATGGGAGCTCTGTGCATTGGGAGTGATGGCTTGAAAAGGCTTCTCTGCAAAGGTTGTAAATGAAGATCAATAAATAACTGCAGAGATAAAGGACTGCACCTTCCGCGGTGGATGGTCTCCAGACACCATCAGTGAAGTCACTCAGTAGCGTGTGGTATTGCTGATCATCCCGGAGTGCCAAGTCACCGGTTTGTGCGGGATGGCTCTTGTCCTCGGTGGAATGTGCCAAGCGGCTGGCTAAGCCCTGCGAATCGTGGAGTTGGGACTGGTAAATCCCATGTGCCTCGAAGGCAGATTTCAGTCACTGTAGGCGCCTGCATGGTTTGAGACAGTGGGAGGGATCCCCCTGTGAAATGGTGAAATACCAGCTCTAGTAGCTGTTGCAAGCTGTAACGAGGAAGCTGCACGGGACTATTAAGGGACTGTGGCCATTCCTCAGCTTACAGAGCCAACGCCAGGTCCAGAAGCATCTCTAGTCACTGTGCAGTCCGGTTAAAGGATGGAGTTGGATATAAACCCGGTGCACTGCCAACTTTTATATTCAAAAAGATTAAGCCAAAGGCTATTCAGCAGGAGGGAAATTCAGGTTTTCCTCCGCTTTTGGGATGCGCTATCTAACAGATTGAAATAACCAAATAAATGACTTCTTGGAGAAGTCCAGAGTTTAGCATGTGTCCTGTGTGGTTTTGAGCTCAGCTTTAATAAATTAGACAGAGTTGCACGAGTATTCATTGCGCAGAGGTGTGAGTAGCAAAGCTAGACAGAACTTGGGGAACACGTTTAATAGTTTTTCTCTCTTTTTTATTAGCATTTGATTCTTACAAATATTTTATGACTAGCTTTACCTCATGGTAACCCTAATCTTGATGTCTTGGCTTAAGGGGCACCTTAGAACTTTTGGTATGAATTATTTATTTTTCATAATTTGTTTGCAAAGCCTTTATTTGCTGCGCTCTGTACATCAGGCTGGGCGAGAAAGTCACTGTCTTGAAGGATGACATTGAAGACGGCACTGGTTCTACAGCCCAGTAGTAGCAGGAAGAGAATTGAGTCCCAATCCATTGCTCTAAGCACAGGGCCATGCCAGCCAGAAAGCTCAGACTTATTTTTTTCTTATTAATTATTCTTGACCTATTGCATACGTGGTCCTATTCAGGGTTGAAACCTGGTCTGTAAGATTCAGGAGGTTTATTTTCCAGCTTTGCCAGTCTGCTCTTGCTGCTCATTCAGCCTGGAAAGTCATTTCCCCAAGGATCTTTGGACTCATTTCAGGTTCAGAAAGCCTGGATTTCAGATTGCTCCCCCTACCTATTTTTGCCCAGTTCCTGTGCTTTCCCCTCTTGGACTTGTGTTTGCCCAGGAGAACCAGAGAAAGTTGGCTTTTTCTGAGACATCTGTGCGACAGTAGATAATATTGTCATCAAGACACTAGTGGTGTTGCATTGCGTTTCATCACCTGGGCAGTGTCTGTTCAGCGTCCAGCCTGGGCCGTGCTGTCAGCTCTCCGCACGTGACCTCGCTGGACTTTAAACGCTTGCAAAATACCATCAGGAAATAGCGTTGTGGGTTTCTTGATACGGGAGTCCTTTGCATAACGCCTGAAGTGCTCAGCGACTTTTAATGCTGCATCCTAAAAAGAATTCTTTAAAAAAGCAGAGGTGCAATGACAGCATATTAGTTTCAGTTCTTCAAAGATATACAAAGAGCGAGTTAGGTGAAATCCCGGCTGCTCTGAAGTCAGTGACAGAACTTCCAGTGACTTTACTGAGCCCAGGATTTACTGGTGTAGTCCTAACCACCTCAATGGCTGACAGCTACTAATATCATACTATTTCTCAAGTGTTAGTAATTTAAATTTAAGCGAGTTTTACCATAAAATGTAACATGCAAATATCTCTGACTGAGAAAGATCCCTTACTCTTAGTTGTGAGCCCAGATGATCCTAATATTCAAATATACTGCAGTACTTTGAAGCAGCGGAGCAGAACTTTGAGAAAGTTATGGCTGGTATCTCAGAGCTGTAACATTTACAAACATTAAATGAACAAAACCATATATTTTTATGCTTGCCATTCCAGACCCATGAAACTTATCTGAAAGGTTACGAGACAAGGGACTGAAAGTGAATCTATTACACAATTGCTGCAGGGAGTCGCTGAACGCAGTAATTAATTGCTGGTATATTCATTTGCAGCAGGAGGAGCAGCAGAAGGAAAATATCTCATTGAATTTAGAATTGTATTTATTCATGTGTGCACTGTGGTGTTACAGCACAATTAGTATCTGACAGGTTGGAAGCGGACTTGTGCTCTGTTAGTTGCTTGAGCTATGTGCTGTTATTGGGTGATCTGCTACAAAAATGCACAAAGCATTTATTTGGAGAGGTGCATTCAGGATTATAATCGATGCCCCACAGATCTCCGCCTGGCGTACTCAAAACCCTGCAAGAGAAGTGGGAAGCTCAACTTGGCATCACGTACGTGTGCAGCCCCCTGGAATGCTGGTGTGGACACAGGGGCAGGGAGGGGAAAACCTGAATTCACAGGTCGTCAGTCCCTAACGAGGAGCTCTGGTTTTTTGATCTGTTTCTGGAAGGAGACATGGGTGCAAGCCAGTCTGTGCTGCTTTCCAGTTTCCAGTGCAGTGTTGGCACCAATCCACAGGCAGCGGCTCATCCAGCATTCCTGGCTAGAGGATCATTTCAGCAGCTATATAATATGTCAGCCAAGAGGAAGCAAGAAGGAAAAGGAAAGTGGAGTTATGAAGTTAAAACCAAGAAAATAAAAATTCCAGGCAGCTGTAGTGTGGCAGTGGTTGCTGGTGGGGTTAATAGTTTATTCGGTGAATCTGCTGCACGGTTTCCAATATAATCTCACTAATCCTATTCTGAGATATTTTTTTCCCCAAAATTGTACATTATTGTTTGCATAAAGCTTGTGAAGGATGACATGACAACACCTGATGTAAAGATTTATACTTTGAACAGGTTTTAAAAGAGCAAATTCCGAGTAAATAGTGACTGTAGGCAGAACCATAGTGAGGACATGGGATGCAAGTGTCGCCATCCCAGCGATGAGAGGAACACTGTGCGCTTTGCGTCTCGTTGACCAGCGCTAGGCTGTGATCCCGACCCCACCGAGCTCAGACGTGGAGAGTGGTGTGGAGGAGCGGAGGTGGGGACGTGCACGATCTCCACCCACGTGCTGGATGTTGCATGCAGGAAGAAATGGGGTATAGCCCACCCTGCCACCTGGCAGCCAGGGCAGAGGAGACGGCAGTGGGGACCGGGCTCTTCCCGAGCACACCTTCTGTTCCCAACGCTGTCACTGTAAGCAATGAAGATCTTGGTCCTGTCCTCTTGCTGCAGGGAGCAGCGCCCTGCCCTGGAGGACCCTCATGGGTGCCAACCTGGTGACTTATAGAAAAAGGTTGTTTTACACCAAGGGGTAGCAGAATCAGGTTTGGAATGATTATTCCTGAAGATTTTAAAAATAAACCAACAGCTTCCTCTAGGCCTTTCAAACAAAGAACCCAAATGAACGCGAAGTTAACCTTTCTTTCCTATCAGTCTGATGAAAGAAACAAATGGAAGGGATGACAGGATTATATTACTCTATTAATATGACAGATTCTAATTTGTGAGAAGAAATGAACCTCATTCAGTGCTTTATTACTTTCAGAAATTCTAAAATCAATGCAAGATATGCCATAAACATCATTCTTGGCAGGCGCTCATTGAAGTAAACATATAACTCAAAGATAGCTTGAACTGAATTCTGACCAATTTAGCAAGTAATAAGCAAGGCAGTCTGTGATAAGAACATTAAAAAGAAGAGACAGTAACAGAGTTACGAACAGATGGTATCCATAAATAATGTTGAAATAATAATAATATTGTAAATTTATATATGATGCCTTTCGGTCTGGAAAATCCCACAATGCTTTACAAAACTGAATTTAAAACACAAACTTAAACTGGAATGCAGCATTTCTGGTGTGAAATACGACAGTTGTGTGAGAGCCCAAGCAATGCCAAGTCGTTTGGGACAAGGAGAGAATAAGAATTTTAGTTCCTTGCTGCTGCAGCAGGAGCTTGGGTTGAATTTCATTTCTTTCCTCTCCTCTGATCTATTTAATCTATCACCACCGATAGTATCTGGATATTCTGCCACCATACATCCCTATTATCCAGAAAGACTGCTCTCCCTACTGTTAATGAGATCAGATGCAATGTTGATTTTATTTATTAAAACCCCAAAAAGATCGGCAATTTGGCTTTATCCTTTGCAAAAAAATGACATTCTCAGCAAAAATGTCTCCCAAGGCCAAGTAGCGAGGGTAATTAGTACGTCCATGTGTGGGGAATATTAACTCCTACGTCAGTCTAAATTCTGAAACCTTTGTCTTTTCGCTGCAGAACGTAATTGCTCCTTCCAAACACTTACGTAGCTCAGCCTAACTTGGGGCTGTCTTCTGATCTCAGATAAACCCAGGCAATCCTTCTGGCTTTGGTGGGATTATGCCAGCGTAAGTGAAACTAAAATTTACCCCATGGTATATGAGAGTTGATAGGTGCATAAGGCACTGGGTGACGTTTGAAGGCTGCAATGGAAAAGTGCTGGAGGATGACAGGGAAAACTCATATGGTGTGTACACAGAGCAATGGAAACTATTTAAAGCAGCTCCAGCCTCGAATATTCTGTGTAGTCCCTTCGCGGGGAGAAAGATGTTACACGGTAGCCTGGGTATTTAAGTGAATAGACTCTGTATTAGAGAAATAAAATAGAAAATGTTGAATACTTCTGAGTGATGAATGACACAGTCTGTTTGCAGGAATGCTGTAAACAAACCAGAAAGTGGTGTTGGTTAAAATTAATTCATCTTTAATACTTTGCCATTCAGGTCTGTAGGAATCAGAGCCAACCTTTTCCCATTCCAAGATCAGAGTTTTGATAATGGCACCTGCAAGGACTCTTTGTCAGATAAGCTTTATATCAAGGTTGTGGCAGCTCTCCTGGCAGTAGCAGCAATACTGCAGGATACTCAGATTCCCCAGAATGATGGAGTGTTTCTTGAAAATGGGGGATTTCCTTGAAGAAACAGAAAAAGACGTTGGCGACAGGGCATTATCTGAAATTGACTTTATAACCCTTCCTGAAAAGCTATGCTAGCTCGTGCTCATTGAACGTTTTTAGCTTTCTAAAGGTGGGCTGGATGTAAATGTTTTCCCGTCACGGGATCCCCTCGCCGGCACTGCTGGGTGTCCGTGCTGGGCGCCAGTGTTGGCGTGGGACTGGGGTGTGAGCCCATTTAGCACGTGTGCCTGGAGGATAATGACGGCCTGCCTGGGGAGGTGGCGCAAAACTGGCACCTCTCTGTTGCCGTTTGCTGTTGTCGGAGCTACTGTCAGAGCGTGCAATCTGTATTTTGATGCAGATGAGAATTCAGATCGCAAAATGAGCTAATATGTTGCACAGTAGCACTCAGGGCTCGCCGGCATCCCTTCCACCCAGAGGAAGCTGAAAGGTCAGTGGATGTTGCTTTACTCTCAAGCACGTTTGTTAAAATATACGGGGTAAAATCTTGTCTCCTATAAAGTATCAGAAGTCCTACTGGTTCCACTGGATCCGGGTTCACATCTATCGTTTTTCAGTCAAGCTGTGTTTGTTTTGGATGGAAAGGAAGGAGAGGGATGCAGAAATGACATTGTCACATACTTAGCAAGTATAAGCACAGGTACAGCTTAGCTATCTTGAACATCATAGAAAACAGAGGTTTGGCTTTTATTAGGTGTAAGTTACATATTGAAAAGGCCACTCTTAATCCAGCATGTATCTCTTTTGCAGGGAATATGAGTCTTTGGTTTAACTATGGCAATTTGTGCAAGAATCTTCGGACTGTCAGCTTACGTGACAAACTATAACTCATACTTAATTCTTATTCATACCAGCTGGATGCTTGTATAAGAGTACACATACCTACATGCATGGACTCAGTAGTGGTATCTGACACTGTTGCAATATTTAAAAGGTTTTTTTTAATTTTAGACCTGCTTTTGGGAGACACTGGGCAGTCTCAGGTTCATTTGTTTTCATTTGCATCTTGGGATTTTACAGCACAATGGATTTGTGTCCGGATTTTATTTTTGCATTCGCATATCTGCAATGCATCAGACTTCAGTTGCGAGTTTAAATTAAAATTCATTTTTCAGACCTGCGGGATTTCATGGGTCAGAGTTCACACTGTCGTCACGGCTCCTGTGCCACCCTTTCACATCCTTGAAGCTGGTGCCTGCAAGTTGTTATGGACAAGAACTCTCCGTGTAGGCTCTGTACAGGGAGCCTGGTGACCTCACACTGCCTTCCGATGGGCACGTGTCCGTAGCTAAAGAGCCTGTCACAACAAGTGATGTCCTTATCGGCCGGCTGCACAGACAGCCTGAGTCTGGAGTGGACGCGGAGATACAGCACATCTCCATGCCAGCGGCACGGAGACAGGAAGCTGGCACTTTGTGACCTACTCCCAGATCCATCAGGCTTGTGAAGCATTGTCCAGAGAACACCCTCCTGTCCTTCTGGGAGCTGGTTTGGGTTCAGAAAAGGGGAAGCTGCTTTCACGTGGAGCTCCGTCTCTGCTACTCCAGCTGCGCTGTACTGCGGAGAGGCACTAGGTTTCCACTGCCCAAGCCTCCCTGGAGGATACTGACTTCTTTGAAATGGTTGGGGTTCGGGTTTGGGTGGTTTTTTACACCTGAGCTGAGGAAGAGAAACTGTGTTTAGTTTGTCCTTGCTGCTGTCTCTACTCTTTATTTCTGTTAATACAGGGCTTCACTTTTCAGGCCTGTCAGTGCCTGTTTGTATGAAAACATAGACCCCCAAACCTCCCAATTTAAATGCATTTTCATCCTGCTTATAAGAAATGGGCCATTCAGTGGCCTGTTTTCTCAATATTGTGTTAGCTGTATTTTGTCCACAGCCTTATCTTTGCCATACAGACTTCCAGTTTGTAGGAAACATGTTTGCAGGTCTGCCTACAGGTATTTAAAAATTTCTGGCTGTTTTAAAGCCTCAGTACCAGCTGAAATTGAGAAAAAGGTCTGAAGACTAAACGTACACTGCTGCTAACTTGTCCATTTTAAAGAAATTCCCGCTGGATGATTTCTTTTCTCTGTCTTCTGGAGGGTGATGTTCTGTGGTGAGACCACAGGGAGCTGGCTGACCACAGCAAACTGCTTCACGCCGTTCTGCTCGCTGCAGATTAGGAGCACGGGAGGTATCTCTTGCTTCCCTCTTTTTTTTTTTTTTTCTTCTTTTTTCCTATTTCTCGCTTGCAGAACAACTGAAAAAGGACAAGGTTGAGAGATTTCCTGAATGTTGCATTGTGCCATGCCCTGCGTGGTGCGCAGAGGAGGCGGGGAGAGAGGATGAAAAGAGCTGTTGGACTAACTTGACTCTTGTGTCACCCAGCTGCTCGGAAAACTGAGGGTCGACAGAGAGGAGGGCTTCAAAACAGCGAGGTTGGGGGACATGGGGCTGTCGTGCTTTCCTGTGCCAGCCTGCAGAGTAGCTGCTGCTCCATATGATTTCTGTTTGTGCCTAGAAAAGTGCTTTTTACAGTAGGAAAAGCATTCTATAAATATTCCGTATTTATTATTTTGCTAGGGCTTATTTGCTATGCTGAACTTAGATCAATAAAATGAGAAGAAGGAGGAAAAATACCCAAAGATAAAAGAAAGCCAGATAGCTGTGCTCCAGAATAAACACAGCACTCCTTGACGTGGTACAGGCACTGTTTGTGCCTGGCTTCCCAACAGGGGTTCTTGCACATCCAGTAACTTTGTTTGTATTTTGTAAATTAGCAGATGGTTCTTTGATACAAAGGAGAAAGCGTTCCCACATCAGATGGAGTATCTCTCTTTCTGTCTTCCCCCCCCTCTGATTTGAAACAAATGATAGAGGAAGACACAACCGCAACTGCTAAAAGTAAAGGGGGGACGGAGCAAAGAAAAAGTCTGTGGAGCAAAGAAAAAATCTGTGTAGGTTAACTGCAAAGTTCAGTTGACGTTGACTACTGTAAAGCAAAGAATAAAACTGAATAGGAGATATTCTCACTTCCAGCATCCCTTAGCTGTGCTCCAGGAGACCTAGGGTTTGGGCAGCTTGTGTGACCCTTTTCACTGTCCCCTTGCAGCAGAGGCTGCCTAAACCTCATCACTGAGGGAATTACCCAGGTAAGTGTGTCACTGCTGAAGCAAGGGAGTAATTTTGTACCTGTCATGTTACTATTTAATAGAACTGTAGAATCATTTAGGTTGGAAAAGACCTTTAAGTTCATTGAATCCAGCTGTTGACCTAGCACTGGCAAGGCCTCCACTGAACCATGTCCCTAAGTGCCATGTCTGCCCATCTTTTAAATACCTCCAGGGGTGGTGACTCAACCCCTTCCCTCAGCAGCCTGTTCCAATGCTTGACAACCCTTTCGGTGAAGAAATTTTTCCTGCTATCCAATCTAAATGGCCCCTGGCACAACTTGAGGTCGTTTCCTTTTGTCCTATCGCTTGTTCCTTGGGAAAAAAGACTCCCCCCACCTTGCTACAGCCTCCTTTCAGAGGGATGAGGTCTCCCCTCAGAACACCTCCAGCTCCCTCAGCCGCTCCTCAAGAGACTTGTTCTCTAGACCCTTCACCGGCTTCGTTGCTCTTCTTTGGACACGCTCCAGCACCTCAGTGTCAGGGTGGAGCCTGAGTCTTGCTTGGTGATGGATGTAAGCCATAGTGCCTGTTTACCAGAAATTGGGCTTGATCTTGGCTGGAGCCTCAAGGCAGTAATCTGAGTAATGTATCAGCAATTAAATAAGATGCTTACAGACTAGATCTGGCTAGAGCGTATTCAACATTGCTCAAAAAAATCCTTTTTAATTGCTGGTCTGAAATTTCTTTGGAAATATTATTGCTGCAATCGTCAACTCTCCCCTTGTTTACTTGAAGCCTTGTCTATACAAGTATTACAGTGATAAACTATCATGTTTCTTTCTCCTTGTGTGTGTAAACTATATATATAAGAGGAAGAGTATTCTCTGGGGCAGGCCTTCTCTTTTTGATCTGTGTTTGTACAAGACCTGGCATTGGGTCCCAGTGCAAGGTTGAACCATACAAGCACGCCAGTACTGTAAATAAATGGCTATTCTGAAGATAAAGTTCCATTTACTTGCTGTTCAGCACTTTCCCTTCCAGGTCTTTGCACCAGAAATCCTGTATGAAAAAGAAGTTCCTCTGCTATTCCCATGTCTTCTGCATCCACGGCTGGTCCCATTGACCTGAGTGGCAGTGAAGGATTTCTCACTGACCATAGTAGTGGGTCCAATAGCTGTAATGTTTCAGAACAAAAGTGCAAATGCTTTCTTCTTCTGAAGCTTTGCCTGACATGTAGCTTGTGTCCAAAGGTAGAATAAATTGTGACTACTGGTTCCTCGAACACTGGGTAGAAATTTAGAAAATTTGCTGGAATACTTATGCAGAGATTCAAAGGGTATGATAAAACCAAGATGGATTTAATGCTCATTAACAAGAAGTAATACTCTAAGCAGAGGCAAAAGACATTAGGAGAAAAATTTACATTATATATGTAGGAAAAATATGTATCGTGGAAAAAGTACATATCCAATACTAAACATGGGCACAAGCCCAATCCTTCTCATTTCATAATCATTGAGAGTGGCTCCACTGATTTCCAGAGGACTTGAATGCGATCCAGCTCCAAATCTGGCTTTCTTAACTCATGAATAATCCTCTTGAAATTAATAGCATTTCTTGAATTAGGAAAGTAAGACAGATTTTTGGTAGTGCAACTCTTGCCCCCAGTACTTCGTCATATATATGACTTGAGAGAGAGCCCTTTCAAGGTAATGACTGTTATTGATGTGCATAAATTTATAGTGATGTTTTGCTCTGTTTTCTAAGGATGGGAGTCTTAGCAAATATATAGGGAGATAATTAAACTATCTAGAGAAGTTTAAAGAGTCACCAGTCTACCCTCTAAAGGTTCCCAGTATAATTCAGAGTGTGCACAGGAGATAAACTGTATATTGGTTTGATTTGCTCATTTTGAGTGTTTGGTGACTAATCCACCCGTGGGCCCTGCTCACTTCCTCCTTTGGGTTTATCACTTGAGCGTAACTGGGTACTTATTTGTGAAGGGTAAATCAGAACTGAAAAATGAGGCCGCGTCTCTGCACGCTGCAGCTCCGTGTCCATTGAGCAGTGCTGCCAGTTGAGGCAGGTCGCATTGATTAGATGATTTTGTTACAGTTTTTTTGCTTGATGAACAGGTAAGACCTTTTCACTGAATGCAGCCTGTTCCAAGCTGAAACACAGTTCCTGACTGTTCTTTTGACATACAACTGCAAAACTCATCTTCTGCAATACAAAAACATTGAACTGTGTAAAAACTTTGCATTTTTCATGAATATTCATTTAATATTTATAATTATTTTAGTCTTGCTTTCATACTCCCCTTGTTTGCTAATACTCAAAACAGCTTTCTGGTAATTAATTTGAATTTTAGTACTAACAAGTGGCGTCCCCTATGAAGCCCATTACAAACACGGCACATTGTTCTAAATCGCGTAATCAAACACTCGTCTAGAGCGGCGACGTACTCAGCAAAATGGCTCTACTTCTGTTTGACAGGGTGAGTGCCTGCGTGCTTTTCAAAGCAATGAGTTTAGCACTCTTCATTTGCAACGAGGAAAGGGAGAGGAGAGAGAAACGTTACTCCGAGAACAGCTTGTCTCATGTTGACCTACTTTCTCCGCCAATCTGCGTGCAGCCGGAGCTGCTGTTGTGTTGACGCTACATATCCAAGCTAAAGCAAACCCAGCAGAGTCTCTGGCCTGAGAGATCGGCTCTGGAGAGGACAGAAGGCCTTCTGGGTTTGATACGACTTTGGGACGTGCGGGCGCCGCAGGACTAGGATGCAGCGAGCCGATTTTCAAAACTGAGTCTAGTGCCTCCTCTTCCCTGCGAGGTCTAAAGTAGATTACACTCACATAATGAGGCCACTTTGTGTCTAATCTCTGAGGTACATTTAAGTCTAAAGCAGGTGCTGTTGGTCCAGGGAGGGTCTCCTTATCTGCATGGGCGACATGGTCAAAGAGCTGAATGTGCCACTTTTATCAGCATTTTCTTTCTCCTGTCAGGAAAATCAGGAAAACAAGGGAAAAAGGGGTGTGCCTGTGAGAAATGCAGGAATGTCCATTTGTCATGCCTGTCTTTGACTCCCTTTTAGCCCCTGGAGATTATTTGCAGCTGGTACAAATTGGAGTGACCGTAGAGCTCCCCCAATCTAAGGCAGAAGGGAGAAGTTTTGTACAGAGGCTGCAGACCGGGGAATGGAAACCTTTTTTTGTATCTACATATCCACACAGGCGTAAACTCCTTGTTGTCTGTGCTGTTTGGAAATGATTGGATCCTGAGGTTCATTTCATGATCTTTGGGTTTTGTTTTCACTTGCTATCATTAATTTTTGAGAGGACATCATTTTTTGATGTGCTGCACATCTGTAATTCCTGCTGCCTGTAGTGGGAGGAGGTACTGCTGCCTCTCGGGAAATTTGAGTAAAAAAATATGTTGTATCAATATGCATCAGTTTTTATCACTTCAACCAACGTTTTAACAGAAGCTGATCTGTACTTTACAAAGCAAATGCTACTCATTTGCCCCTGAAAGCCATCTTTAATGGAAATGAATACAGTTTTAGTCTTAGCAGCTTGTTGCAGAAAACTCCAATAATGCGGATCTTCACCCAAACATCCTTTTTATGTCTGGTTTTAACTTAAAGCAAGAATGCTGTTGATTCGAAGAAGGAGAAAGACCCACAAACCTGTCTTTCAAAACCACGGCATTTCTTCTGCACCATTCTAGAGATTTCTTTTTACAAATTCTTCCTCTTCATCTCCTCTAACGAGGTTATTTGTGATAAGACACCAGTAAGATGCCTTGGGATCCATTTATTTGTTTGGGTCCTCAAGAAATAGAGTTGACCTCAGTTTAGAAGAACAAGTGAAATAATGAGTCAAATCAGAGCCTTTAAAAAGACCTAAATGAGGTCTAGGAGAAACTACTTACCGCTAGGTGAAATGTCACTGGGACTTTCCTGTGCCCTATTGCTGGAGCCCTTGGGGGAAATTGTAGCACAGTGCCGCGCTGTGTGAACGGCAGGGGCACTGACTGCTCTGCCCTCCCTCGCTCCGTGGCACTCGCATCCCGCAGCAAGACTGCCTTTTCATGAGCTGGCTTAATCTGCTTTCAAAGTGGATTACAACGGGCACTCGTCGGGTGGACAAAGAGTCCTTGGATAAAGCCAGCACAGAGCACCGAGTGCAGTTCTTACACTGAACTACTTCCCCACAGAGATTTGGATATTTTAAAATTCCCTCAATACGGCGGGTTCTGCTTCTTCCTAGGAACATGCAAGTGGCTGTAAGTTTGACGTCTGCCATTCTGCTGAATCTGGGTTTCTGGGGTAGAGGTTCTCCTCTCCACCCCATTAAGATTCCTCTGCTGTCATTGCCTGTTGCTAAATGTTTCTTGGCTACCTGGATTTGCTCTCCCATCAGCCATGTAGGCCACTGGGGCAGGAAGCTTCCTGGGTGCTTTCATTGGCATGCTGCTTGGTTTTCTGAGCCTGGGGTTCAAGGATTTGGGTTTGCACGAGTCTCTTGCAGCGCTGAGCCTCGCTGCCTTGTGAAATGCATCGTGCACACATCATCCAGAAGTTCCTACACCTCTGATCCGTGAAAGCCAACGGAGAGCTCAGAGGTGGTAAGAACTGCTATTGTGGTGCTGCTCAAAAACTCAAACCGTTTCTATTAAACTGAACGTATTGTTTTGGCGGAGTGCCTGGGCCATATTGTTTCAATTAGGCAACAACAGCTTACGCTACAATTCTTTTTGTGAGGTGACTTTCCCATTGACGTCTGCTGGGAATTAGGCAAAATAAGATTTGAGGCACTGGAAGGAAAGTCAGGATGAAATAGTAGGTGGATTGAGTGAGTTTTACAGTTCAGAGGGAATCACAGGAAAATAGATTGGTTGCCTACATCTGCCATTTCTTTCATCTGTGCTATTGCTTAATATTTCTCTTTAATTTACACTGATTTTCTTTTAAGCTTTTGATATGTAAGGAACTCTTGTAAACTACAGTGCCACGAACTGCGTGTCATGAATTCTAGTCCTAGCTTTTGTTCCTCTCCATTTGGCAATGTCTGAGCTCGAGGAGCCAGGACCACGTCCAGACTCTCCACGTTGAGACAAGACCTGGGAGCCCACATCTCTCCTTTCCCTCTCTTGACATCACTGGAAACCCCTAGCTCAGAAAGAGTTTCAGACTAATGCATCCAAATCAACCAGGTCTCTGGTCTGGATGATCTGACTGCCAGGACTGTGCTGCTCTGCAGGGTGCAGGTGGAGCCCACAAAAACTTAGGGAAGGTGCTTGATCCTCCTGCTTCCGTTTTCTGTGCTGTGCAAATAGTCATATTCCTCCCTGACTAGCACGACGATCAATTCCTAAACATCTGGAAAGAGATTTGAACCCCTAAAGCAATAATTTCACAATTATGCTTAATCAGTACTGTGCATTCAATGTTAATGTTATTATATGAGTGTTCATTGACAAATTAAGGATACATTTCAAAAGTCCCTTAGAAAAGTCAGTAAATATAGAAGCTTTGTTCCTCGGTATGTGGTTTATAATCCTGTAACAGAGATGTTCTGCCCTGTCTTTAATGGATGTGTACTGGAGAGATGCAAGGCTTTAATAACTTCTCAGTAAGCAAAGCTTACAGCCCAGTTCTTTCCCAGCATCAGAGGTTTGACTTGATTGTGGTGGTTTTACATCTGCTGAAAGCACAATCAATGCCTTGTATTTTCAATACCATGAAGATAAAGAAGCGCATTACATTTTTCAGCAGGAGTATCACTTCCAGCAGGAGTAGAACAAACAGACCTTTCTCGCTGTTTACACGAATAGACTTTCAAGTGTATCCTCTAGTTCCCTCGGGAGGTTAATTTTTAAAATTTACATCAATGGAAAGCAAAACTGAGTTAGTCAAGTGCCTTTTAAAAATCTTGAATGAACTTCAGGCTCCCATCCCTGCGGGTCGGGTCAGCTGCTGCGGAGTGACTGCAACCAGCGCCAGGCTGCTGACCTCTCCTCTTACAGATCTGAACTGCACTGCCCAAAATCGCCCACAGCCTGCTTGCCTGATCGCGCCTTGGCTCTTGTCTCAAGCAAGGGATACCTGTGCAATAGGAACTTCACTTCTGCTCCGAGCCCAGCATCGCGAGGGTCGGTTACCGAGGTCTGGTTTTGGGAAGTTGCAAACGAGCTTCCCTGTGCTGCCCTTCTGCTGTGGTGAAGTTGTGCCAGGCACTATAAAAGCTGGAGCCAAATGCAGTTGGGTGCAGGCACGGCTAAAATCACACGAGGAGGGTGCATACTGCACCAAAAGTTACCAATTCCCTTAGCCGCTGCAGTAAATCTCTTTCTGCCACAAGCATACACTGAGAGTTGCTCCTGCCCAAAAGAGACCTGTGGGAGAGAAGCGGTGTCAGAAAGGTTAAGTAACTCAGTCCATAATTGCAGGGACTTGTCCATAATTTCCAATTCTCTGTGCAGAAAAGGCAGGCTTTTCATTCCATTAGACAATGCGGTTAAAGACAGACAGAATCTGGCCATTTGTGCAAATCTTCCAAGTGTAATGGCTTCCTCATTTGACATAGGTTTTCAAGCCAAGGTGATTAATGAGTCATAAATATAATGCTACAGTGATCCTTAAAATAAACAACATTCCTTGATTTGAAAATCCCAGGAGATGAGGTTTAATTTCTCTAACCAATCTGGGAATGTAAAAGATTTTCCTGCAGTGCCGTATTGATATAATTTGACCTTGCTCAGCAGCGGAGCTCCCTGATGGAGGTGTGGGGGGAGGAAGGCTGTGTGGGCACACACACATAGTGCTCTTACTATGCCTGTATTCAAATTCTAATTCCATATTCTTGTAAGAACGATCTCACTGGGAACCAAAAATAGCACAGGCGGAAAATATTCTCAGAAGATGATTGTCACACAAATAAGAATAGTTTCTCTTTAACCCATTCTCTTATCAGCTTAGCTCTCTGCAGGCTCTCGATCCTCTGCTGGTGCTTTACTTCAGCCATTGGCCAAGAATCTATTCATGAAAAGCAACAATTTAATAGTAATAAAATATCTCTGTGGTTGACAGTATGCCACTAAGCTGGATTAAATGAAGTGTGCTTACCTTGGTTTAACACTATAACAGTGTTGCTTCAGTGATGGTAGTTCGCCACCTTTGTAATAGGGTGTTTTTTTAGTTTTGGTGACTTTTTCTGAGTCCTTTCTAGCTTTAAACGTCACCAGTTACATCTTCTGATGCTCTGTTGCTTTCAATGAGATAGCACAAAATGCACGTCTGACCAAAATTCTTCCTGCCAATCACAATTTCCTGTATAGAAAGAGAAGGTGAATTAATGGGGATGCCTTTATTTATTTTTATTACCGCAGCACCCGCAAGCCTCAGTTTTGGAAGAGACTGGGCTGTGCCAGGCATTATAAATACACAGAATGAAAAGGTTGTCCTTTCAGAAAGCCTGTCCTCTAAGTACCGGAGGGGGATGACAGAGGATAGTGGTAGAGGGTGCAAGGAAAACCTCAAAAAATATTCTTCAACACTCTAAGCAACCAAACAGTGGTCTTTATAGGCAGAGTAGGGGTATGAAGAAGCTGAATGAGAAGTGTGGAGCTATGGAGGCTTCGGGAGCTCCTGCAAAGTGGGAGAAAGCCTGAATTGGCTTGTTTGAAGCTCTGGCGAGTGGTGCGACCTGGCAGCACCTGCACAGCCAAGGTGGAAGCTGATCAATGCGGGAGTGAGAGATGGGGCGGTAGAGAAGGGGGAGGTGGCAAGGGGATTCCGAGAGAAAGAGAGGGCACGGAGTTGATCCCATGAATGCTCTGCTTTAGGCAGGTTGTTCTGGGGGAAATGCGCTCTGTAGAGTGTTAACAGGGGTCAGCAAATGAGCTGGTCTGTTAGTTAGCATTTTACAATGGCGTGTTAATTCCTGCACTTCTATGATAGACAGTTACATATAAATAAAAGCTATCATCCTGTTCTTTTATTTGAATTTGTTTATAGACTGTGGAGAAAAGCTGATGGTTGCATATTTACCACACAACAGATGTTCATAGTTCTCAGGCACATCATCTGCCCAATTGCCCATGGCTTTGTCTATTCCAATTATTTTTTCCCATATGTACACATTGGGTCGCATTCCAGCTCCGAGACAAAGAGGGTTTTATTTTTTGTTCCTCTCTGGAACTACTGAGGTCCTTTGGGCTTCTGAGAAAGGCTGTCACATCCTGAAGAAGAGCCCTGAAAATGTGCCCGTGGCTTCTGCTATGAAGCCTTCCATTTTGGGCATGGTCCACAGCCTCCCCATGTTGCTTTATCCCAGAACGGCGGCTATACCTTGGATATTCCAGCAAGGCTCCCTTGTACTGACTGTGAGAGAACTTGGAAAAACCTGTCCCATGATGTTTCTGTGCCAGCTAAAAGGGGTAAAGTACATGGGCAGAGTCTTGAGTGCACGAGCAGTGGAGTCCTCAGTGCTGCCCAGACAAGAAAAACGTTTTTACTGTCTTAAGTAGCTGAAGAATTGCTGTCCTCCCTTCTTTTCTGTAATGATAACCTTGGATGGATCAGGCTTCTCTATGAGACAAAGGTGGCCAGTGAACTTCACCGCTGAGAAGGAGTTGGGAGATGCACTTCCCTTGGGAGAGAAGATGCTGCTGGGGACCTGCCGGGTGATACCTTGGCTCTCATCAAGCAGGGGGACCTGCCTTGCTGGGATTTGCAGACAGGTCCCTTAATTTTTCCCTGGATGCTGAGCTAACGTGCTGCTCACTTTCCCTTTGTGTTTTTGTGTCCTTGGCAGAAGCCTGTACTAAGGACCTCTTGCCTCCGCTCTTCTGGCATGGGCAGGTGAGGCAAGAAATCTCAGATCGGCTACACTCGTTTTCGTTGAGCACGGAATCACAGCGATGCTGTCCTGCAGGGAGCTCCACGGCATTGGAATGCAGCGTGGCGCTGCGGAACATCGCACGGAGCGGAGAGAACACAACTAGCTCGGAGCAGCCGGTTTTGACATTGGACAGACTATCAGCCAGGCACAGCCTAGCCAGCCTGGGATAATCAGCCATGCTGAGAGGCAAGGATAATTAGGCAGACACAGCGATACCCTGCAGATATCCTTCTGCAGCTCTTAACAATTCTTAGAAAACTTTTCCTAATATATCGCTTATATATTGCTTGCTCTGAATTAAATGAGTTCTTATGTTATCTGTCACATATTCTCGTTTACTGTGTTGGAAGCTTCTATTATATTCTCCTGAGTCTCATCTTTTCCAGACCAAACAAATAGAGAAGAAATTCACCCTTTCCGCATAGGAGGATGTTTTCCTCGCAAATTTGTCTGCATTTTTGGCGAAACATGGTGTTCCAAATTGCACCCTACCAGAAGTTTCCCTGATGCTTAATGAGAGGGAATAATTACTCCAGCTGTCTGACACGCATCAGTCTTATTAGTACATCACTGAATGAGCTTTACTTTCTTTGTTGCAGTGTGTCATGGTGTTGAGTCATATTCCACCTGGGGTCCTCCATAGCTCCCAGCAATCATTTTGCAGAACTTTTATTTAACCAGTTACTCCTTATTTTGTATTTGTTCATTTTGGTTTCTTGTTCCTTTACTCAGTACCTCACACTTGCCTTTATTGAGTGCCTTTGCTTGATTTAAGGCTGTTTCCTCAATCCATCAAGACTGCTCTGAATTCTGAAAGAGTCTTTTAAAGCATTCACAACCTTCCCCAGCATCCGCACCTTCTGCACTGTCCTTTCCACGAGCCGAGTCATTAGTGAGAATACTGAATCACCCCGGCTTCAGGACAGATCCTTAGGGGACCTCGCTTGATACATCCAGATACGCTCAATACCAGTGGGAGGAAAAATTGGTGTTTGAGCATCAGCTTTGGTCTTAATTCAGAGACAGCAAGGCATTAGGGCAGTTCGTGCAGGCATTTGAAGTGAAGCCTCAGCTTCATAGACTGGGATGAAGAAGACAACCCACGTGTGTGTCTTTCGCGTAAGCTGTCCCGTGACTCCAAGCTGCCCGGCACACGACCGCCAGGCACTGCCTTTGCACCGTGGATCTGCACAGTATCTCGAAGGGGGTTATAAATATCCATCCTCCTTCAGTTTGAGAAGGAAGAAGAGGATGCAGATGGGTGAGAACTGTTCCAGTGAAGCTCGCGCTCTCGCCTGGCGCATAATGAGATCAGAATGCAGGCAGGAATGTGTGGAGGAGTGGAGCTGGCAAGGATTCACCAGCCTGAATTATTCTAAGCCTATTCCATCCCGAATCATCCCCAATCAAACCTTTCTTTTTTTTTTTTTTTTGGTGTGTGAAGGTGCTTTATGGAGATGTTTCTATTTGAACATAAAATTCAAGCTCTTTTATTACTACGTGAGCAAATTCTAGTTGACAGGATATTGCTCTTTCGGTGAGTTTTTGGTGCAGTGGGCTTCTTGTCATAGCTTCCTCTGCGCTGGTTATTTCAGAGCACTTGGCATTTCCCTGCTATGTAGCCAATTTGCTGGATGCTGGAAAGTATGAAATTGGATCTTTAAAAGGATCCCCGATTATTTTTGATGCTAATATAAATCTAAAAAAACCCCTCCAAACAGAAAAGGGGGTAGGCAGAGTGGTATCGCATGAGTTATCCAGCCTTGTTTACATCCTGATTTGCAAAAGATACAGCTTGACCCTAGTGTAACCTTGAAATCTACACAGGGAGAGGAAATACTATGTAAATTAGAACAGCCAAAACAAAACAGGCGGACAGAAGCCCAGTGTACAGAAGAAGCTGGGACAGCAGGCTTCAGGCTTTGCAAACACNGAATTGGCCCCATCCTTTTTTTTTTTTTTTTTTTAATTCGAGAAAAAAACCCTTCCTAACAAAAAAAAAATGGCATCGCTGGTTTTACAAGACTGCACCTGTTTTCCATAGCGTAGGAACAGCGTGTTTTCCCCCCTCCCAACCGCACCGCAAACCCTGCCGGAGAAGTCGTGCCCTTCTAAGGAGGACTTGTTCGGAGCACCCAGGGGAACGTACTTGTGCCCAGGCTTTGTGTCAGCAACCTAAATGGGTTTTAAAAGATGACAGTGATGTCTTGGGGGCCCTACCTCGGGAGCGAAGTAATGCCCGCTGCTTCTGAAATACTTAATAGCAGCAAATGGTTGTTGGTGGTGAGCAAGTCTTGTGTTGGAGCCTCCTGCGTTGGATAGAGAAGGAGGAGAAGCATCCCAAAGGCTCTGTGGTTTATCCAGGAGTTTTTCAGCGGTGGTGGAGCCACGTGGTTCACTGACTCTAGTTCTGCACCGGGAGAAACGTTTGTGTGGCTGAACTGTAAGCTGGACTGAGAAAGAGATCTAGAGGAAAAATGATGTCATTTTCCAGTGAGTTTAAAAGCTTTCCACCCCACTTAGGGTTTTTGTCTGGGCTTCCTACGCACGCTCACAGCCGGCTGCGCTGGCGGGATGTTGGGGTGGTGGCAAAAGGGAGCCCAGCCCGCCTGAGCTGGCAGCGGCACAGCATCCCCTAGCACCGTACTTCCACTCCCGAAATTACAGCTGCGGCTCAGCTCCTCCGCGCTCTCCATGTTTCCTGGTACCCTGCTCCTGTGCCCCACCAGCACTGCGGCTTACAGAGCCGAACCACCCCAGGACTTCTCTGAAGTGATGCATCTTCACTTTCAGCTCGCTGGCAGGATCCGGGGACCACGGAAGTGGCACAGAGGAGGCCACCGGAGCGCGGCAGCCAGCGCATCCCCCAGGAGCCGTTCAGCACGGTGGCACCCCGAGGGTGTCTAACCCCAGCCAGCCCACGCTGCTCCACGCCTGCAGGGGCTGCTGGCTCAGGCACTTAGCCATGTTCGGAGAATGTTATTCCTTGCCTTGTTATTTGGAATTTATTTCAGGAGAGGGAAAGTGGGTCCCATGCTGACCCCTCTTGACTCCTGAACCCGCAAACCTGTTAGTCTCTGAATTTTAATCTCTGGAAGGAAGGAGCACAGCAGTCGTGAGCAGTATTGTAAGCCTGCTGGAGTACAATTAGCTTGTCTGCTGGAGGCAATGGCAGAGCCCAGTAGAAGTACAGCTTGTGCCAGAAGCATCTTCACAACCAGCAAAGGTTAGGAGGCAGCAATGAGATAAAATGAGGGCAAAAAAGGAGATAACTGCATGCCCCAGAATTGCCAATATCCTTCCTGAATTCTCCATTAAACAGGTTCTCAGCCGTATTACTTTACTGAAGTGACTGGGGAGAGCTCTTACCTAGCGTGAGCATTGCAGGATTCCGGGAAGAGCAGGTTTTCTTTTGCCTGACAACAATGTGAAACTTCTTGCTCTCAAAGAAACGAGAGTTGTCCATGGAGCAGTGTTGACCTGAGCTGCTGCGCTCAGGTGTTTCATTCCTGGGCTTATCCCGGGCTCTCCAGGGTCCATACTCCTCAAGCCTTTCTCAAGATGATGTGAACGGTCCACATGGAGGTCAAGTGCTATTCAGAAAGAATAGCGGGGCCAGAATTTGTTCACATTGTTGAGAAATAAGAAGTGTATTGTGCGTAATGATGTCTGCTGAACTTTTCATAGCCCTTGCTTGCCTGCTGTCTCCTACTCATGCAATGTACACTCTTACTTTGCTTTGTCAGAATACAAACCATCGATGTTTAAGTGTAAAGTGACATTTTGGTGTATAGATACATTTAAGCAAAATATGTTTCCTATAAACACTAATTGGCATAATAGTCTTGCTTTAAATGCATAGATTTTAATCCTAGAAAGCTTCCTCAGCCATTGACACGTGTGCTTGTACAGGAGAAATTTGAAAGAAAAAGTAAGTGTGGGAAGAGGATTGAATCTTCTACAGCAAGGGCAGGGAGGGAAGTTAAGGAAATATTAAGGCAGAGTTGTCCTTTATTCCATTCCACTGCAGGTCCGTCAGTTTTCAGGGGTTTATGCACAGAAAAGGCGACTATTCCAGAGGAGCGTTGGTGGCCAAGCCCAAGCCCTCACCGCTGGTACTGCTCTGCAGCCGCTTGAAATGGGAAAGGAAAATAACGGAGAAGCAAACAGCTCGCCAGTGGAGACCAGAGGGTTCAGTTAAGTCTGAAAACCTGGCTTTTTTAATTCATCCTCTCTTTGGATTTTGACCTTGTGGGAAATCGTTATTCCTACTTGCACAGAAATTTATGAAATAAATGGGAAATATAGCTTCTTAATATTTAATTTGCTTGGTGATTAAAAGAAATTAGTTTCATCCATTGAGCAGTTTAGCAGACCTCCATGAATTTTTATAAGGAAATATATACCTGACTTCTTTCTGTAAATTTATAGAAAAAGAATAATTATTGAATCTTCTCCCATCTGTGCGTTTTTGATAAGGACATCTCTAATGTGATTAATCGTAAACTGAATCCTAATCAAATGCTGATGTGCTAAGTGTGATGTGGTCCATACTTCATCAATAACGCGTGGAATTTGAAGTTAAAATAGTGGAATGACAATGCCCAGAAGTATTTTGGGTAGAAAATTTATTGTCAAATTTTCGAAGCAAGCAGGCAGAATGAGGAACTTAATTCAGAATTTACTTAAGCATTGAGGTGTTTAAGCCATGTTGACTTTACAGGACCTTTGGAAGTCTGTGCCTTTCTTTTTTAAACCGTCAGTGAAGAAGGGAACTTGTTGCATTCTCTGGGTTTTGAGACAGCACTGAGATAATTTACAGTGATAACGCTTTCCCTGCAGAGCTAAAACAGAAAGACCTTTCTTTTGGTACGCGTGTAATGAAAAGTGTGGTGTTTTCAAACGCTGAATGACCAATGAATCAATATTTCCCCAATGTTTTCCAGACACAGTATGATAAAGTATTCTTTCAGATTTCTGATTTGAGGTTTGTATTAATCTTTTTCATCACACCTTCATAAGTAAGGCTTTTGTTATTGCTTCCTTTTCGTACACTGAACTGGTAATCTGATCGCACTTTTTGAGACTTAAGCATTGTTCTATAAATACAGCTTTGGGCTAAAAATTATTTTAATTTTTGACACTTTCCATATGATTTTCATTGTTTGTGCCCACCGCGAAATTATCTCCAAACACTGCACCATGGCTAACGGCTAAATTGGGTCTCTCAGAGAAATGCTTAATTCTTAGGCAACATTTATTCATGTATGATTTAATAGGACAGCACAAGAACTAGATGAATGTAATTTGAAAAATGAAAGTGGAAGGAGAAAATTATTTGCTTTCCATCCAGAAGTGAAGGGAGCATTTTTTTTTTGACTGGCACTGTCTTTGCTTTCCCTGTGGCTCTTGCGGCACCCCAGTGGAGAGGAGATGATGGTGGTGACTCAGCTATGGACGGTGTCCAAACAACCATCTCCAGATGAGCGTTGTATGAGCCGATGGCTTATGAGGGCTATTTATTGCTCAGCTTCCGTAGGGCTGTATCAGGTGGAGACTGCAGTTGAAATCAGGGCTTTTTGTGGTGCCAGCTGCTCAGACCCAGGCTGAGAGGTGCTAACAAGTGAAATGGGATGGTAGCTTGTAGGTGGACAGACTTTTTTACTGGATGAGGGAGTCTAGAAGACCCTTAAAAGTCAGAAATGGGGAATTCTAATTTGCAAACTATTGCTGCAAGACTTTCTTTTCCCACTAATAAATCAATGAACTAAGAAGGAGGTGAGTGTTGTCTGAATTTCAATGGGTAAACAGGGTAAGTAAAGACTGTGTGAAAGACAAGGAGTATGTTGACACTGCCAGGCTGACAGGTCTCCCAGAACTGAGTTGTTGAGCGAGGTAATTCAGGTTCTTGCTGGATGGGAGCAGGAGCAGGTCTCGGTGTGGGCTGCAAAATCTCTCTGAGACGCCGGGTAAGGGCTGTGCTCACAGCCCAGCTCCTACAGTGCAGCGTCTCTTGCAGGCGAGACCTACTTAATGGAAAGAAACCTGGAAAAGCCATAAACAAAGTGCTCACGACGTGCTCAGGACCTTGCCTGCAGCTCAGGACAGGTTTGCGCTGCTCAGGTATTCCTCGCAGTGCATGACTGTCTCTCTGCCAAGACTATTATTGAGGCTGTATATTCAGTCACATATCCCGATTGTTTTCTGATTCCCCTGTTAAGAAAGACTTTTAATTTTCCTCCATGTGCCTTGGTTTAGTGCTGTCATTGCACCTACACTTCTGCCCCCGCGATGGTGTGTGCCCGGGTCGTTGGGGCAGGTCCGCTGTCTCCCCTCCAGAAGAAACTGTGTAGGGAGAGCATGAGCAGGCAAACCCATAAAGAATTTAATTAGGTTAAGGATAAGTTTCAAAGAGGATATAAGCCTCTAAAACATAGACATAAACAGAGTTTGCCATGGGGCATGTGTGTCCTTACGCTGCTGCGGAGGACACTGCAGAGACAGCCACTGGCTGCTCTCTTACGGACCAAGCTGTGGGCCAGCGACCATAGCTTGCGACAAGCTCAGAACTCTGCTTCGCTCTTTCGGGCTCTATAATTTGTTTTTCCTCCTGTGAAACAATAAGGTTTCACTTTTACTTTGGACTTCATTTCAAATTCACATTGACCATTTACCCTTTAAAGGAATCTATAAGTAAAAATCAGGCCGAAACTGTGCCCCCTCCCTCCTGCCAGTATACGACATGCTGCGATGAAACGCTTCTCCGCAAACTCTTGCTTCTTGCTAAATCCTCTGACTCATGTTTTCTGGTTCAGGAAAAGGGAGTGGCATCCTGCGAGGACCGCGCACCCCGGCGCAGCTCCCCGCGATACAGCCACGGAAAGGAAAATACCCTCCTGGTTTGCTCAGCTTTATGGTGGAAATGTCATTAATGGCAAATGGGTCAAAAGTATGGATTATAAAATTGTGGTGTAAGTGAAATTCATGTGTTCATAAAGAAGTCCTAAAATACTTTTTTTAAAAAATCATTGTAGGGCTATTAAAAAAAAAACCCTCTAGTCTGATGACTGAAAAAGTGCAGACACATGGAAATATTCTTATAGTTTCCAGTTTATTTTCATTCCAAGGTGTTTGGAATAGCTCCATTTTTTATTTTAAATTTTTGTTTTGTTTTGGGAGTTATTCCTGGCTAGTAATTATTTCCAAATTTTCTCATAAGCATGATCAAAATGTTAAGATACTTAAATTCAGTTATATTTAAGTAACCATCTCAGAAAAAAAGAAGTGTAAATTCCATCAATACATTTTAAAAGTAACAAAGCAAGATTTGTGAAAATCCTCACCAAAATTACAGTAATCACAAATTTGGGGTTTTTTTGATGTTGTTTTCTTTCTTTGTTAGATTTTTGATCAAGTTTTCTTATAGCACAAGAAAAAGACCCCAGAATTATGTGGGTCTTACTTTGTGTATTAATATATAAACCAGCTGTAATTGAAAAGAAGTGGAACCAACCTTTTGCACTCAGGTTGCCTAATAGTATCCGCTACAAAAAGTCTGAACATTTCTTCGAGAAGCCTTGTCATCCCCAGAGGTTACAACAATCTTTATATACTTAGCAAGGAAAACCAAGCCCAGAATAAAACAGAAAACCAAGCTGCCAAGGTTACAAACTGGCCTTTGCTGGTCCGATGCCTTTCCTGTCAGATTTAACCAAGCCGTGAGATGTTAAAAATCACCATTTCCCTTCTCTCGCAGGAGATCCTCAGGGAAGTCCAGTCAGTCTGCTAAAATCCCTGACCTCTGCCGAGCCCAGCGCACGCTGCCGGCAGCGCGGGAGCAGAGCCCGAGCGGTGTCCTGAGGATGCCTGGGAGGTCTGGGGAGAGCAAGGCACCACCGTCCTCCCCATCTAGCATCCCACCTCCTTCTTACTCAGGATCGGGTCTTGTTGGTTTGTAACCCCAGGTCCGGAGTGCTGTATGAACCCAGCGCCTGGTGCTAACACTGCAGTGCAATCTTTCAAAGATAATAACCTTCTCCTCTTGTGAGCTGATGCGTATTTTGCCCTGTTCTCCAGTGATGAGAACCTATTTTAAGTAGCAAGGAACCGATCCTCCTCCTGGTATTCATCCACAACCTGTTAGAAGTTGTACGCGCCACAAATGTTTTCTTTAATCTGAGTGTTTAAAAATTCAGTCTAGTAATTAATATATGGGAGATTGTAACATTCCTCACGGAAGTTAGCAGAATTTCAGAATTAGGGTGATTGTGCGAGCTCTATTCATTTTCCTGCGTGTAGGTATTGTGGTGTTGGACTCCGTGGTCACATTTTGCCTCTGAGATCCCGCCTGCCACGGCGCGCAGGCTGGATGCACAAGGGAGACAAATTAAGATTGCCTGTGCACTGTAAATGTGACATTTGAAAAGTCTGAACTAGAACAGAAATAGCATTATTTTAATGTAGCTTTTTGTATGCATACAAATAAGCTGGTGGCTTATGTTCACCTCTCAAGTGCTGAGGCTTTGGTATTTGTTGCGTTTAGTGGCTCTGTACTTGTCACCTCCAGAAACGGGTGTTAAGCCGTTCTGCAGTGGTGGAATGAAGATTCAGTTCCTCGGGTTCTCGCACCTAGATGAGGTGTGTTTCACAGCACCTTGCGTCAAATTATTGTTAATGTTAAAGATACATTAATTCATTACAAGTGTGGAAAGACATGTGCTATTGATTGTGTTCTGCCTGAGTAAGACTTTTTCCCAGTTTTCTCTTCCCTGTCCTCATCTGTAATGGCCTGTCTGCTGAATAGCACTTCTGGGCAGCATTGCTGTAGGTCCATCTGTTTGTAAAATTTGGTAAGTTGTTCAGTGAATACCAGCTTTTCTTTTCACAGAAGAAGAAATATATTTTATAAGCCCTAACTAATTAAATGACAAAAATAAGGTTGGTAAAGCTCATATTGTGTGAGCTCACATTGTATGAGCATCTTGAGAGATGACCAGAAAGACAGACATAGCACCATCCAGCTACTCTGAGGGCAAGTCCGAGGTACTGAGTATCCCAAACTTGGGTGCACAAACCAGGCTTGCACTGAGGAGATACACGTACGTCACTTATTTTAATATCTGGGCTTTGAATAATAAAAAAATGAAGAAATATTAGCCTGTTTGTTGATAATAGAATGCAAAATTGGGTTAGACCATAATGTCTCTTTGAAAGAACGCATTTGTTAATTATTTCTTAGGAAGTTTTTTAAAAAAGACATTGAGAAAAGTCAAGTGAAGACCTTACCTTGCATCGAATCTGCCTAGGTAACTTTAAGTGTAGGAAAGGTGGGGTGGGGGTGGAGGTGGGGGGTAGTCCCACAAAGAGGTAGGCTTCTGGGAATGGCGAATGACATTTTTTGGCTCTGCTACCTATACTTAAATGAATCCACTGTCTTAACGGGAAGAGAAGGTGATGAGGATTGTAGTGGCTGCTGGGAAATGTGAGCTATGGTCTGCTTTACTCCAAGCTGCTAGCCCTCAGTGAGCTAGTCCCCAGGTGGACTTGGAGGGTTCCAGATGACCTTGGAAGACAACAGCCTGTCCCGTCCTGGTGAAAGGGGAGCTGGAGGAGAGGCGGGAATGGCACCTTTTACAGTGGTGCTGGGCCAAGCAGAGTCAGACCTCACAGGTCTTCTTGCTTGTTTTCACCTGCACCGCTAACGAAGCTTTGGCATGCTCTAGAGCAGCCACAGATCTGTGCACAATCTGTTCCTGCTTTCTTCCAAACCTACTACTTCCCTTTTCATATCACTTAATACAAGTTCAAGCAATGCACCTTATGCTGTGAAATGCGTTACTGAGGTGTGCGTTGAGTTGTTTTATTATTTTGATTGCATTAAAAAGCTGCACCTGGAATATCCCAAAAGATACTGCAAATATTTTACATCCTCTGTTATCACGACTGTTTTTAATTCCTTAATGAAGAAAGAAACAGCTTATTCCACTATGGAAAGGGAAAAGAACATTATCTGACCATATGGTGTCATCTCCGTACAGGAGGTTTAAAATAGAGTGAAACCGTTTCTCGTAGATACAACAAAAAGCAAAAGCATTTTACCACAAAGTGATGACTTTTTTTGAAGGAGGTGCTCTTTATCCCAGAAACAACATAAGCATGACATGATGTGGCAGTTACCATGGCAACTAATTATTTTTTATTGAACAACAAGAATAAGCACAATAGCTTCGTGAAACCCAGCATATCTTGGCAAGCAAGTTAAAATGTCCCGGGGCATCAGCAACATGTGCAGTCATCATCTTTAGTTTCCTTTTTTTCTTTCAGAGGTTTGTTTTTTTTTTTTTAATATGAACAAATATATTTGATTATGGGTCAGAAAAGGTATGTTATTTTCTCATCTGACTTCTTCCTTTACCAAAATCTCCTCTCGACATTGTTGCACTACTGATGCGTCATGGTCATTTAAGGGACAATAGGGAATGTCTGCCATGGTTATGCACTTGAACTGATGAGCCCACGTTTTCAGGAGTTGCCCAAGTAGGGAGTGAAAGGTTGACGATTTCGCTGACAGGAGAACATGACAAGGAAAACGGAACAGATGGGGGCCTTGAAAATACCATTCTCCAGAAGTATGTGGAATCAATTTAATCCACAATAACAGTACAATGAAGAATCTTATTCTGTAATTACAAGGCTGAAAGAGAGATGGTTTTGATCCAGATATTATTGATTTAGTAGACTGTGGTTAATAAAGTAATTCAGAAATTGTAGTGTCTGCTTCAGGCCTGGCTGAAGTCAACTGTACATTCTTTTATTTAAAGTCCCTTTTAATAAATTGGAATGAACTTTAATGAACATCACACTGAATACAGGAGTCAAGGGCGATGTATTGATGTTATCAAATTTGATGGAGCTTCTGCTGTGTTTGGACAGTGTTGTCCAGGTAGAGAGACAAGGGGAAAGAGCGTGATGCATTTGTTCCTTTAACATCCAGAATTCTCTGGGTTTGGATAGATTACTTCAGAAATACTGATGTTTGCAATACCAAGTATCACAGTCAGTGAAAATTCTCACCCTATGATAGTTTGCATGTATATAATTCAATTTGTATAATTCGCTAAGTTCATACTGTCACTCCTGTTATTGCAGACCATCTCAAAGGCAAGTATAATATTAGCCTCAATAGCAGTATTGCTGCTATAGATTCAATTATGCATGCAGGCTCATCTAAGGACAAACTAGATATACTGCCAAAGCCAAAACATTTCAGGAATTTTTCCATCTCCATTTGATATATCAGAATGAGAGAAGAAGATCTCCATCTTGTTTCTACCATTTAGGATGACTGAATATCGCTGGTTTAATTCCGGCCTCAATTAAAGAAAAAAAAAAAAAAAAGATCCCTCAACTACAAATTCAACCTCAAAGTCAATATTTTGGTTTGGTCCAGAGCCGGTTGTGTTAAACCAGTTAAGGTCAGATTTAGTCTGGAGAGGCTGCAAAATTACAGGATCAAATGACACATGATGTACTGGGAAACTGAATTGCAGTTGCAGAAACAGAATTAGTATTACTTGGCATTGCTCCAGCGTCTGAAGCAATAAGAAATCAGAGTGAACGTGATTGAGAATCTCCATGTGTAGTAAAAGTACAGTTGTGTGATGGAGAATGGAACGAGACCCGCTGGGAAGGCTCACGTCTCACAGGAGGTGGTGCTCAGGTTCAGGAGCGTCTTTTCCTTTGAGTCATGGCTGAACCAACAGGCTGGCCTGTGCGTCAGGGGAGATGGCTGCTGAAAGGAACAGGACAAAATATCCTTTGTCCTGCTGTCATTGGTGGCTGTCTTTTCACTGAAACGTAAAAAAGAGACTTACTTGCTCACTGCCGTTGAAGGTTTAGTGGTTCTCTTCATAGAGTTGGTAGTGCCGATTTAAGTGCCCTGCACCGATTCTGATTGAGGTGAATTAAAATCTGCTGACCCAAAAATGCTCCTGAGAAGCTCTGTCCCACTGTGCTAGTGAGAGCGACTAAAATTTAACTTATCTACTGCTGACTTTCGTTAAGACCAGTATAGCAAGTTACTCTTTTTGGTAGTTAGTCCCTAGAAAGTTGCAATTTGCTTCTCCTGATGTGGATACAGAGGCAGTAACCTCTGGAGAAGGGGAGAAGTGGGGTAGTTTGTGGGGTTTCAGAAGTTCTCATATCCCTTTAGGATGAACCACTGGAGCTTCCTGCTAGTTTTGTCAGGCACCTGGTTCTTCAGTTGTTCGTGAATGTACGTAAGTAGCACTTGAGTTCTCGCTGCTGCTGCTGATGGAGAAATTCCTCACATCATCTCTGTGTATGAGAAGACTTGGCTGTGCGATCATCAGGGGAGAGGGCAAGACTGGGAAATAGTGCTAGCTGGAAAAGTAAAATGTTGACATACCCTCTCCACCCAAAAGTAGTTTTAAAATTTATGTAAACAGTTGAATTTTCATTCATAAATGCTTGTATCTTGGTGAAATGCTGGATGTTAAAATGCAAAAGTACTTGGTCCCATTGATCTGATTTACTGTAGAAAAGCCTGGAGTATTGAAAACTGTTTTCAGAAAGATGCCTAGTCCTTTCTCAAAACCATAAATGGTGTGATGGCCTGTCCAGAAATACTGCTTTCATTCCTGAAATGTAGACCTTTCGACAAACTGAGACAGAAGCCAGGAGACGTATAGTTCTGTGATGACAAACTATAAAGATAAACAAGCCTTTGTGGAATTTGCAGTGAAAAGGAATCATTTATTAGAAAGATGCATGCTTTCTCAAGCTTTTTCATTTTCTTTCTGGCACTCTGTACGAGCTCCTCCAGACACCACTGACAGAGAAATGCCCAGAGGAGTCTCCGAGACCTGAAATCATGGCAGAAAGGGTGGGAGACTGCGCCAAGAGGATCCGTGTAACTGCGTGGATGCACACCAGCTGACAATGTAGTTTTAAGTGTGGATTGAGATGCTGATAGCTCAAAAAGAAATTTATTTTTATCATTGAGCTAAAGCCGTGCAGGCAGTAGATGCCGATGAGCTCCCATTCCTCAGCCAGCACTCATGAGAGTGATCCCTGTTCATGGGTGTAGGCAGCAGAAGTCAGCACTCGAGCGAGTACCGGTTGGGGGTCGGACTGTCATTGACTTCTTCACTTGCCTAACACGATTATCTTGTATCTAGGAGTGGGATGCTGTCAGCGTTTTTTCATTGTTGCTGGTGGAGGACAAGGACAATGGGCTGCAAATTAGAAGTTCAGGGCAAATCAGGTATGTTATGTTTAAACATTACTTTGAAATGGAATATAACATGACATAATGTTATAAGGAAACAGATTTGACCGCCCAGGCACCTTTATACTGTGCTGGCAGGGATGGGGCCTTGGAGGAATAGTGTATTACATTATGTTTATGCACAACTTAATATTCATTTACAGTATTGGAAGCTTAAAGGTGCTTTTGTTGTAAATGAGAAACAGGAAATGAGAACTTTTTGCCAATGATTTTCTTTGGCATTTTCTGCTATATTGAAGTGCTAAGAATGCAATAGCCAGTGCTGTATTACCATAGAGCTGACTTTCCTATGGATGGGTACGTGACTTCATATTTACCGGAAGAAATACTTGGCTTATCACACAGGCTTTTGCTGAGAGATTTAGACCTGTAACTAAGTGACACAAACTTCGTATCACTTATAATTAGTGTAAGAAAACATTAAGGCAAAATATGCCTGCCATTGCCTACAGGACCAACAATTTTTTTGGTAGAGGTCTATGATTGAGTCACATTTTTCTGTGGATAAACATCAAGCCATATAGAAAGAGTTATGAATATCTGTTCCTAACTGGGTAAAATGTCTGCAGGGAATTACAGCACTCCTGCTGTAAGGCCAAAAATGTCTTGACTTCGTACTACTTTTTTTTAAACAGAAATGCATCTGAGTGTGTTGCAACACAAAAGAAGAAGACTAGACCAGAATCATCTAAGTTGTAAGTAAAATACCACAGTACTTCGCAATGATGCATATTTCCTTCCCCTCCCAACCTGGAAATCTTAATTTACCACAGATTTCTCTCCCTTCCAAAGAACTTTAGGTGGGAAGTAGCAATAAGGGATGCAGCTGAAGTGTGGCAAAAGACACAAATGTCAACTTTGGTGAATTAAAGATAACATCTACTTGAAAATTCTGCCATTGTGGCTTAGACCTGCTCTGTTCAAATCACACCGTGGATATATCTATACTGCAGTGTAATGGAAAATACCCAAACTGATCATAGAATCACAGAATGGTAGGGTTGGAAGGGCCCTCTGGAGATCATCTAGTCTAGCCCCGGCCAGAGCAGGGTCACCCAGAGCAGGGGGCACAGGAACGCGTCCAGGCGGGTTTGGAATGTCTCCAGAGACGGAGACTCCACCACCTCCCTGGGCAGCCTGGGCCAGGGCTCTGCCACCCTCAAGGGAAAGAAGTTCCTCCTCATGTTTAGGTGGAACTTCCTATACTCAAGTGTGTGCCCATTACCTCTTGTCCTGTCACTGGGCACCACTGAAAAGAGCCTGGCCCCATCCTCCTGACACCCACCCTTCAAGTATTTATAAGCATTGATAAGGTCTCCCCTCAGCCGTCTTTTTTCTAGACCAAAAAGACCCAATTCCCTCAGCCTTTCTTCATAAGAGAGCTGTTCCAGTCCCCTCCATCATCTTTGTAGCCCTTTGCTGCACCCTCTCCAGCAGTTCCCTGCCCTTCTTGAGCTGGGGAGCCCAGTAGTGGACACAGCACTCCAGGTGGGGCCTCACCAATGTTAACTAGTTGCTTATATACCAATAGCAGTCTAGTTATGGAGACACTCAGTACCGAGTGCCTAATTAGCTGACATCGAGTTCCATGCTGCTTCAGACAGAACACTCTGAATGCACTATGGATGCATTACCTGCATTATTTAACGTTAATTCCTAAAACTGCATCATTGCAGGAGTAATGACAGTTGTAGGCTATATCTTTTGACAGCACTGTATGTTCTGAAGCAAAGCCCTCTCCTGAATAGGAGTGGAGGAAACTGTTGATTATCTGTAGAAGAGGCATTTGCTGGCAGGGAAGGAGCTCTTCGTGCTCTCGGTTTTAAAAGTATCTCCACCAAAGCCTTCAGTTTTCTTTAGAGATCTATAAAGTAGCCCTTCTGGTATGTGATGTGAAACCATACTGCCAGTTGTTTCTGATAAAGGCATTGAGTGCCCTCCAGCAAAAGTTTGCACCGGCGGACAAATCTCATGTTGTTAGTGCTTGCTCTACTTTTCAAGAATAATTAGGCACTCAGATACTGGGGCGATGGCTATTCCAATCTGAATAAAGCAGCACAATGAATTGCCTCAGCAGCATGTTGGGGAGGAGTAGTTTTTCCTCCTACCCTTTGCCTCCTACTCTGAAGTTTGTAGGAGATGCTGTGTATATTACAGCAAAAGTGTGGTATGCACTGATTGTGCTGGGGGAATTTTCTCACAGGCAGCCAAAGGGGTTTTATTTCCCAAGTACACTTGTGCGGCAACACATGAGGACTGTAGTGAAAGAAAAAATGTTCCCTTTTATCTGAACTTCAGCTGGAGTCAAAGCAGGGAAAGATGCTGAGCAATCTTGCTTTAGATGTGTAGAACACTTAACCGTGTGCTTAGGAGGCAAATTTGTGTACAGTCCCATTGACATCAATGGCTCTTGTACGTCCATGCTCTGCAGCATCTAGGACAGTGCATTGCCACCTAACTGCACCAGGCCTTTGGCATACAATAATGCTATTACATAAATGTGATTTAGAAAAACCCACCATGGCTGGTTCATTTGTCACTTGAGGAGGAAAAACGAGCTTTTGTTGCAGTGAGGAGCTGTAATACTGAACAGCGGTGGCAGGAGCTCAGGTCCTCCTCAGAGGTGATGTGACTAGTGCAACTCACTGAGTCACCGTCACGCCTCTAGGTCTTGTCCTGCAGAGGCTTCCTGAGATGGACATCATATTTTGTTATATTCACATGGAAAGACATCGCCTTTCCATAAGGCCCTTAAGAAATAGCCCTAGCAGGCTACACCTGATTAATTTAAAAGGTGATTATCATAATCTGTAACACTTCTTGCAAGGACAAATGAGAGCAGAATTTGGCCTGTGGACTGTAGTTTACAGATAATATAGTATTAAATGAAAGTACCATTTATCGGAGAAGCCCTCAGAAAGAGGTTCCGAAATCGCAGTATTTGGAAGCGAGGTGGCCAGTCAAGAATAGGTATGTGCTCCATACCGTCTACGGAGGTGCGGGGCTGACCTGCTGGTCACCCTTCTCATCTCTGCCCTCCATACTAAGTAGAGACCCACTGCAATAACCGCATTTCGGTCTGGCAGGCACACCTCGAGCCCTGTCACCGTATGGCAGTGGCAGTTAACGGTTGCCCCTCCTGCCCCCTCGTGTGCACCGTGCTTGGGACTAACTCATCTGGCAGGGCAAGAGGCACCTTCCCCCTTCCAGGAACTCTCTGGAACTGCCCCATTCTTGGCAAAACACAGCGAGCAGAAGTGGGTCCATAAGGTGTATTTGAGTCTTCAGCATCTCCTCGGTCTCCTACAAGCTGGGCAAGGACGCAGGGAGAGCGCGTGGCCTTGGCTGTGCAAAGCACAGGGTCAGACACTAAGGAACTGCTGATTTAGTGTTAATCCTGTAGGTCAGAGTTACAAATTAGAGCATACCCCACAGCTGTTGCACATTTTCCAAAGACAGATATATTTACAAATGCACACATAGACATCTGAAAATTCACTATTTATTTCATTAAAGACATTCATTGTCATCTTAAACATTTAATGCAAAACAGTAAAGGAGGTTACAAAAAGGAATGTTTAATCCTAGTGTTGTTGAAGCATTTCTTAGCATCTACTATTTTAAGTGTACAAAGGGTCAAGAGAAAAGCTCAGGATCAGCTGTATGCTTAGAATTTTTTTGGCAGGATGGATTTGAGTGAACACTTTAGCTAAGCAAGGAAGATGGGGGGTCAACATGAAAAATTGGAAATGACATATCTGGGCAGCCTTAATGAGGCACATGCAGGCATGGGTCAATTCTCTTGACGACATACCAAGCTCCGAATCACATGGATCCAAACCCCAGTGTATATTGGTTGCGAGCGTGGAGCTTTAGATCAAGTTTAATTGCAGTTTAGCAACTTTAGGAACGTTTAAGAATAAGGCAGCTATCCATGTTACTCTGTAAGCCTGCAGTGGATAAAGCCAATGAGTAAGTATATCATATTAGTGGTTTGTAATTCATTTGCATACAACATGAATGTGGATGTGTGTTTTTATATGTACATGCACACATACCCAAGGTTATGTAGTAATCTCTCTAGAATATCTGCAGGAGTTATTCAAGAACATCCTTCTATTAGATCAGTTCTTCCCTTTCATTAACATATTTTTCTATATGACATGGTACAATAACTTGTAAAAAAAATCTGAGAACATAAAAAGTGCAAAGATCTGTATAAATTAACAAAAGAAGAAGACATAATGCTTCGGTTAATTTACTCACACCTCTTTTCACACTTTGAAGAAAACAGGCAAGGGATAGTGAGAACAGAAATGTAAACTCTTGGAATCTGCAATTGCAGTTAACACCCACAAAATCCTCACCTTTCAGTGCCTAGTAAAATGTTATAGGGCACTATGTTTTTTGTCATCAGAGGATTTTATAGACCATTTTAATGATGTGCAAACCTTTTACCATTAATAAGCAATTACCAACCTGTAAAGGAAGTTGCCCAACTCTGCGGACTTTGATAGCTTACTCGTTTTGTAGACAAATATGTTGTCAGCCAGTAGGTGTAGGTCCTAGAGAGATTCCTTTGGAGATGCCCGCAAGTCAGTACTCGGAACAGTGAAATTCACCCCATTATTGACTGAGATTAAAAACCAAACAAACTCTATCATTGACCAGAAGGTGCATCTGCTGTTTGGAAGGAGTAGTTTAGTGCTCCATAAATTCAAACAGCATCACTCATGCGATCTTTGGAATCAATATTTGAATACGCAATTGTCACATCTGCCGCTGCTGCATTGAGTAATTGAAAGTCATTAGTTTTAAGGGGTTCCACTGGCAACATGGAGTCAATGTGCATTGATACGTTTTCTCTAATCAATAATGTGGGCAATAGTCAATCTTCTTGGCTGATAAGCACATCTGCAAGTTAAAATCAGATTATTTACTATTGGTTTTACTATATACTACACCACCTTTTATGGAAAGTAGGTCCATATCCAAAGAAGGATAATGGTAAAAGCATTAGAAAGAGAAACAGTTTCAGTTGACATATTTGTTACTTCTTTTGCTAAGGATAAATTTTGCAGGGCACTAGCAGATCTTCCCTGACAGACTATAAGCAATAAAACAATTACTAGAAAGAGTGTCTCTTGTGTAATTCAAAAAGAAAATAACAGCAGATGAAAAAAGCAGCAGGAAATCCCATGTGGGGAAAAACGCCTTGTGTTGTTGATACACTGAAGTGTTTCCTTCATGCTCTTGCGGAGATGTGTTTAATTTGGGAATGGTTTTCCCCAAAATGGCTAAAAGCCCTCTGCAGTCCATCTGTGTGCAATCCCAGAGCGGTTCTGCCCAGGGCCAGGACAGCCGGGCTCTGCCGTGGGCTTCAGCCGGGCTCCTGGGATGCAGAGCCCAGGGAGCTTCCCAGCCCAGCAGCGGCTGGTGGGGCTCTTGGTGGTTTGCCTCACCCAGCAGTCAGATGTGGAAATAACTCCGGTTGATCTTGGCATTTCTATGTGTCCCTTGGCTGAAGCTGTACATCTCTGTTTTGCTTCTGATTCCTCCCCTGACGAGCCTGCCCAGGCTTCACTGGCTGTGATCCCTTTTGCAAATCCTGCTTGTCCCACACGCGCCCTGGCTCCCTGACCCTCGGCTTGGCTGCTCATCATGCTTTCTCCTTACTTTTCGGCTCAGTAGTTCTGGGTTTGTTGGCCCAAAGCATGATCATGCCTTCCTGTTTAAACCCTTGGCTGAGCCAGACTCTTTTTTTTGTCTTTCCTGGTTTTGGGCAGAGATAGGTCTCCCTCTGTATCTGCACCTGATTCCAAACCCAGCTCTAGCCTGGCTGTGACCTGCAGGGCCTGACCGCCCAGATCTTGTCCGCCAGTCTTCAGTTTTCAGTAACATCAGTGGTTTTACATGTGGGGACATAAAAAAAAGGATGTCTCCCTCTGAAGATCACTTTGAATTTGTTGTGAAAGTTGAGCATATCATAAAATCATAGAATTGTCAGGGTTGGAAGGGACCTCAAAGATCACCTAGTTCCANGCTCCAGAGCTGGACACAGTGCTCCAGGTGGCATCTCACGAGAGCAGAGCAGAGGGGGAGAATCCCCTCCCTGGCCCTGCTGGCCACGCTGCTCTTGCTGCAGCCCAGGGTACGATTGGCTTTCGGGCTGCAGGTGCCCAGTGATGGCTCATATAGCACGGTCCATCTGCGCGGATGTGGTTGTGTCTGTGCTGTGGGCTTAAACAGTCCCCATAGATAAAACATGGCTTCAGTGTTCCTAACACTGCTAATACCTCTGCAGTCACTGCTTACAAATGCACATCTCTCTTGTTAATAGGGGTCAGGTGTAGTTTAAAGTCAGCCAAGTAGCACTTTGGGGAAAATATTTCCATGTATCTTTTAAACTGAGGAACAATTTTTCATATTGCTTTGTATTCTAAGACTTACTATAATATCCCATAACAACATTATATCCTATAACTCCTCCACTGTTGCTTGATATGCCCACATTTTTGGGCAGTATATCAAGGGCAAGAAAAGCACCTGAAAAAGCAGGGAATCAGTTGTCCCAGACAGCATCACCCTCGCATCCTGCAGTGAGCTTCTGAGGGAGGATTTATCGCCCAGCAGAGACATGGGTCACTGTTGTCACCATTTCAAGGGAGACGCAAGCGCAGTGTGGGAGCTGTGCTGGTGTTGCCCACAGATGGCTGTTTTTATCCGTTCCCCCGAGCACGACTGGAAGCGGAGAGGAGTTGGCTCTTGGGAAGGCCCTTCCAATGCAGTGGCATTGCAGGTTGTCCTCAGCTGCCACCAGATGACAAAGACCTCTCAGGAGGGTGCGCTGGCCTCTGCATACACTCAGGACAGGGTGGGCTTTCTTAAAGTGAAACCTTCTTTGCTGCATCCCTTGGGCTGGCAAACTCTCCCGTTGTTTTTGGTGCTCTGAGGAGCTGGGTTTCTTACAGATCTTAAGATGATGTCTATGGAAATGGGTGGTTTTGGTGCTGGAGGCCTTGGTCCTTATGGGTCTCTTCCCACTTGAGATATTTTATGATTCTGACCAAGATGGTGACTGTAGCCGGGGGCTGCAAACAGGGCTGTGTTCAGTGCATCGTGGAGCAGCGAGCAGAAGTGGTGACCTGCCATGTGTAACGCCACATGCAGGAAAATAACCAGTGACTGTGTCTGAAATGAATCACCCATAAACTGAAGGTTTGATGTGCCCGACTGTAAAGGTGTAAGCTAGAGAAAAACCACATTCCCTATAGACAGGAGTTAAGCTGTTTCACTCTGGCTCTGTGTCATTGTTGTTGTTTTTGTTTTTCACTTGAGCAGGAGACTGTTCTGACTCAGACTTTAATTTGCGAATGTGTTTCCAATATTCCCCTGGTGAACATAGCATAGCGCGTATAAATAGATTCTCACTATGAAGCAGAGTGCCAACATGTAACCCAAATCCTTGCATTTAGGCTTTACATCTCATTTTTAGATGTTCATTTTCCCAAGATGGATTTTTTTTTAAATGGAATAACTTCATAGTCCAGCCCAATAATTCTGGCATTAAATATATCTGAAGAACTTCACGTGTATGCTGAGTGCAGTGGTCTGGGGAATGGCATTTGGATTGGGTTGAAGTTTAGTAATATGAAACAATAACTTAGAGCTAAAAAATTCCTGGAAGTAAAGAACAATGTAGTACTTTGAAATTTAATTATGTTGCATAAAAATAAAGTGACAGTGCTAAGTTACATTCATCAATTACATTTACTGGGTTTACCATTATGAACTAGAATTGCATGGCCGACTTCAGAGCTGGGTAAAGATGCAGTTTACAGCTCTGGTGGATCAACTACAGTGGTTTAAAGAACTGTCACTCCAGTTGTCCCACCCACCCCTCTTTAGGTATCCATGCATCACCAGCAGTGGGTTAAAGTAACACCCTGGGCAATAAACTGTGTCGTCTCAAGCATCACTACATCCCATTTGTCTGACATTAACCTCTGGCAGACGGATGAGGTAGAGACCTAGAAACACTAATGTTTTAAACTCCCACTCCTAAAATCTACTAGAGGTTGACTCGCAAAGCTCTTTCATCTTCTGACCTTAGGAGCGCATCTGGGCTCACGTAGGGTGCTTAGGCCTTTGCACATCGGACTCAGAATGGATAGATATGGTAGATATGTCAAGAGACAAGAATTTTGCGGATGAAATGTGCAGCAGACTTCAGAATCCAATGATATTGATGGACTGCTTTCAACTGACTGCAGTGGTTTTTAAATCTAATATTGTGAATATTGTATTTTTATTCACTATAAAATGCTCCAGAAAGAAAGTAGAGAGTTTTGTGCACAGCCAGCTGTATATATTTGACAGTGGGGCCATAATTACCCATACTTATTCATACCATAAAAAGTAGTTAATGTTTTATCAAGGCAAATATTTGAGCTTATCAGTCTGTGAAAATATTTCTTTTATCAGCATAAACTGGCTGGAAAAAAATCTTACTAGGAAAAGAGACAAATTCTTTCCAGGGGTAGGTGGTAGTGTGAATTGTCATGCTCAGGGTAACATTTCTGTGAACTAACAGATAAGCAACCTCGGAAAACTCAAGAATAAATAAAAAAAATCAATGGCTTAATGTGAAAACCATTTTTTGCATATTGTTAAAATTAGGCTAGATTCTTCTATCTTTGGCTTTACAGTACTAACAGCTTTCACACTTTTATCATAAATGATGAAATACTGGTGTTTGTAGAAGCTCATCCTTTAAATAAAAATTGTAGCATTTGCTTCAGAAAACAGATTTATGGCTGGATGTAAAAAGCTTTAAATACAACCAGTGTTTATACAAAAATAATCTAGAACCACACAACAGAATTAGACCAGTCATATATCTTTTAGGTAATTCACTAATTCATATCAGAATCCTATTGTTAGGCGAACAAGACCAAGATACGGTCACTCATTCCCGATGGTTATGTCCAGGTGCTGTGATGAAGCCATATTTAATAGGTGGAGAAGCTGAGCGTGGTCGCGAGTTGGAAATCTAAATGTCGGCTGTGGTTTGTAGTCAAGGTGAAGGAGAGGAAAGCGGAGATGCTAATGTACACAGCGACCAGCCCAGGTGGGCAGGAGATCAAAGTCCACCTGACAACAAGGAAATGGAGATGCCTGTGAAATACCCAACGGTTGTGACTGGCTAGAGCAGAATGAGGGGCAAGGCCAAAGAGAGTCACCCCTGAAATTTCTAAGTTCATCTCGTGATTTTGAGGGGCTTGGTTTGTGATTCTTACAGTACTCGGCGATGCTGTACTTACATGAGGAGTTATGTTGTCCTCCAAGCAAATGTATGTGTAAATTCGCTTAGGGGAGGACGTTAAGCATTGCACAATAGATTATTTCTACAATAGCTGGAATAGCTCCCTGTACAGAAACTGTTCTCTTAGAATAATGTCCCTTTTTTTGTATTTGCCTTAGACTGCTTTTGAAACAGCCAGATGTTTCTTGTGCCTAACCATTTTTGTCACTGCTTGTTTTTTCTGTGGTATAACATGTCTGGAAGATTGATGTTTATCTTCTGATTGTCCATTATCAATTTTAAATCTGAGTGGCACGTGCACAGCAATTTGTCCCTGCTTATGGCAGCAGATTGTCAAGAAGTATTATAAAGTATTGCGCTGCCTTCCATGGTAAAAGCTATTCTACTATTTAGGTGAAATTATTTGATTAGCTCAGGAAACTAATAGTTCATAAATAATTGAAGTTTAAACTCAACCCTTCAATTGGGTAAGGTTCAACCTCAGAAGACATTGTATATATGCTTCAGTTTTGTTGCTGAGGGCTTGAAAATATACTGTGTAGATATCAAAGAGCTGTCAAGCAAGATTTCTAACAGGCTGAGTGCATTGAGAAACGAGTTAGTTAAAGTCTAAGCATGAGTGATAGTGTTTGCATAGTAAAGCAGCGATTATAGCGCTGCCGGACTGTAAGGATATGACTAATGTTATACTGAGCTAGTAGTGCTTATGAAGCTTGAAAAAAACGTACAACACAAATTATTTTTCTCTCCTGAAAATGACATTTGAAATCTACCCAGAAAAACTGAATTGGTTCCCACATGAAGCCCTGCAGGGAAAAAAATACATGCCAAAGGCAGGCTGCAGGAAAGCGGAGTTGTTCGCAAACGTGTTACTCCTACTCAGCTTGGCTTTCAGTACATGCTGAAGTTGTGCGGACAGGCAGCTGCCGAAGGTCCTGCTTCTTGGGTCTTCAAGGCATCCGTTTGACATGTCTCATCCGAACTGCATGGAGAGGTTTCATCTCATCTGCCACCGCTCCTCAACCCTCAGGCACAGGTGGGCTTCGAAAGTGGTGGCTAGTGGCTGCACAGTCCGTGTGCCTTGTTTGACAAGTCCTGGATGATTTAAGACACTAACTCCTAATGAAGATGAGACAAACTTGGGGTCCTTATTCTCTTGGGAAGGTGGGAAGAAGCTTTCTCATGGGCTCCCTGCATTATTGTGCTATCTACACGCCGAGGCAGGGGCTGGGCAGCGGGCACTGAACTCCTGACATTCTGAATGGTCTTGGCACAGATACCTGGCCAGCGAAAGGGAAATTTTTAGAAAAAATATGAGTAGTTTTTAATCTAGATAGAGATTAGGTAGTAATTCAGGTGAAAATGATGAGTTGAAGGTGCCTTCACAGTGAGCCTTCTGTTGGGGAAAGGACTTTTTCCTGTGTCTGTGCTATTTATAGATTGTGATAGCTACCATTATTGAAAAGTAAATTTCTTTTAAAGAATTGTAAGTCTAAAAATGATAGTGATGCTTCAAAAGCATTTTGTTTGCATTACTTTCTGCATCAACAAATTTCAGAACACCAGGTGGAAGGTAAACTAAAAATACCAAATAAAGGGTCATTTATTGTCAGTCAATGGTTTAGAGCTGTTTAGGCACCTGGGGTAGTTCGTGAGCACCTGCAGTATAACTCCTTTGGTTATGGGGTAGGTGTGGAGGAAGACGAGTCCTTTATGAAGGTGATATGCTGGGAAGGAGAAAGTAAGGAATTGCAAAGCTACGCTGCAGAGTGGAACAAGACTTCTCAAGTGTAGTTCATTTAATCTTGTTCCCCTAAAATAACAAGAGGAACTTGCTGGGAGGCCGGCTAGGTCAAAACTCCTACTCCTGTGAGGAGTGGTGGTGAGACCACCGTGGCGATGAGGTGGAGAGGGGCCTCGCTGCTCGGAGCGAGCAGGAAGCTGCAGTGGGAAGCAGAGGTTTGTCTGTGCTGCTCCGGTAGCTGGCCCCTGCCCTCCCGCAGCCCGGGGGGGTGAGGAAGCCACAGCTGCTTCTTGTTTGAGACACCGGCAGCCTGCAAACCACTTTACCTGTGCCCAGAGCAGACTCTGCAGGCTGGGGGGAGGGGGGAGGGGGGGTCAGACTGGGAACGCTGGCAAGAATTCTGAAGTTTACTCGGGGCTGGAGATTTGGAGCGTGTTGGTAATAAAATGAAGAGATTTCCCTTGGAAGCGGAGTTTGTTTTGCTACCTGGTTGGGTTCTTTTGCAGATTCTCTTTCTCTCTTTGGGAAGGTAGGTCTAGGTGCGCTGTCTGAAGACTCTAAGGCTATGGGGGGGTAGATATCATGGAGTCTTAACTGATTTCAGATGCTTTTTTTTAATAAATGTTTGAATTATAGCAGTACCCTGGGATCTAATCAAGCAGAAGCTCCTAATGTGCTTTTCCTGAATGGTGTACAAAACTATGAGATGGGTGGATGGGTGGTAGACAGTGTCCCAAGAGTCTTATAATCCAGGCATTTTTAGCAAGACTAGAGAAAATGCTCTATGCAATGTGGTTTTGGAACTGAATTGCCCACTATATGTGGGGTTCTATAAAGAAGCTGCCCAGGTGGTGTCATTAGAGGAAAGTTTTGAAATGCCTGCTATACTGAGGCTTTTGTAGTTTCCTCAGAGGTGCTGATTTCTTACTTCAGATGGCTAGTGTGTAAGCCATGACTTCCAGCCTTATGATCAGGAAAGACAGGAGAGATAGCTTTTGCCTCCTGAATTTTGGTTTTGAAATGAAAGTGTATTTTATGTCAAGAATACCTCTTCAGGACATCACAATCTCTGAGAGTCATATCCCAGACAACTTGAGTTGGGTACAGATGTTCTTGGCTCCTCTCGGAGCCTTCATTTTATCACGGAGCTGGAGAGTCAGTGCAGAAACTCCCCAACTGTCTGTATCGGAAAATTTATTTCAGATAGAGTTATAAGTACTCAGTCGGGGTCCGGTTTTAGACAGCCTTAAAACCTGACCTTTAAAAGGTGCTGTTTCAAACAGCTTCAGTAATTGTGCCTCTGGAAAACTTCGTTCCTTCTATAGAGTCTTGCAGTCTGTGATCATCTAATTTATTTTGGTAGGATTTGAAGTTTATTGCCATTTGTTTGTGTGGGTTTTTGGTTGTCTGATTTCTGTGTTTTCTTGGTGAATGCCTGCAATAGTAAACTGCTCTTCCTTACCTCAGAGTGTTTTGCCATGTTCTCACAGCCTGGCTACCTGCCTTTGAGTAATAATTGCTTCTTAACCATTCTGGAAACAAAGATACTCTCAAGACAGAATTATTACTGGGTTTTCACACTCACACGTTATTTTCCCTCTGCACTTGATTTATCTTTGTATCATTCTTGTATAGTTTGAAAAATCTCTTTGAAGATATATTTTGTGGTTGAGCGTATCTTTTTCTTCAAGTCTTAATTAAAAATGCTACATGCTGATAGTAAATAAAAAGGAAAATCAATATCAAGATGAACTATTTTAAGCTCATTAGTACACATTCAATTAGATATTTTGAATTATGGGTAAAGAATGAAAATATTTATTCAAAGCAAAGGTACCTCAATTAAAAGAAGCTTTAATTTTTATTTTTTAAAGTCTTAAAGGAAATACGCACCATCTTCACTTTTATTTCCTTCCATGCTAAACATATGTAATGCAATCTCTTCTGGAGTCAGAGCATTTCATTCCTACTGCCCCTTATTCACTCCCAGATAAAGCACCATACAACCGAGTCTTTCCACCACAGTACGTTTAGTGTGCCAACAATAACGTCTACTTGCAAACACAAGTGTCTTTAGGAGGATTATTTCTGAAGAAAAAAATGAAATACCGATGCCTATTAAAACACATTAATGGGAATGCAACTGATGCAGTAAGACTTAATTTTATTTTAATGTTTTGGCCTGGAGCCTCACTTCTGTCTGTTCTGCTCCCAGATTGTACGTGTAGAAACAGAGGACTGCAGCAAGGATTTACCCTCACCGAGCTTTTTTTGAGTCAGGAGTGAAGGTAAGACCATCATCATGATGCCAGAGCCTTTGTGTGGCATGGGAAGGCCAAAGTAGGAGATAGAGGGTGTTAAATATCCCATATCTGCCTGGAGCATCAAGAGGGATTTGGGACATGGCATTAAGGCTGTAATAGAGGGAGGGGAGCAGCTGCAGGGACAAAGCTGGTGCCTGCAGCATGGCTGAGACCTCCCTTGGGGGAAGCTGTCTCCCTCTTACCGACAGCCTTCCCTTGGTGAGAGCTCTTCTCCGCTTCCTCTGGGAAAGAGAGAGACATCTATGGAGGACTCAAAGGGAATGGTGAAAACCAGAATGGCAAAAATAAGACCTTCTTCTTCCCCGTATGTTGTCCTTGAAACCTTATCTAAACCAGAAAACCCTACCCTGACTGTATCAGGAAAAATGCAAGTTAGGTAATGCTTTGGAAGGCCTGTAAGGAACTTTGTTTTGGAGCTCTCTGTGGGTATCACAGCGGGATCAGATGCTGCGTCTCCATGTGATAACATACCGCCAGTGCCCAGAGAGGTATTTTTGCGCAGAATCAAGCTGCCAAGAAGTCTGAAGGAGAATACCCTTCCAAATGGTGCAGTGTTTCATCATTAATTCATACAAATCCGCACAGAAAATGAGCGCTCTCCTCCTTCTGAGGGCCTTGCATCAAGAGGGTTTTTTCACGATAATCAACTACCTGATGCACAAACAAAAAATACACAAATGCTCATTTGCAAAATGTGTCAAACAAACATAGTTTAAAATAAACAATTAGGTTTTCAGGAAGAGATAGCAGCAATAGGAAAAGTTGTTGCCCCCCCATACACATCCAAGTGCAATATCCTACGTACTGTAGGTAAGCGGGAGGCTCTATTCTACGCAACAAATAGAGAATGAAGAACTTGATGTATAGAGGGAGGGACAAGTATCTCAGAAGGCGGCTTCTAATCATCTGTGAATGCTTTATAACCTCCATAATGCAAGGACTATCAGTATGGCCCTCAATAGCCGCACTGGAAAGTGTGCACACTTGCTGCCGTTGCACAACGCCAAAGCTCCTCTGTGTGTTAGTCACTGATAGTAACGATGAATGTCAATTAGTTCCCCTCTGCACAATCTAATCTGGGCAAGACTTCAGCCGGCAACTGCCTGCGAAGAATGGTCTGCTCGTACTGGGCCAGTCTGCGGGACTGGAGCCTATTGTACCACGCAAATAATCACTATAAACTAATATCAGTATTACCACAGAAGAAATCAGTTTCAACCCAAGCTGGCATTTTGGAAAGGCCAAATTTGAATAGCATGCATAATTGGTTTGTCCTATTAATTAGTTAATACAGATATAAAGAAAGAATGCAATCAGCCTGTTTCGGTTGATACCTTTTGTATCAGTTGTTTGGCAGGGAGTTATTGTTCAAAGCTGTTAAAACCCACCCCAGATGTGTCTCTGTGTTTTCATATAGCTGCTGTTTATCGGCAGGTTAAGCAAACGTTGTAAAAGTATCTGTGAATACTGATTCAGGTTTGAAAATTAATTTTATGAGCCATGTTTATAGCTCTTTGGTGTTTCCTTGCCATGACTGCAATTGGAATGTACAATCAAGATACCCATGGAAAGCACTTGCACGCTCAAGTGCTTGTGAGGCTGGAGTTGTAAATTGGAGTGCCCCAATACCGATGGGGAAAGTGCCCAGCTTTAAGCACACAAGTAGGACACAGGTTTCTGTCTCCTTGCAAATTTGGCTGGGGGAATTTTAAGGGTGTGCTTTCAAAAACCACATGGAAATTTTTTCTTTAAATTTGCTTTCTGTGTCAATAGTATTTGCATTTGGAAACTTGACTCGAAAGCCGAGCTAAATATATTACAGAGCTCTGCTGAGCTGCGTGGTGTAATGACATATTAGTCAATTGTAATATTCATAGTTAATGAGGGATTTTTTTTTAAAAAAAAGGTTAAGGAGTTACTAAATAACGCTTAGACTTGTCAGTCTTTGGTTATTTCCAATTGTGAAAATAAATGAATTGCATAGAGTGAGATAAATGCTGATTTATTTTTGGAGTTATAATGTGTTACAATTCAAAATCAGATTAGGGTCAATTTACGCTAAGTCTGCTTTGAAACTATTATATAAGGGAGCCGGAGTAGGTCACCGTGTCCTGCTCCGCATGCAGAAACCGCCCGGACTCAGTGCCTATAAATAAAGATCAAGCTAAACCAGACAAGCAGCTTGAGTCTAATATTGGGAAGATCATTTCGTGCTACCTTCTGCAAATAATTACACTGGAGTCCAAGCGAGAAAGGAGCAGGCTATCATCTGGTGTTCGCCACGCATGCGAAAAAGATTATCTTTTTGCATTAATGTCAGCATTAATAAATAACCCTTCATAGCACTTAGTAAACTCCAGGACTCGAATATGAGCCGGTGGAGTGGGCGATGTTTGGTTTTTATTTACTCATCCCCTTACCTATCATATTTTGTGTTGCAGTGTAAGAAGACACAATCGCATGGCAGGGTTTATTTGTGAGATGCTGTTGCCCTAGTTACCAGCCTCATATCAGGGTTAAGGTTGACAGTGTGGGCTCATTCCTTAATCTCAGCTCAGGTTGCTCACAAGGGAAAAGGCTTTAATGTTAACTGAGCCTGTCTTTGGCTTGGGGAGGTAGGCCTTTAACAATGCACCGGGGAATATTCCTTCTTTGCGGCTGTCACAGCTTGTCTGGGGAATGGCAAAGGGAATCGCCGGGTGGGGGAGGGCGAAGCTCGCTACGATGGAGCTTATTAAATTATGGAGGAGGGGATTATTGGTGGGAGCAGGGCTGTGGGCTCAGGCAGTCGTCAGAGGAACCTTTTGTGTTCCAGCTTGGCAGAGGACAGGTTTTTGTTACAGTCCCCTTCTACGTAGCTCGGATAGGATTGCTCTGTGGCGTGCGCCGTATGGCCCAGGAGGGTTTCGCTGTGGTGGAAGTAACAGAAGAAGGTGCAGAGTTTGGCTGTGGGATGGCAAGTGTATGCAAATATACTCTCCCTCCTTTAAAACGCTAAAGAAAAGAGCGAATTGATGGAGCTGGTTCCACTGTCCGCTTCACTAGTCAGGAATGGTTCAGGCTAAAATTGTCATCCTGGGTAGCAGCACCATCCAGCACCTGCTCTGCTGGAATTAACTCTGTAGCTCTGGAATTAGTTCTCTTAACTCTCAAATTAACTCCTTTTTCTGTGTAAAGTTCTGTACAAGACACATAAATGCTTCTTGCATGCCACCCAAAGTCTTCGATAGCCCAAGGCACCCCAATGTACTGATGAGACCAAGCACCTGATCTTGATCTGCAATGAGGTGCCTCTCCATCCACATCACCTAGGGGTCTGACCTCTGTGACTTTCTCAGGGGACATTTATTGCCCCAGTTCGATTGGTTTCATCCCATAATGCACCAGTAAATGTTGCTTTCTTTAAAGCTTGGCAAGGGGGAACAAGCATCACAGTGATAGCCCCCTTTTCTGACAGGAGCAGGGTGACTGAGCCATAGTCGGGCTGTCGGCGCTTGTATTTGGGTACCTCCTTTACCTGTGGAAGTTTGGAACTGCATCTCGCCTTCCCTAAGTATTACAGTTATTAAACTATACCATGTTGGAGGGGACAGTATTGGAATTTAATTGAGAAAGGAAACGCTAGGCTAAATTTTATGGGTCAATAGCCTTATGAAGGAAAGGCATCGGAAGGCTTGGAGATCATTATTGCCCCACTGGGCTGGGCTGGACAGGCCTTTCCCCTGGTGTGGGGGGGCCTTTGTAGCCTCATGGGGTGATAACCTCAATCTATAGCTAACGGTACGGGAGATACAGGCCTTTAGCTGGGGCAAGTGTAGCTGAAAGGATCCTTGGTCATTTCCTCAGCTCATGAGAGTGCCTTTTTAATTTCTTCTTGAGACATTAATTTTCCTTGCCCACTGCTACTTACCTGCAGTCATCCATTATAAAGAGGGGACAGCCTGGGACATTTGTGTGCTATCATGACAGATATTTCATACTTTTTACTGTTCTGTACAGATAGTGCCATGAACAAATCACCTGAAGATAAGACCCTCCGTGCTTGATAACAGTTAGCCAGAGACCTATAAATCATCGATACAGTTGCTTTTTATAGTATCTTTTCCATATGCCAGTTTTAACCGTGGAGTTAACGCTGTGTACAGGGAACAGGTTGCAGGCTGTGGGCTGCGTGTGGAAGAAGGCAAACCCACTGGCTGTGGTCTTTGAGCTTCATGTTTACTCTGCTTCAGCTCTCTTCCTTAACATACTCTTTGCGTTTACACGTCAAGATAAGGTTTCCTCTAACTGCCAGTCAGGTAAACTTAACCCGGAATCTGATAATTAACTTGTGTGCTGCTTCATACATCAGGGACCACCACAGTCCATGGTGGGGTGAGAGCTGGAGTCGTTGCCGGCCGCTTTTGCAAGCGATGCTTGAGGCAAGAACGGCGCAGAGTGGCTGATACACAGCTGCATTCACTCCAGCCGCCCAGGCCTCCCTCTGACAGCCTGCTTTTGTAGATTAAGGACCTGATTTGTAGGGGGTATAAATCATCATAGCTTTATGGACTTCAGTAGAGGATCGTTCTCTTTCTTCCCCATATGTTTGTAGGAGAGTTTGCACGCTTTTCCGTCTGTTACTGGATTTTCTCTGCAAGAGACCAAAAGAGTGAGGTCCCTTCTGCGCTGGGGTTGTGAGCTGGAGCGGGGTCAGCATGCAAAAACCTTGGATTATGCCATTTGTACGTACAAACTACGGTAGCTAGATATTAGATCTGTTATGCAGTTGATTAGTTGTGTGCATTCACAGCGACTGGGCAGATAAAAGCACAGACATTTCTTAAGAGGTATCTGAAAACCAGTGTTTCTCTCCTGAGAGAGAAGCAGCAGGGTGCGGGCTGGCAGAGCTCTGACGGGCTGAGCAGCCGCGGCGGATGTGGAGATGAGAGTTGGTGCTTAGGAGCAGACGGGATGCATTTGGCCCGGTCTGATTTACTTTGCATACTCCTAAATGCACTTCTCAGGCTTTTCCTATCAAGATGATTTATAATTGTTGCAGATGGCGTCTAGGCTAATCCCCGGTGAGAACTCTCTTAAACTCCTGACAAATTTGAATCTGCAGCCACGTATCACGTCAGGAGCGTTGTGTGGAGGCATCCCTCTAACACGCTACAGAAATAAAAATGACAGCGACTGTGGATGGCCACACCTGAATCAGTGTAAACTTCTAACATTTTAATAATATCAAAGAATGAAATGTTTCCTATTTTAATTATTAAACATAATTATTGACTGGTATTACCTTCCCACCAAACACAGTTTTCCTACCTAAGTGGTGTTAGTAGACCATCAGATAATGAGGGAGACAATAGAAAGGGATGCTACAGAGCCAGGAGTGGTCAAAATGTAATACATTAAATGAGGTGGATGGTAACAGAAGAAGCACCTCTCTAAGACCACGGTAAAACTTGGCCACTGAATAATTCTAATAATGGAGAATATCTCTATATGTTAACTGAGTACAAATTCTTAGCAGGCTAACATACTGCTTACTGCCCAGAAAAGTCTGTGGTTTTCCTCCAGAAGTAGGTGGTCACAACCCACCAATTGTAAATATTCTCCCTGGACACTCTTAAACAGCAAGAATCAAACAGATGAAATTCTGCCCACTTCAAGCTTTAATGAACGTCTGAGCAATATTAAGCCACTAATTGACTTGTACTGTATGTCAATGAAGAAGTGAAATCTGCAGCTAATGTCTGCTTAACTGGATCTTGCTGAAAGCCTGCATCAGGGCAGGACGCTCAGCGAAGGCTGTGGTGTTGCCGAGCAGCCGGCAAAAATCACAGTTTCATACGTTTTGATATGACTACATTGCTGTGGACACACAAACAACATCTGGCAAATGGTGCACAAGCAGTTACATGGATGACAGCCCATTTAGTATTCTCTGCCTAATAAACCATTGAGAAAATATCGGTACGGATCAATATTTTTCCTGGTGGGACTGATTCTAAGTTTAGTCTAAGGTGCTATGAATATGTGTGAAATGGTGGTTTGGATCTTTTGTTACAAAAGGTGTAAATTCCTGACAATGTACAGGGAATGTTTCTTTCAACCATAACACTAGAAATAATTGTGGCTTATTTGAAGAGGCTTACTACTCGGTTAGTAAAATGCATTGGCTGCAGTAGTTCTCTGGGTGATACATTGATCCCCAAAAATCACTGCTCTATATATTCTACAGCAGTCCACGTTCAGAGGTGTGTCAAGAGAATTTGGCCTCTTTTTTTGCCTGGGGAATCTACTTCTACCACTGCTGCCTTTCCACTGTCCTCCTGCTTTTTAGGCTCCTGTTACCACCTTCCCCTCCATCTTCGTTCTGTACAGGAGAAATAGAGGACACTAGGAAATTGCTTATAGCTGATGCTTGTTCAGTCCTGCCCTTACCCATGGCTCTCGTTATACTTCCGAGACCTTGGCTTCAGGGAGTTAGTGTAACGTGAACCTTTTGTCCTGACGCTGCCCTGAGAACAGGTTTCAGACTGAACAAGAGCATTCAAATACATGTGAAACACTGATCATAAATTTAATTGTGGTAGTTTGGAGAAATTTGTCTGAGGAATTCTGGTTTCTTAAAGATCATCAAGAAGCAGAAGTTCTCACTCAGAAACATCCTCATCTCCCTCGTGCTGTAGTAAATCCAGAGTAATTCCAGTGGCCTCGGTGGTGGGAGATGGGTTTATAATGGAGCATCTGTTACTGGATTCTGGCTCATCAAATGCTTAAAACTTCTGCAATATTTGGACGTTGTCTGCATAAACAAAGAGTCTTTGAAAGGTCCACATGTGGAACGCACCTGCTTTTGCCAAGTTGGATAAATCCATTTGCGAGGGATTTCATACTGGCATTCCGGACAGTTTGTCTCTATTTCAGTCACTTAGTTTTCTGCCTTGTGCATAAGAAGATGAGATTCAGTCATTTCACTTCACCTCCTTTTCTCAGCTCTGAAAATTAGTCCCCAAACCAATTGTCCCTCCAGGCAGAGGATCGCGATGCTGTTTCCATATTGTCCCTGCCATCTGTCTCTCCTGTGTGACACTTTTCCGGGCAAGAAGATCTTTGCTTGTTTTGTGTTTCTGTGGAGCAGAAGGGTCTTGACTCAAGGAGGAGACACTTGGCTTGTGCCTGATGGACACACTGGCCAGCACTGAAGGTTCGTGGCACTGACTCTCACTGATTCGGGTCTGTGTTTACGTGAGAACGCCGGCGTGATTTTACAGAGCATACACAAGCAAATGACTGGATGTACGGCTTTCACCAATTATCAAGCTGTGGATGCCCAGCATATAAATTTTAAATATTTGCAACTAGCAGCTCCCAAATAACTACAGATCAAGAACTATCCGTAGGAGGTATTTGGCAAATAATTTTAAATAATGAATACAGCTGAGATGATCATGATCTACTTGCAGACAACACTCACAGACAAGTGTAACTGTTATGAATTATTCAGCCAATTCTATTCAGAACTATATCATTTTTTTTTTAGAACTATAATTAACGATCCATAAGAGTAACTATGAGGCACACTATCAAAGGTCTGTTCTGTGCTACTTCTGAAAGATTAAAATGAAATGCAGACAGTTTGGAAACCACAGACCTTGTTTTAGAATTGTCGCCTGCTCTGTTTACTGACAGTGGCTTTTGCTGCTTGTTTACTGCGATTTACTTAGTTACAGCATAAGTTCCACATGATTATCTTCTCAATATGATGCGAAGCTGACATCTGTCAAGTTTAAAAGTCATAATAGGTGCTATTAGTCACTGAGATGATCCAAAGGCGTAATGATTGGTGTGACAAAACTGCACAGTGGTTTGTTGGGGTTTTTTTTTAAAGTGATAGTACTTTCTAAAGAGAATTTTGGGTGGGCTCTACCTGCTCAGAAGTGAGATGATTTTAGTGCCTTAAGGGCTAGCAGAAGCCAGGGAGAAGTGTACAGCTGGTGGTCATGGAAACAGTTATCAGAATAATATCAATTAACCAAGCCAAGTACATCGTTTGTGTCCTTCTTTGTTTGCCGCAACAGAGCGGTAAGTTTGAACTCTCCACTATTCCTGGTGGGTTTATAAAGCAGCCGTCTCAAGCCGTTCCAAGCTGAAATTGCCTTGCAAGTCCTCAGCTGTAATGCTAATTAACATTCCTCTGAGTTCCTTTTCATTTTTTAAAAGTAGTTCAAAATAAAAATCCTTGAATGTTTGAGATAATTTCTAAGTTCTAATTTAAGGGAAAAGCACGCAGTTAAAGCCTGTTTTTTTCAAGCCATTAAGGCTTGAGGCAGCTCCTAATGAAGTCAGAGACCAACTTTTCTTTGAGTGTAATGAGATGATGGTCAGCAAGCCAGCGGCTTGCCTTTGGTGGCTTGGACAACTGTGGGGAAGGAGGCAGCACAGTGGTTACGTTTGAAGCATGGTGCTTTTCCATAGTTTTTGAAAGTCTGGTCAGCCCCCCTCATCCCACCTGGATCTGCATAATGCGCGCCCTGTCTACAAACTCTGCAATCACGGGGGAGATTGCACTTCAGGGGTGCCGTCACTTCGCTGTGAGTCTGCAGACCCAGAAGGCTGCACAGTGTTTAGGAAAATAACTTGTTATTTATTGTCAGTGCTTGAAGAGTGAAATATTGGTCTCTTGGAAGGAAGTGGGAGAGAACCAGCCGCCCAGCTCAGAGGTATTTAACCACATTTTCTCCATGAAAATCAATAGCATGGCACAGAGGATGTTGCCCTGGTGGCTGCGGCGGCACAGCCTTTGGTACCGGTGCTCTGGTTCTGGTCTGCATTTACAGAGCCAGGTGGTTTGAGCCAACATTACAGAGGGAGCAAGGAAGATGGGCAAGCGAGCGCTGGAAAACGTCCTGCACTAACGCCTGCATGTTGGTAGGGCTGGGGACGTCCTGCGCTCTCCCATCTTCATGGAGCAGAAAGGTGTTTGCACGGAGACTCACAGGCAGCGGCTTCTCCTGCTGGAGTGAACCATGCACAGAAGTTATATATTTACTGGATAATAATGGTTTTATTTTTCAGGTCTGTGTCAAAGGAATTTGCTGAAAAGGATTTAGTCGATGTAGCGACAATTACCTGTTCTATTTTTACTGTGTCTTCCCACATGGAGATATTTTTCTTCATTTTTCCTTTTCTCACATTCTGCTATCTGGCCAAACCTGTAAATAGCCAAAGCCAAATGCTCTAAAAAAGCCAGAAAGGAAAATCTGAACTAAATGCACCAAAATAATCTATCAAGAAACAATGAATGTGTTCATGAGAAGAACTGGTCAAGTTATAAAAGCAGAAATGAAGTGGACAAACCCCGGCAATATCTGTGAAAAGCATAATGGTAGGAGAGGAAATACAACCACCAGTGCAGACGGTGTAGAAAGAGAAGTCGGGAACATTTACCGTAGAACAGCGATAACTCATTTAATAATTCAGATACAGGGATGGAAACATGCCCTGCAATTGGAGGGTGCGTTTTTCTTGGTGGGACTACAGGGACTCCCCCACTCCATCATCAAAACCTTGTTAAATCAGTCATGTGTAGTCTAGAAATAAGAATAATGGTTTTAAAAAGATTTTAATTGAATTTATCCATCATGTGGTCTTTGTGCATTTGTTCATTGTATGTGTAAAACATCCGCCAAAAATAATTTATAGCAATTATTTCCAGTGACAGGCCAATGTAAATCCTCCCAGGCAGAGGATGACTATGTGAAAATAATTATACATGAATATCCAGCTGAGATCTTTTGAGCCACTAGAAAAGGGGGGTATGTAAGCACTTTTGTAACAGGAGTGATAACACACGCACATGCATACTAATGCTGGAGAAAAGTTCTAAGGCATCCAACTGGGCTAAATTGCAGATGCAGAATTAAATCAGGAATATTTTTGCCTATAAAATTGCAAGTTCAAAATTTGTTCAGGCTTTCAAAATCTCAGATTAAAATACCAAAAATTATTCTAACACCTGGGCTTTGAAATCATGCAGGCACTTTTAAAACTGTAACTCTGGGTGAAATTATGAGCGTCTTCAGGATAGTACCCCATTGAGCTAGCGTTAGCGTGTACAGTTCAGCAATGTGTGCAATGTGTATTTCAACTTAGTTAAAATTCTTGGTGCTAGTAAATAAAGATGTATTAAAAGCTGATCTGTGCCTGCAGTCCAAGGAAGCAAGGGATGAGCTAAGGGTCTCATAAGGTAGTGGCGTCCTGGTGCAAGAGTTAGGTCTGAGAATCTGGGATAGGGAAGACCCGAGGAGATGAAAGACACAAGTGAAGTGTGGTGTCTATAAATGATCACATCTACAACATGTATTGCTCGCGTTAAGTCATTCTGCACCGGACAATAACCTGCGTTGTTGCGCTTTCCTGCGGTGACTTAGAGGGTGGCAGCTAGCTATGCTGGGATGGGCTGTTGGACTCATAGTTTATATTATGAGTTATACTGTAGTCATGGGAACTCTTGGTCTTCAAGCAGTACGTGTAATGAATAATATATTATGAGACTATTCACTAAGATTTCTTGTGTGCTATAATATTAACTATTTCCCACATGTGGGTTTCATATTTATCCCTCTGTACATTGAAGGATAGCATAAGTAGATGATATCTATTGTGCAGCAACCACACTTACTCTTATGTAGCATTTGTTAAAATTATTTCCAGAGCATGTGGAATATAGGCCCTAAAATACCTCCTAATCTCCTAACATTATTAATGAAATAAAATAGTGTTATTCATTTCCCACAAGGAGAATTTAAAAATAAGCTCCACATTGAAATGACAGATCCCATAATGGCAGCACGTAAAAGTCCATATGCGGAGGCTGATGGCGGAGCATGCGAAGGCTGGCCGTGGTCTACGTCGTGCTCTGCCTGGAGAATGTGGTGCGCGAAGCTTTGAACTGTAGACAGGTCCTGAGACACCATGTAGCGCGTGACTGTGCACTAGCGGCTGTGCTCTGCATTTCTGGGGCAGATTTTCAAACCTCAGCCTGCCAAAGTATTAATTTCTGATTAATTTCAGGACGATGTAGCGTACAGCCCTTGAGTTTAATACGCAGCAGTAATTGTTTCTACAGCAGACGACTGACTCCCCAGCTCATCGATGAAGTGGGTGTGCAAGTGGGCAAGGTTGATTCGTGAGTCAGTGTTGAGTGAGGGACGAGGTTTTGGCTGGTTAACTTCAAATCCGGACCCTCGTCGTGTTGAATCAGGGGCAGTGTCTGCTCTCTGAATATTCAGCTGTGCTCAAGGATGGTACCTTCCCACCTCTCGCTTCTGTGGGGCAGTATGGTATCTACCCATCTCTCGCTTCTGAACACACTCAGCCCCTTTTCAATTAATCGCCACATACTGGGGCCTTATGGGGAAGGCTTGCACTTGCAGAGTCTGGCCTGGGCACGGTGAACCAACGTAGATCTCTACAACGAACACCTTTTCAAATAATCAAATTATAAGAAGTTAGAGTCCAGAAGCATAACTGGAGAAAGAGTTTTTTGCAAAGTATTGCGTTGGGCTTCTCCTCTTACAATTTTAGAGTCAGGTTTTATGCCTTTCAGATTACTTGAAGCATGCCCCTCTATGCTTCAGGTAACAGCATATGAGCATTTATTTCTTTTGCTCAATTTAGGATGATCGCAAAGTGTCCCGGACTGTTTAAGAAAATCTTTTGGAAGTTTATTGTTGGAATGACTAACAGATTGTGTTGATATCTGTTGATATTATTTTTGTAGTTCTGTAAATCACTATGACTTCTATAATGCCTCCTACCTCTGTTGTAAAATTACTCCTCTAGATACTTTACCCTGACCGCATCTGCTAAAGCTGGCGTTGCTTTCAGTGCTGACGTATAGGAATATAGGAGATGCAGGGTGTGCGGGTGCAGGTGCATTTGCATTATCCCCGCTCTAAATGTATCCCACAGATAAAGACTCCCGTTAACTTACACTTGGCTGTGCTTCATACCCGCATTAGTCAAACACGTCGTGAAGTTGGACGGCTGAAAAAGCACGCACAAACCTCGTGCTCTTTTGTCCTCCAGCAGCTTTCACACGTGCAGGACTTCCATGTAGGGACTCCCAGTGAAAGGCTGTGCAGGAATGCACTGTGCTTTTTTGGTTCGATTGGATGTCATTTATATGGGACAGAGGCTGTAGGTAATCCAGACGTATTCATAGCGCTGTTTCCACAGCTTATAGCGAAGGTCTCTTGTGCTGTTGGTGCATTCGTTCACAGGTCTGTCACCAGGGGGAAAGTCACGCTACCAGTCGCACCTCACTCAAATTACGATAGATGGAAATTTCCTCTTGTTGATGTGACAGAGGGGAGCATTTTTCCATTAATCTTTTGGCATTCTTTGAAGATTAACAATGCAATTATGCCGAGAAGTGTGTTTTCACATGGATATATCTGAAGAACAGAAATGAATTGTATTTCTAAGAAGTGTTTCCATGCTTACATTTGGTTTTGTGCATTGCAGATGTGCTCCCGATGTCAGCAGATGTGCTCCCGATGTCAGCAGGTGTGCGTAGATGTTATCACCGAGTTGTGAATAACAGAGTCTGTTTGGCACAGGTAGATAAATACCCTTGCAAATACTGCAGCGCTGATTCAAAAAGGAGGCTATGGCTGTGCAGTTATACTCCCTTGCTTGAACAGCTCTTTAGTAGGAGAGCAACGTCAGGCATTTTCTCATGCTGTTGAGAAATCCTGCCATGGGGAAATCAGTCGTAGGTCAGATGAGACCGGTTCCTTCATTGCAGAGATTAATCAGGAGTGCAGAAATGGTAGGGAACGGAGGTTAGGGTGATGCTTTTTCTCCTTTAAAGTTGACTATCAGGGAAAGAGGAAGGAATGTTACGTGCTTTTATTACAGGGTTTGGGTTGCTGCAAGGTGTGGTGTGGGAGGGAAAAGAAGGAAGAGGACTTTGGAGGCCTTTGGGGTGCTGTGTACTTTATCGTTAGTGGATGTGAAGCAAGCTAATTTAGAGAGTGGCAGCGTTTTCCTGTTTATTTCATAAACTCAAGGACACAATGCACAGCGATGGTCGTTCAGTTGTCTGCCATCTAATGGCCAGAGAAGAAAGCAAACTAGCCTGGTTTCAGCCTGTGGGCTACGAATCACTGGGGATGCTTGAGCTAAATATACATCAAAATAAAACGAAATGCAAGCTTTTGCTCACAGGTTTAAGTGTGTTACAGAGGGGCTTATGTTACCATTAAAAAATGGTGTGATGCCTCAGTAGAAGACTGCTAAAAACTGGAGAAGAATTCCCATCTTTGCCTGCAATGTTTTTGAACGTTGCATATCTAAAGGCAAATATGAGTCTGATTCTGAATGAAAACATGTAATTTGAGACACTTTGAATTTTCCTGTATTTACTTATTGTGCAACTGAATGTTCCTGTTCTTCCATCTTTTTCTCTGGTTCTCCCCCCCACTGACACGCTCCCCCCCATTCTTTCATTCTAGTGTGCGGTGTATGAGATCTCTCAGCGCCGGGGTGTGTTAACACACACCCGTGCCTCGTCCTCTGGGGCAGACCACGGGGGTGTATGCAATAACTGACACCAGTTCCACGGCGCGGAGAAAGGGCTCGAGGTAAATCTCTGCTAGAATAACAAAGAAGAGATGGGGAGATGTTCCGCTTTAATATCCGCCCCATCTTTCTTATCTATATTAGAAACGTCTGTCACTAAGGATGGCTGAGTAGAGCTGAAATTATGAAGCACCTTCTAGATCCCTTTATCTCCTGGAGCAACATTAATACTTCTAAGTAGTAAAGGATACTGGGTGAAGGAAGGACCATCGCTTGCTGATGCTGGTGCATTTGTTTAGGAAACATGCCTTTTAATTTCATAATGTTATTTGAAACGCCTTCCTCTGCTCTGAGAAAATATCCACCTTTGTTATTCTTTGTGAAACAGAAGCTGAAGATAGCAAGCTTGCTCACAAAAGCCCTGATTTGAATATGCTAATGTTAATTTAAGCATTCAGTTGCCAAATTTTTTTTCTTGTAGCATGCACATTTAATATTTGTATATCCATTATTCCCCATGCTTATCTGATCCACAGGCACTGAGTAAATATTGTCTTTGTGTATGATCTACAGCAGAAGTCAAAAAAGACACTGTAAAATGGAACTCCTCTTTCTAAATATGCATCTCCTCTTTCCTCTACTTTTCCCTGGAGCTTTTAACCTGGGGGGATGATAGTTTTAATCTAAATACTACAAATTAGAGTAATTTCTAATATGGTATGTGGCTGAAGTAATAGGGTGTGTGAATAAATTCCTCCCTCCTTGTAGCTCTGCTTGTTTTGAATGGAAATGGTGCAAGTAGATACTACCTTCTTCAACAGGAAATGGTGATCAATGGAACACTTGAAAATAAGTTTCTGAGTAATAAAACTGTGACAATAGGAAAAATTTCATACCTTATCTTATAGAACATCAGCAGGGGAGGGAAAATGGGTGAAAACCTTATATCTATGAGTTGCTGAAAACAAGATCTGATGCCTATAAAATGTGTTTTCTGATGTTCTAACCCAAAGCAGAAGGTTAAATGAGTTACTTGAAGTCAGATACTGTGAAATACATGAAAACCCAGTAAAACATCTTCATTTTGCAAAGAGAGACCTATCAGTTAGCTACCTACCATAGTGCTGACCACACTGAGGTTGCAATGTATGAAATTTTGCAAACAATCAGTATATCGACGATGTCTAGTCTTTTCTGTAGCGTAGCAGCTTCGTAGCTGCTCTTTCTAAAACCCACAACCTATTTCATATTCGATCTTTACAATGTACCTCCCGCTAAGCAGTAGCGTATTGCAGCAGTGCATTACCTCGGGCACCTCTGCAACAAATTAGGGAAACTGATACTGCTGGTAGCCAAGGGAGAGTTACAGTGGTCTTATTAAAGGATTGCAGTAGGGTAAATAAGTAGAAGTTGTCTGTGGTTCCTCTGTTTCCCTAAAGGGAAGGAATAAAACTGGTTGAAAAAATAATGCAGTGATATTATGGGGGTACTAAATTTTCTTGACTGTAACTTCGCCTGTTTTGTGGTTTCCTGGACCTTTTATTTCTGAAATTCTTCTGAAGTGGAGCACGCAAGGGGAAAGGAGGCTTGTATGAACACAGAATAATTTTGTTTAAGTCAGTGAAGTTATTCTGATGAAACACTGGTAGAAAGAAGAAAACTGGTCCTGCAGACTCTTTGCCTTTTAGGCCAAGGATGGTTTTGTCATGTGAGATGGACTATGGTGAGTATCTGGTGAATGTTCCTCGAATAATAACACTGGGAAGGTCCTCTCAGAGTATTCTACAATCCACAACCTGTACAATTCCAGATTATTGTTGATTAGTCAGTCTCTTTTTTTATTTGGATTATGGTTTAGTGATAATTTAACAAAATGTCGCAGCAAATAAAATCTTTGCTTAACCATAAACATTTCTCACTTTTCCATCCGGCTCCACTCTTTCCCTTGCTTAGAGATAAGAGCATTTCCAGTTTCTTCTCCGCAATCCTGAGACACGTGCTGGCAGTCGCACAGTTGGCCAATATGGAGCTCTAGACTTGCAGGCGTAATTTTTTTTTTGCAGACGAAAGGGTAATTCTAGTGATGGGCGCACTCTCATATAAATCACTAATTAGTAAATTAGAAGGAAATGGGCAGCTTTTCACAACTGGCAGTAGGAATTCCTTATGGAAATGCTACAGCTTCATTACTAATTTAAGTATCTTATCATTATTTATTATCTCTATTTGACGATACTGTTCTGGGCTTTAGCCTCAACCAGACATAGTGGGACACTGCGAGCCACTCATGGGTCAGAAATCCAGCTGACTTTAGCCAAAGAGTATGTTTAGGTACTTAGTTCAGCAGCAGCAGTTGTACGGTCGACGCTGGGGGTTGGTGTGTAAGAAGCAGACACTGCTCCTGAGACCAGATTCTGAGGTAGCCTGCATCCAACAAATGCACGCTCCCCTTAGGACAAGGGGCAAGAGGGGGAAGGAATCAGTTACTGGATCCTAGAGTTTTCCTTCCATGTTTGAAAAGTTGCTTTAAATTGTTTGAATAGTGCTAATGAGTGCATCCCTTGTTGGCCTACTTTGCAGCTATCCTCATTGATTTTACTGTGGAGTTTGTATTTAGAATCATAGAATTGTCAGGGTTGGAAGGGTCCTTAAAGATCATCTAGTTCCAACCCCCCTACCGTGGGCAGGGGCACCTCCCACCAGACCAGGTTGCTCAGAGCCCCATCCAGCCTGGCCTTAAAAACTTCCAGGGATGGGGCTTCCACCCCCTCTCTGGGCAACCTGTTCCAGTGTCTCACCACCCTTATGGTGAAGAGCTTCTTCCTAACGTCCATTCTGAAACAACCCATCTCTAGTTTTAATCCATTCCCCCTAGTTCCAGGGATGGGGCTTCCACCCCCTCTGGGCAACCTGTTCCAGTGTCCCACCACCCTCATGGTGAAGAACTTCTCCCTAACGTCCATTCTGGAACGACCCATCTCTAGTTTTAATCCATTTCCCCTAGTCCTACCGTTCCCCGACATCCTAAAAAGTCCCTCACCAGCTTTCTTATAGGCCCCCTTAAGGTCGGTATTTATAAATAAGTTTGGTATTTATAAGTACCAAACAAAACCGAATCTTTGCTTCCCCTTCTGTGTTCTGCGCTATCTGAAGGACTGTGGTACAATGTTCTTCTCTGCGTTCCTATAGGGCTTTGAAAATGCAAAGCGCTGTTGAGTGCAAATTTTTTTCATGATAAGCCATATTATAGCAAAATTCCTTAACCTCAACCTCCGTTTGGCTGTTTTGCTCCATGCAGTCATGGCCTTTGAACAATACTTTGTAAACCTATTGCCAGCTGGTAACTAATACTGACTTCTGTCCATCATCACCAAAAAAGGACCTGGTGCAGTTGCCTTCTTGCTCAATATCTTTAAAAACAAAGCAGTGAAAACACATCGAGATTTCTTTCTGACCCAACTCGCATAGACTCAAGGTGATGGGGTCTTTTGAGTATTATTTTAGCTATTATATTAACTATTATTTTAGCTAGAAGCAATTTCACAGAAATCAATGGTGCAGAGCCAGGGCAACTAAAAGGGTGCTCAGGTCAAAGGCAGACTTAGGTGTTTTTGGAAGAGAGGAAGAATATTCCATACTCCAGCACCACCCAAAACAATCTGCAGGGCTGAGAGCCCCCGTGGTGTTGCGTTTAAAAATAGTGCACCCTGTTCGGTGGAACTGTTGAAGATTCTTCAGAAATAATTTCTGAGTGCTTTCATTATTATTTAAGGATAATTTACAGAGATGGCTGAAAACTGGGTATATTTGGACTAGCTGATTTTCTGCTTGGTTGCATCCTGAAGGAGAATTAACCTGTTCTCTCTCACATTGTCTGCAGAGCTCAAGGAATCGGTTCAGATCTCCCTGTGGCCCTCCTGCTCGTCGCTGCGTTTGTACAGGGCTCTGTTTCTGGTCCCACTGTGTCCCCAAATGTGAATGTCCTGAAATGAAGAGAGATTCAAATCCGTGCCACGGTCTGAACAGATAGACGATGTACCTCTGCTGGTATGCTTAATTAACTTAGGACATTCTAGGCTTTCTCTCCAAGCATCAGTCTTCCTTTCTCCCATGGATACTGTGAAGTCCCGCAGTGAACCTTGTTGTTATGACCTAATTTTTCTACAAACTGAGAGGTTTAATTTGTTCAAGTGCCAGGCAAAGGGAACACAAACTTGGAATTCTCCTGGCAACTCTAATTTAGCTGCCTGAGATTTGAAAAATCAATAGGGGAATTATCTTGCTGTCTCTAGATTTTAGCTTAATAATTAAAATATAATTAAAAGGAAGACATCAGTTGATTTAGGAAAACTGTGGCTTTTTCTGCAGGCCCACCCCAGAACTTGTGTCCTGCTGTGTTGAGACAGTGGAGCTGGGGTTGATGCCTCTGCTAGGGAAACCCTCTCTTATTGAAAGCCCTGCTGTCGGCTGTCACTCTTTACTTCCAAAACTAACTGAGTAACTCTTGAAAAGAATATTAATTCCTAAGTACATTTTCAGATGATTGCGATATTTTACCCATCTGCCCTTTTCAGGTTCACTATTATTAACACTTATGGTCAGATCGTTTCTTCAGAGAATCCGGTGTGGTCCAACAAACGCCTCTCAGGAAGTTAACAGTAATTAAATTTACATGCTTTATATACCTATATGCATATACCCATCTCTATATAATACTGCTGTGTACAAAGCCTTGTGTCATCAGTAAACCTGAGGAACTTCTCACTGAAACTACGTTGGCAATTCCAATTAATAAATGACAAAGTACCCACTCTGATCATCCATTCATTAGCAGCAGGAGAATTTCACGTTTAACATCTTAGTGCTTCCTAGATGAACTATTGACATCTTTAATGAATACTCTCCACCTCAGACCATTTTGACTTAATATTTAATCCCATTCCTCACCATTACACTCCCTTCTAAGAATCCTGTCACAAGGAAGCCCTTACCAGACCTGACAAAATACAAATACATAAATTCCTGCAAGGCTGTGCGAGTGACAAATAGTTAGCGGTTCATTATCTTACAAACACTTTATGGCTTGCACAGTTTGTGAATCACTCTCATTGTATCCCATACTTATATTCAATCAATGTACAAACATTAGAGCACAGATCGAGATACGTCTTGAGTTAAGTTGAAATTATAACTGAAGAATAAACCATTTGGTACTTACTTCTATGTGCATTATGCAATGTGCAATAAATGATAATTATATGTCTGAAAAACCAAGTAACTTCATAGAAAGCCAGACTCCCAAATACACTGAATGTACACTAAATGAAATATTTAAAAGTATTTAATTGGCGGATGAGCAAAATGAACAACTGCCTTGATTGAATCTGCTGGCAAAAGCTGTTGTCCCATGAGGGAATCACGCATTTTGAAAAATTACATGTTAAGGAAAATCCAGGGTACTTTATTTTGAAAGTGGGAGGCTCTCCAAGAACTTTGTGTTTGAGTTTATTTTGAGGACCCCAAATGCTTGATACTGACATAATTTATTCCTTGGCTGATTGCCTAACTAGCACGTTACAATTCAACCCAGGCACTGCCTTTGAATGAACAGCCATTCGTGACATTCTCAACATTCCCTGGACAAAATGATCATCTATGAAATTAATCTCGTTCATGCTACTTTCTTTCCTCAGTCTCCCCCAGTTAATTGTTAACTAGTAAAATCTCTGCTGGTTCACATAAATAACAGCTTAAATGACTTGGTGTAACGTTTTTGTGGTGCTCAAATAACTTAAAAATTTATTTCCCTGTATTTTGTCTGGATGATCCCGTTCCTTTTCAATGGCCCACCTTTGTTCAGACGAGGCTTTTCCACCAGGACTGTTGGAGACTTGACTATTGCCACTTCCCTTTCCTACTGGCAGTCCCAGATGAGAAGTTTACGCCTGTTCAGCTGGCTTTTGCTAACAGAAAATAGAAACGAATTCCCAGGGAGTGAAATGGAGTGTTTCAGTTTACGCTCCCTAGTGAAGGTGTTGCCGGAATGGTGTACTATCCCAAGGAAGCCTGGTTAGAGGCTGCCCTGCGGGAGCAGCTGGCAGAAGCCCTGCTCAGCCCCTGTGTTTGCATGGCCTTTGCTATCACGCGCATCACTAGAAATGGACCAAACTTTGCCCTCTTATCTGCATCTACGCCTCTCACAGGAGCAGGGAAAGAAACCGGTTTGCGCGCAGTATTTGACCCTTGGAGAACTACGCGCGTCTGCTTAAGGCCATTTTTCCACATAAAACCACTTCTCAGCAAAATGATTTAGCGTGTGTTTAATTTTAATGATTTGGTTTAAGTGTCTTTTTGAGTGCTTTATCAAGCTACAGCAATCATCAGCTGCTTAATAAATATTGGATTAAAGTCTGTAAAGGGAACTAACACATGTATCAGAAAGACAAAATGAAAGAACGTTGCCAGACGCTAAGCTTTTCTTTTCGCAGTGTGCGACTGTCTTTGGGCTGAAGGACATTTTTCAGTGATGCTGGAAATTGCAACACCAATATTATTTTTGACAATAGAAAAAGTGTATCAGGGACTGTAATTCTGGCATTTTTCTGGACTTGCACAGTGAAACCTCCACAGAATTTAATGCTGTTAGAGAAAACTACGGAAACAAAACTATTAGCCCCAAATACGCATCAATAGGAGTTGGAATTCAGCAATAGTTTTGGGTATGTGCTGAAATGAAAAATCTGGGCTTTGAATTGGTAGGCGTTTGATGTGCCAGGATATTAGTAGAATAAATGTTCACTATTGCATAGCAATAAATAGGTTGGGGTTTTAAAATTATCACAACAGAAGCAGAGAAGATAACAAATAAAAACTTAGTTTTTGTAGAGCATTGCCACATGTCAATTGTTGTTCATTACAAACAACTTCAAATGGTTGTTTTCCAGTGTACAATTGGAAAACCCTCCAGTGGTAAGGAAATTCTGCTGGCACGGCACTGCCTACACTAAGGGCCACCAATAGTGTCCCCTTGATTTATGTATCCTTAAAATTCTGAGTAGCCCTGCCCAGCTGGATTGCTGTGTTTAATTTCCATCGCGCTGGGCCTCTGTGCCTTTGGGTTATCTTCCTCCCGGCGAGCAGCGGCACTGAAACTCCGGTGGTCCCCACGGCCCGCTGTTGGGGTGCGGAATCTCTCTGCTGGCCTTTGAGATCTCAGTGCGGAGATGTCTTCTGCTCCCGGGAGCAGCACCAGATTTTTCAGTGAAATACAGCCTATTATTCAGCAAAGTCAGAGCAAACACTCAGATTTGAAAAAAAAACCACCACCAAGCTTTGTGTAAGTTTGGAGTGATGCAGAGCATAGCCCTAAGAGCAAATTGCTGACTCCAGATCCACCGAGACGTTCAGTGATTTATCAGTTTCATAACCTCAACCACAACGCGTGTGATGCACTACAAAAATCCCTGAGCAGTATTCAACAGATTCATTTTTCCTTTCGTCCTCATAGCCACCCCACATATTTGTTGCTCTTCCTTCCTATATCTAGAAAAAAACCTTCTTGTGATCAAATGAAGACAATCTGAAACTTTGAAATGTAAGTAATTAATTGATAAAATTTATGTATAATCTACATAACCTGAGATGATCTCTGGTACAAGTGTGTCTGGATATTTTTTCGAGCACAGGGTCAGCTCAAACTCCGCTCACTTACACCCTGTCTCAGCGTCTACACAAGTGCCAAGCTCAGCACTACTTTGGGATGACGAGGGAGGACAGGCTGTAGCCGTGCTTACCCGCACCCAGGGCACGCCGTGTGGGCAGAGCAGGGGGGCTGCACCCAGGTCTCTCCTGCCCTCCCCCCGCCAGACGTCGCGTCAGCCACCAGCCTCATCCCAAGGTACTGGCACGTCTCCCGAAGCGAATGGATCTGTAAATAGCTTATCCCAACAGTGGCCTTTTATCGGGGCGTTTGATGGAGCCCCTCTGCTGTGAGGCCAGGCTGAGAGAGTTGGGGTTGTTCAGCCTGGAGGAGGGAAGGCTCCAGGAAGGGCTTACAGCCCCTTCCAGTGCCTAAAGGGGGCCTAGAGGAGACATGGGGAGGGATTCTTCATCAGGGAGGGCAGCCATAGGGCGAGGGGGAACAGTGTTAAACTGAATGAGGGGAGATTTAAATTAGATACCAGGAAGAAATTTTTCACTGTGAGGGTGGTGACACACTGGAACGGGTTGCCCAGAGAAGCTGTGGCTGCCCCATCCCTGGAGGGGTTCAAGGCCAGGTTGGACGGGGCTTGGAGCACCCTGGGCTGGTGGGAGGTGTCCCTGCTCAGGGCAGGGGGTGGAACTGGGTGATCTTTAAGGTCCCTTCCAACCCAAACCATTCCGTGATTGTATGATTTATAGATGTGCGTGTACCCATGATCTACAGCTTCCCATGAGGTACGATTTCTCCTCCAACATAATGTTAGACGCGTAAAGAGAATGATTTAATTGCAAGAATAGCTTGAACAGCCATTAAAGAGAGTTTTAAGCATTTTGCTTTATTACTGCTCTTCTGCATATCGAGATAAACATACAGCATTTTGATACATGCGTTATGAATTGCTCAAAACCAAATTGATACAGCTACAACTGAGAACTTTAAATTGGCAACAGTTTAGTCATGGCAGTTACACTTTATGCAAAATTACTTAGTGCTATGTTTGATAATAAATATCAACAAGTAATATATGAGTTAACAAGCGGAACTACATCACTGTCTGAAAATATTGCCATGTAGGACTATTCGCATGGGTTCTGAACAACGATGAGGAGATACTCCTTATCTGCAAAAAGATATAAAAATGTTTAGTTAAAATATTTTATCTTATTTCCTGATAAATACTCTTTATTCATCTAGTCCTCTCCAACTTTTCATTTGGTTGTAATACATAAGCAAAGGCAATGGCATTTATATAAAAAAAAAAATTTAGAAAACGTAAGCACTTTGTTCAAAAATCTGAGATTACAGATAAAAAAAAATATCTGTGTCATAAAGCTTAACTATACCATATTAAAACCATTTTAATAAGCAGTAGATTTGCTTTCAAGAAGCTGTAAAGATATTTAAACAATATGAAAAAAGTCACAAGATAAGCACCTGGAAGCTAGCACTTGTAATAGTAAAAAACTTTTGACATCTGCAGCCTCTTCTGCAGGTGCAGAGAACTTCTTTCAGTTCTCTAACTAGTTTATTCAAGATTGAGAACCCCATTTAGGCAGAAAAAGCAGAAAAGATTTGAATAGACTTCTACTATGAATAAATTCTAAGCATGCCAGACTTCGCCTACTAATTCTAAAAGCTCGGGGAAGTTTTGGAAACAATTCAGTTGGCTAGCTATTTAACATTATCTGTTTTAAATGAAACATTTTTTGGAAGTATCCAGTGAATTTAGTAGGGTCATATCTGCTTTGGAGAGTTAAGAAGCTGTTACTCCTGCATTGTCACTTTCCTCCAAAAAGCAACTGAATATAAATCACAGGTGGTTCATTTGCCACCTTCTGTTATAGTAAAATACAATGAAACCTGTGAAGTACTAATCTCCCTGTTAGCAAAAAAGCTTCACATTTCATACCACTTATTTTCAGGTCAACATGCTTTAATGGTTACTAGTCCAAAAGTCACCTCTAAAAAAAAAATAAGTGAAGGGCAAATGCAAAATAAGAATTAAGTGCATCAGTTTAAATCAATGAGCAAAACCCATGATATAAAAAGTGCGTTAGGTTTATGCTCGAAAATAGAAACTAAACTAAAATTTTAATATTAGTATCAGCTGGTGACTAATGTTAACACTTAGTGACAGTGCCAGATTTCTTTCACACGGACTGGTTTCATAGCAGCATTATAAGTAACGCCAGCGAGGCGAGGTAGCGCATGGCTGGTGCAGTACCTCTGCCCGGCGCTTGCTATGAAATCAGCACCCCAGGGGAGGCTGCCCATCGCCACCGGCTCAGAGCCCCCATCCTCCCCACGGCTCTGATAAGGACATCCTGGAAGCTTCCCTTCTGTTCTGCGGGCCTCCTCTGGAGATCTCCGTCAAATCCCACCCACCATTAGTCCCTCAATTAGCTGGTGCACACATTAGGATCTCAGCCCTGACCAGTGGCTTCCACGGCGCCTGATCCACCTTGTGCTGGTAACTGACCGCGGCTTCACCACAGCTCATCTGGCCTTGTTACCCATTTTAGAGACACACCTAACAAACTAACCTATACTTGCATTTCGTGTGAGAAACAGGTTGCTACATTCCCCTGGTTGTTTTTAGGAAAACAATTATATCACAGTAACTGTGCTGGTGATAATATCTGTGACGCAAATCCCACCTATGGCTAGGAAGTCCCGGTAACACACCAAGTAAAAAATAATTTTTAGAAAAAACACATCGTTTGCATCTTTTTGGAGCCAAAATGGATTTGCTGCCTTTAATTCTATACATGCACACACACTACTTGATATATATATATATTTGTCCAGTTTTCCTTTGTGAAAACTCACAGAAACCAAGACATTAATCAGATCTAGACTTGTTTGGTTGTCTCCAAGTTTATAAATACTGTAAAATCTGTACGTTAAAATCCTAACACATCTGGTTATGTGGTGAATATATGGTTATATTTTCATATACTTATTTTTAAAATGCATTTTCTACAGTGGCCTTATTTGTGAAGAATTAAATGAAACTTAAAAGGACATACAATTCTGTTGTTATTTTAATAGAATTTTTACCTGGAGCTATCATAATTTCATGTTTCTTTGATCTGATCCTAAGAAAGGTTAGATCATTCTGAGGATCAATGTCTCTCACTGTGCTCCTGGCTTTCATGGTGAGCTGATGAAGAAGACCTGCATACTGCAGTGTTGCAGAGTTATCAAGAGTTGTTCTGATTGGAATTCCTGCAAACAAATAATTTTCGAATAATCATTCAGTTAAATTGCATATTCTTCATATACAGCAGATCATAAGAGAAAAAACAAGGATTTAGTAGTTTTTTCTGCTTTGTAGCAGAAAGGAGTTATGTTGATTTCAGGTATCTATATGCTTTTTAAAGTATAATTTATACTAATCAGTGGCAATTAAATGTTGAGTTGCCTTATGAAACTTTTGAAAGAGCCTAAGTGCCTTTTAAGGCTCTTAAATACCTATCAAATTCCATTCTGTAGTGCTTAACTAGTTCTGGTGCTGCTTCATCAGTTTAAACAGCATCGTTGAGTTTGCATCTTCCCTGCAAGAATCTAACCCATGCTTGAACTGCAGCATTTGGCACGTGCAGTGAGAGAAATTACACATTCCCAGTGAAATATCAAGAGCAATCAAAGGGCAGAAGTGGCATCTCCGCATTTGGCAAGCAAAACCACCCTTGGAGCAGTCCCTTCCAATTAGCAGCAAATATTGACGATTGGTAGTACCCAGTGTATTGATCTCAACTATTAAAAATATGACCACCTAAGTCAAGACTGATTCTTGATGATTCAGTGAATCATTGTTTGTCAATGATTTGTCAAATCATGCTTTTTATATTAAGAGGCTACCAGGTGAAACTAAAAACAGGGTTCACAGTAATCATGCAAGTATAAAACTGTTTGGCTTTAATAAGCTTGTTTCACTAATAAAAAATTTATTTGACCTCCTAACAAAGACAATAGATTACAAGCTGGCAAGGCAATTTTCTCTGTGTGTACATTTGTATTGCGTCTTCCAGACGGACGGGGCAGGAATACAAAACCAGAGTAATATGACTTAAGTTGAAGAGTCTGATTATGAAAGAATTAACATGAAAAAATAGTGAATGCCAGGTAAATAATTAGAGGCAAAGGAGTAAAAGAAATAATAGAACCAGCTCAGATATTAGCTATTCCCTAATTTTCCTAGGAAAGTGTTATTTGAATCACTTGAGGTCTGTGTCGTCACTTAAGAAATAGCTCTGCATTGGCAGGATGTGTAGTGTGGGAAAGCGTACAGCACAACCCAGTCCATCCTTTGTGTCTGATGTTTATCACACAGAGATTGAAACTGGGGTTTTAATGGAAACAAACAGGTGTTCCCAAGCGCTGCATTAGCATGAGAATATCTATATAATCACAGCATTAAATAGTAAGTCACTTGAAAGCAGCAATGAATTAGTGTCAAGTTTATATGACCTTGCATCTAAATGATTCCTTCAACAAATACAGTACTTTTAATGAAAATGCAGAATGTTAAATGCTCCTCCAAGGTCTAATACTAACATGAAAATGAGTTGACACTAGTGGCATCCTTAGATTAAAGGTGAGCTATGCTGACTTTAGGTCAAATTCTCTTTGCCTCTGCCACCCAAATTAGAGAAAGGCAAACAAATCCTTCATTAGAAATGCTGCAGTGTGATCCTTCTCAGCTGTGAAGGATAGCAACAGTTTATGAGATTGTCCAGATAAACAGTGTACGCTTAGCAGGGTGTTTCAATGAACAAATCAACTTTCAGCATTAAAATAAATGACAGGCAATGTTTGCATTGGGAATTTTTAATTGGCTGTTTCACCTACATACTGTTACACATAAGCGTACCTACACTATAACAAAACTCTTAGTAAAAGACAACAGTTTATGTTAGTGAAAACAGAGGGTTTCATCTTTTTAGGGAACTTGAAAAGCCCAAGGAACCTCACTACTGCACCACCGGTTCAAATATTTTTGCTGTGATTAATTTAAGTCGTGCACTTGTTTTAAATGTTTCAGGATAGAGTGAAATTAAATTTTCTGCTGAAAGATTTGAAGTAATTAGATTGTCCAGTGCTAATTATGGGTATTTGGAGATGTTACAAAACCTCGCAACTGCACACTTACTTTGAGGTTCAGTTTGTGGAATCTAACTTCTTGGTACCTTGCATACATCCTCACAGAATAAAAGGTCTCTGCATTCACATCTGGCATAAAAACATTTCTACTTGTTAAACTATCAAAGTTCCTGTATTAGTCTTGTCCATCAGCTTCAGAATGGCCACGTGTTCTACAGGTTTGTGAGGATGAGGAGGTGTGAAGAGGACACAGGGGGTCTCTATACCTTGGTATGAATAGGCAAACGTGCAAAAAAGGGAAGTGGAATGTTCTTCCTCCTTTGCAAATCAAAATTGATAGAGAAGGAATCCACACACATGTGCACCACCACACGGAGGTGGCTGGCATCAGCCAGAATTTGATTTTGGAATCCAAGCCAGCCTTTTAAAAAGCATGCTGTTGCCCTAACTCTGCACAGCTGTAGCTGAGCTTTCCCTCAATACTGTAGAATGACCACAGGTAAAGATGGACGCCTGAGGAAGAAAGCATGTACTTGACCAACATTGTGCCAAGAAGTCAGCTGTTCCAAGTAACAGAACATGAGAAACCCAGGTTATTTTTCTATTAGATTACATTGGTGGTTTTGCCTTTAGAAACGTAGCAGTCTGTAAGCTCAAAAAGGATCATTTGTGTTATCTGTTTGATTTTTTTTCACTTCTCATCTGCAGCTTAGTCTGAGTGCTTATTGGATCAAGTCACATTCTGTTTACTGAAACAGAATATAGACGTGGCTGAAACAGTACTTGTTCTGAAACCAGGCTGCGTTTCAGCTTAGTCAGTTGCCACATCTAACCGTGAGTACGTGCAGGTACCGAGCAGCTTTTCAGTTCCTATTTGCCAGGCCATGCACCTCTCTTGACCTGTATTCTGCGAACAAAGGCACAATTTACTCAACATGTCCAGGCACACAGATTAAACTGTCCTTATTTTCTGAAGACTGAATAACAGTTAGACTTCCTTTGTAGCATTCTTTTCTCCTTTTGCTAAACTGCTGCTAGTGCAATACATTGGGGCGGGGGGGGGGG
>VXBO01010997.1:727953-913404 GCA_013400135.1 Rhinoptilus africanus | reverse complement strand
GTGGCTAGTGGGTGAGGGTGTGGGGGGGGGGGGGGGGGGGATTGTGAAAGTGAAGGAAATCAACTAAATTATGGGCAAGGAAAATTGAGGGAGTTGTCTTTTTTGTAAAGGAAGGATTAAAACAGATTAACCTGAGAAGCCTAGCTTCTGGAAAGTGATTTCTGTGACTAGCTTTGGGCTTGCAATCTTTAGGATGACAGGCGAAGCTGGCCTGACGTGAAACTTGCTCTTCCTCCTATGACAACACACCGTAACACAATTTAAAGAACTTGGGAATATTTAGCAGGTCCAAGGAGCGGCTCCCACACTAGAAGACCAACTTTCTTTAGCAGATGCTTTTCTCATGAAGGTTTTGTTCTGGTGTAACTATTCAAAGGAGTAAGGGGAGAGTGAAGTGCTGGTGAATTTCCTTGCATATATGAAGAATTTTGGACTGAAAAATGCTTGCAAAAGCAACAGCTTAGTACAATGCATTCTCCCTTTCTGTAACCTACCAAGAGACATTCAAGGTTTGGTTCTGAAAAATATAGGCTAGTTAAACAAAGGGGATAAGTAACAACATGGAACTCCTTAAGACAAATTAGGTTATTTCTTCAGGGAAGACTTATGTCAAGGCTCCACTTTGCATTTTTCTTCCTTCCATTAACTTGAATGAAAAACTGTATCATATGGACAGCTTCAGGAAATGGCCACAAACCAAATGCTCATGTCTGAAGATGAAATGCTTGTTATTGAAAGTCAGGACACCTTGGTAAGACACCACAAGCAGGCTGCGTTAACACCTCATCATCTGCAATTTCGTGCTCAAGAGTTACTGCACTCATTGCTGCTACCAAGTTTGTTACTTGGAGAAAGCAGAGGGCGTTTTACCTTCGGCGTTTATAACCATAGTTGCAATAACCCCTTTGTGGCCTTGGATCCTCTTGAGGGTTTCCTCCACTTCGGCCTGTGAGGAGAGAGGACACCACAGCACCCCCGCACCCACCACGCCTCGGCCCGACGGCCAGCCCCGCCCGCCCTGAGGAGCCCGCGGGGCCGCCGTGCCAAGGCAGCCCCGGGACTCTGTCCCTGTCCCCCCCCATTGCCCACCGCCGTTCCCGGCGGCGCCCCGTTCGCCCCCGTGGCCGGGCGGGAGCGGCGCCGTTACCATGGCCTGGCCGCCGCCGTCGCCGTGGAGCGGCGGAAGTGACGCCGGGGGCGGCAGCGCGGGCCGAGCGCAGCCCCCGTGAGAGGGGGAGATGGGGCCCGGCTGGGCCCGTGGGGGCCCTCCTGGGTCCTGCCCCTCACCCCGAGGGGCGGCAAAGAGAGCCCCTGGCAGGGCTAGGGAGGAGGGGCCCGGCCCCCGCGGCAGCAAGGGCCCGAGCCCGGGCTTCGGTGGAGCCCAGAGGAGGCGGGGGGAGGCCCCAGGAGGCGGGGGGAGGCCCCAGGTGGGGCTGGTCAGGGCGGTGAGGGCTGATCAGCGCTTACGGAGCGCCCGCGGCCGCTAGTGCGGGTTCGGCTCTGCGGGGGGACGCTGGCTGGTAGGTGAGGTGAGATGCTCTCGAGTTGCTGTAGTTATCATAGCGTAGGGTGTTTTGTGTTTGTTAAAGCTGAGGCTGATGCTGACTAAATCCCAAAGATGCCAGTTTAGCTGCTGCTCTTGTAAACACGTGTTCTTCTCCTCCCTGTGTGTAAGTGCTGCCTTGTCTCGTCTCTGTTCTCCCACAAGCGTTACACCTTGTGTGGGTGTGCAGAGAGGCGCTTTCACCAGAAGCTTTCCAGTCTCGCAGCGCGCAGATAAATAAATCACCTTTGTGAGAAACGCTGTGTGCTGCTGTAGTTTACTACGCTTTTCAAACTGGTGTGGGACACTTTTACGATGGTGTAGTGTAAAAGTTATACAAGTTTCTCTTCTTTAACAAAATAGCGGGGAACATACTTCATGTGCAAGACCTTTGAAGAGCCATCTTCCTCCATGCATGCAGTAAATAGCATTGAAATGTTCAAAAGACTCTTCCATCTCTTCTTAAGGGTGGTCTCACTGAGTCTTCTGTCTTATTTATGAAGATTCTTGAGCCCTTGTTGATAGAGTGACTTCTAGCTGCTCTGCTCTACAGAGTTGGCAAGTTTACAAAGTTTGGTGTTTTGGGAAGTGGGCAGCCTCAGTTTTGTTTTTAAACAGAAAGGTTTTAAGAAGAAATTAACAAGCTACTTATTAATCTTCAGCTCTTTAAGGACCCAATTGTATTTGAAACTTGCAACAGTATATCAGCACGTAATTTAATGCAGTTTATGGCCCTGTGTTGGAGAGAAAATAACTTCAGTGTGGGGGATTGCCTTATCTATTGTAACAATATTATTCTAGGCATTTATTAAGTTTCAGACTGGCAGGGACCAGCATAAATCAGAAGTGTTGAAGTTGCTGTGTGTTCAGATAAGCGTACAGCTGAATCAAAAATCTGGCTTATGAGGGAAGGGAGAAATCATCAGAAACACCAGTATATTTATTTCAAAAGCTACCATTTTAGGAGTTAACCCAACATCCCATGATGCGCTATGGAAGGCAATCAAGCAAGCTGTGCCTGTAGCTGATACTGGCCCATATGGGTGATTGTGTCAGCTGTGTGAATTGCTTCACCTGTGAACCATTTAGGCCAGCAGTGAAATTTGCGTTGATACACCTGTGCGGTTTTGTTAAAATAAGAACTGTGTTCTGAATTTTTGGAAATCAGGTATCCTTACAGATATTTTCTCATTTTTTTTCAACAATTGGAGGCACTGATGTGTGATTATTGAATGTGACTGGAACATCTGCTGGGCAATTTTGTCTTAATGCAGCCAGTAGATGCTTTTAAATGAAAACTTACAGATTATACAATAAAACCTGGTCTTACTGTTGGTGTTGATCACAGGAGTGATCCTTGCTATTACAGTCCAACTAAAGTCAGCACACTGTAGGATAACATGTTGTAAGGGATAGTGATGATCCTACCTCTAGTAACTGGACAGGCAATTCCAGGGATTTAGAAAAATGAAAAGGAGGAGTTTTTCTACTTACTCTGCTGCTCTGTTGCTATTTTTTAATATTTGAGGCTTTTTTCAAGATCACTGTTTTCCTTCATGGATGCAAGATGCCTACGTGTCTTCTTAAAACCAATAAAAATATCATCTCAGCTTTGCAAAAAAAAATAAAATACTGAACTGGATCCAAAATGTCAGCTAGCATGATGCAGGATTATTCTTGGAAGCATTATTTATGCCCAGCATAAGAGACTTTTACATGCAGCCTTTTACAGACACTCACATAAGTGTTGTCTCAGACTTGGACACATAACATCAAATGAAAATATTTTCTTGGTTACTTGAAATTTAAGTGAGAATTAAGATTCCAAGCAAAAGAATTATTCTTTTGATGTACCGTAGCGGATGCAGTATTAGGAACAGAGTGATACTGCTTGAGAAACTCCTAATAATTTAGGAATGTAATATTGCAAGTGCTTAACTGTGTAAATAAGTTTAAGTATTAGCTGCTAAGTGTAGCAAGTGGGAAGCTTAAACTCCAGGTTCTTGCACCTGTAGTCTGGTGTTTGAACTAATTTGTGCATTTATAGTTAAGATGGGAGGGGCACGGAAAATCAACTGAAAGATGGAAAGAACTTAAAACTATTATCTTTCTCTTTTTTCCAGGCTGTGGCAGAAGATGTAATTATCCACATGGAAAGAAGGAAGAGGATTTTGCTGGTAAGTACATGAGAATTTCATTCCTTCCTTGCTGCTTGAACCTGGAGATGCAGGAAGAGGTAGGAAGGGAGTGAAATGCCATGTTGTTGTTTAGAGGGACACTGGGGGACTTGAGCTACACTGAAGTGCTGTAAACAATCTTGATTTGCTGCAAGCCATTACAAAATAGCATAAATTAATGAAATGCAGGAAAAACTTCACTACCAGTAATGTTGATTACAAGTAACTGTAAAGGTCTGCCAGCTATTACGATAGCTCTCTTGCCCATGCTGTAAGATATCTCCAGAAGTTTTGCTGGCTTATAAAGTGGAATGAACTCATGCATGACCAATAGCAATGCTGTTGATGACCGTACAGTTGGTTCTTTCCATTTTTTCCTCTGCTTTTCTTTCTAGCCAAATAGTGTCCAAGCACATTTGGTAGAAGCAGATAATGTGGCATAGTAGCTGAAAGCTTAGAGTGATTCTTAGCACACAGCCCTTACAGATATCTAAAATAAATGACTGATTGTTTTATGTTTCATGATTATTTTGATACAATACTGAGAGAAAGAGTAATACAAATTGTCTTCAGGTGTACAAAAGTTTGAATTTTTAATACAGATGTGTTACTATAAATCCTGCTGCTGGTCACACATCAACCAACGAATGGAAGCTACAGTTTGGATTTATTGCCCACAAACTCTATGGAGCAATCACATTGTTAATATTTTCAATTAATTCCTGGTCTTTCAGTCTCTGAGGAGCTGGCTCAGAGTTTTGTAGAAGTAATGAATGTATAGAACTTTGTTATCCCCAGAAGGCTCCAAGAGCAAAAATGTTATTTTGTGTGGTAGCGAAGTTAAGTTATGGGGGAGAGTGGGAGAGTGTGCCAAGCTGGAAATAGTCAAAGTGTGGTTTGGGGTGTCTGTGGGTGGAGAGAATAATCAGTAGGGCTCCAGGACGGCACCTATCCATCTCCTCCTCTTTTCATAGTTATGCAATGAACACTCAGTTGCTGTTGACACCTCCTTCTAGGTGTGAAATATAGTAAAATACACAATCTCCATTATTCAATTAAAAACCTCTTCCCTTTCCCTGATTGAAATTTGGCTTTGGTTTTATTAAGAAACTTACTTTAAAAAGGTGAAATTTAAGGAAAACAGAGTAAAGTTAGTCATCCTTGTAAGGTTATGAACAAAACTGTAGGGAATGTCCTGCCTTTCACAAGCATGTGACCTAGAGTGGGTGAGATGAAAATCTTTCCCAATCTGACTGTTGATAAAGTTTGATTTGTTCAAATCTTCTGTCACCTCCATGAATCCAAATATCATAAACCAAGACAGTATTTAACAAAAACTGTATGTTATGTAGGCACGTATGAAACAATTTTAAATTTACTCTGTAGATAAAAGTTAGCATGAAAATTTGCTCAAAATACTTCTTGTGTGCTTATTTTTTTCCACTTTTGAGAGCGGTTTCCCAGGGTGGTGGTTTTTTTCCCCCATTGTGTGAGGAATTTCTAGCTCAAATCCTCTAGATGGTGCTACAGCTACAGCGCACGGAAGTGAACCCGCGGTTAGGGTTTGTCGGGTTAAAATGCCACTTCAGACTTGTATTGCATGAAAGGATTAATGACTTCAGCTACAATACTATTTACAGGTTTATGCAAGGAGAAATCAGCATAGGTGAATTTCCTGTCTTCAGCACGTTAAGAGTAGGGTATTTTTTTTTTAGATACAGAAGTTTTGCAGGAACTGCATCTCCTGAAGCCAGCTGATGAGGGTGGAGGTGGCCCGCTGTAGCCGGTGGTGCTGATGAAGTGACATCAATAAGCCTCTTAAAAACTCCCAGCAGATGTTGCTGCTTTTGTATGCTAATGGGAACTTCATGAACCATTTTCTCTTCCTTCTGAGAGCAGATATAAGGACATAAAAACCGCTTTCTTATATTAAAAGGAAATTGATAATAACCTTGGTTCAGTTGTAAGGCAGAAGCTGTAGAGGCACTGCAGAAACTGCAGAAAGCTTATGCAGAACGTGAAAATTAATTTGTCATATTCTGCTAACTTTTCTTGTACTGAAGAAGTTAAGCAAAATCTGAACTGTGAGCACAGGGCTGCCTGGGCTTTTGAACCATCCACTCAGAGGCTTTCGGGCTGCTGTGTGGATTTGCTGTCGTAAATTTGCCTTGTCACCTCAGTTCTTAAGGTAGCCAGCTCCTCTGTACCCTGGTTATTTCGGTGGGTAAAGTTTAGTCAGAACAGGCACATCAACTTATCGGTACTATTCCTGAGCTTTTGGTGTCCTAATATGATGCTTTGTGTGGTCTGCTGTGAACGTACAGTAAAAAGAGTTGTGCATCACAGAAGAGGGTGCTGTGCCGTATATGCTAATGTTCCCCAGTCCTGCCTTGATAGGAAATACCCGCTGATGCAGTAAGAGTTTAGAGAATGACTACTGATGGCTGAGTCGTACTGAGGTTACTACTGTTGCTGACAGCGAGGGTTGTGTTTGTGGTAAACTTGAATGGAAACACTGGGCTACAGAAGTGTGAAAACAGAGGGGCATAAACCAGGAAGGTGGCCAACTGTCCGGTCTCTGTTATAGCCGAGCCTTACGTGTAGGTCACTGTGTCTCTTGTATGCATAAGAGAGAAACTGACCATCTTTGTAAGATGTGTCTGTAAAAGGTGCTTTCAGACAACAATAAAGGAGTAGCCCAAGCCATGGACCAGTATTTTAAAAATTTCCTTTCACTAGGATAATTGCATCCTTTCTGGTTAGTTGACACCTTGCATTTTAGATTCTTTGCGAGGCTGGACAAAATTTGGTCAGCATTTTCCAAATAAATAATTTAAGGTGTTTTTTTTGTACTTCTATTTTATGACATGAAATAGTGGTATCCTCTGCACTTACACTACTGAAACATCTGTAATATTCTTCATAGAGTAGGGAGTTTCCTTACTGTCCAGATTTCATTTGGGGTAGCAGCAGTCTGTCTAAAGTTCAGCTGTGCTATAGTTTCTGTTAAATGTTGCAATAGTGATTCTGAGGTGAATAGTGACAGCAGCTAAAGGTCAGTATTTTTACTTTGAGATGTCTATTTAGTGTGATTTGCCCTCTTTAAAGTGCAGCTGTCCTTTGCTCCAGAAGATAAGTGAATGATCATAGCATCTGTAGAGTCTGTGCATGTATTCCTCGTATTGCTGAGGCATTTTGGTTTGCAAGAGCCACATCCTTCTGTGACCTGTTTTTGGTTACTAAGTGTGCACTTTCAAAAGTTCAACAAAGATAACCGGAAACTAGATGGTTCCCTGCCAACCACCAGTTAAAGTTAAGATGCCCATTTTAATACCTCACATGTCTGCAGTGTAGTGGCTAACTTTGGGATGCAGCAGGCTGTAGGTGCTAGTCAAAGGTGGGCTTGGGGCTCTTAAACAATAGCAGCCTTTTTCCCACTCTGTGGTGTTCAAATGTGAGATACGCTGTTAGACTGTCCTGGATGGCTGTAGTTGCCATCTCGGTTGAAAGAATGGATACAGCTGGGCTCCTGGCAATTTATGTCTATATATAATCATCAAAAGCATGGACTACAATTGCCTAATGGATAGGAAACCAGTAGAGAATTAGGGTGAAATTTATTATTGACCTTTTTGGGAAAGAAAAGAGCTATGTTTCCCATTACTTGAGTGTTCTAGGCAATCTTTGATGAAAGTCGCAATTAAACTACTGTCCAAAAATGCAACCTGTAGTTTGATGATGCAATATTCTCATTTATTATTTCTTCATCTCAGTTTGGTCCAGAAGTAAGAGTTCCAAAACATTATAAAGAGGCAATGTTTGTAAACCAAAGAAATCTGAAGACACCACAGCAAGTATGCATACATAATTAGATACCATGAGACTTCTCCATCACTAATGATACCAGCTCATTTACTAGGTTATGACTGCTTGGAGCAATTTTGCTATTAGGAGTTTCTCCTAAAGGCTTTTGTAAATATAAAGAAAGTTTGCAAAGTTAATTGTCAGAGTTATTGGGACCATTGCTCATAGGAAATGATGAGGAAAGCAGAACTGAGTATGAGGCAGATTCACTTTTAATTTGCATTTGTCGTTATTGTGGAAAGATTGGAATTCCTGGTTTTAAAGAAGAGCACATGGAATTGTAGAATTTATTTTACATCACTAATCTATTTGAAAAACATCGATGTTTATAGATGACACTGGCTTTCCCTGAACGCTGCCCCTTGTGCATGGCAGGAGAGCGCTGTTACCAAAACCTCCTAGACGGGATTACCTGAAAGCCAAGAGAAGGGGAGCTCTTGGTCAATACCCTTATTCTGAGATTGACATCCATTACTTGTCTGACAGAACACAAGTTGCTGTAAACCTTTTATCCAGTATGAAAACTGTGGTTTTTTGGTAGTTATTATAATAATCAGGATTAATGCAACTAGAAACTTGTTCTTTTGGTATTGATGTTAATCTTGTATTGTTTTTAGCCCTTCTCTGTAGGCATCTCAAGATTGCATAACTGGGTCCAAAACCAGAAATAAATTCAGTAGTAAACCAGAAAACTTTCAGAGGCAGTATGTGGCCATTGTAAAGCTTTTTGGAAAGAGCGAGGATTTTTGCTAGATGGAGTTGTTTTATAACCCAGCGTTGCAGCCTCACCAGTTGCATTCTTCTTGTAGACTTAGTGAACCTCTAAATGCTTTAGTCACCACCTTTAGCTCCATGTCAGCTAACCAGCAGAATGCATTATTCAGTTCAGTGTTTCTACAGCTAGAAAGCTTAGAAAAAAGCCAGTAGAATGATAGTTCTAAAGGTACGCTGGGGTGGCGTCAGAGCAGCATCCTGTGACAAATTTCTGTAGTGCTCCTGGAACTGGCAGGCTCTCAAGTAAATGTAAATATATGACTTTGACATCATTAGAGTAGAACCAGAAGCCGCAGTGAAATACCGTGCGCTATCTTTAATGTGGTGGAAATGTTTCTGTTAGGTTGCGCACATAAATTAAAAAAATAGCAATTGGCACCTGGTTTCCAAGTAACCAACATATCAACATGGGTACGTGCTCTCTAAACACAACTTGCATTACACCATCAATCATGATTGGTGGGATTCTGTGTTCTCTTTCAAGTGGACACTTCAGTGCATCATTAATAGCTGTGGTCCGTGATGTGAGGGCAGGACCTGCTGCCAAATGTTGAAGGCGCTTTTCAGTCTAATCCAGCTCCTTTCCCCCTCCTTTGTACATCTTATTAATGTTTTCTCAAAATAGTGCCCCATTTCTTGAATGTATGTTGTCACAACATCTTACTGAGTGGAGGGGGTTATTTTGTTTATTTTAGGAAGTTCTCATCTCCATTAGAATTTGGCCTTTTGGAAGGTGCCAATTATCAGAGTGCCTGAATAGGTCACAGGCAGGGATAGTATATTCCAAAATCCCCTTGAGCTCAGGGGGAAAAAGTGAAATGGGAAACTGCAGCTCCAGAAGGTGATGTCCTTCCTTTTCTACTAACATCCTAGTATCTTCCCTGGATTTTATGCAATATCCAGGTTCAGCTCTTCTCTGTATTTGAGGCAGGTTTCCTGTCTTCCAAGCAGTTGTTTTAAACCTACATTGCGCCCTCTGTTTTGTGTGGCTTTTTCCCAGCCTCTCCTTTTGCTGCTGTTTTACTATGACCCTTTAAGTATTTATTTAGAAAAGTTTTATCTCATCCACTGAAATTGCACGTGTACGAAAACTCAAAACTGTTGCCAGCTTCCTGATGTGCAGCAGCTATTACAAGAAAATAAGTTCAGTAGCAATTCAGTGTTAAACTGTTACCACAATTTGTAAGTGACAGTGCAGAGTGCTGGTATTTACAGGTTCTCAGGCTGCGATTCTCTTGATCAAAGAAGTGATCTCTGCTGTGGTATGAGTCTGTTGTTTGACAGCGTTTGTCATAGTGTCTTCTTCCTCGTCTCCGACAAGTGAATGTAAGCCTCTTCAGCTTGCGCAGCCCTAGGCTTTATGCTGAATAAACTCTGCTTGGAGACTCTTGTGTCAATATAATAAACATCCTGGGTTCTAGACGTAACATCCCTTTAAAACATGCCAGTGATAGTTGGCAAATTAATGTTAAAAATATACCTGAGAGGATCTTTCACATCCAGATTCCAATAAAATGTTGTTTCTGAGGCCAGACTAAGCTTGCTGGACATCAGTGAAGTTTTGGTTTCAGCGGGCTCACTGTGCATGTGCCACACAGTTCAGGCAAGTAGGATGTAGCTGTTAGTCACCACTAGCATAGTTTTTTAAATATAGAAATTTACAAAAAAAAAATCAAATATAGATTTGTTTTTAAGTTGTATCAGATGGATGTAATTTACTTCAGAAAGTCAGCTTTTAACGCTCTATGCTGACAAGCTGCTGATCTGCTCCTGTGTCTTAATCTAGGGAACTTTTATTTTCTTTTCAATTGCTGGTCTTATGATGGTTCAGCTGTGCTGACTTCACTAATTTTGAGTGAGTTGGGGGATGGGAATTGGCTTCAAGGGCTTCCAGGAGAATGCTGGAATACCATCTCAGGTACTGATCCTGGGATGTGCTTGGTCGGCTGCCCAGTGCCAGCTGAAATCTGTGTAGCTCAGGTTATTTAAAAGGTCTGATGCTGTACACTGAGTGTGAGTCGTCTTGTGATGCTTTTCCTCTTTCTGCTTATGGTGGTGCAGCAATCATTGTCCATGGCAGCGTATTTCCGAGAAGTGTGACAAAGCCATGTCCCTTAACTGCTGAGTGGTGGCACTGATGCGTTAGGGAAGGTGTTTAAATAGCACTTACTGGTCAAGGAGGATTGACATAACATGGAGCCATGAGAGGGTAAGCCTAAATTCCATGCCTAAAGAAGGTAAGCAGGCAGGTGAGGTTGTAGTTTGGCCCCTCTGTGCTGGGTGTGTGCCAGCAGTCAGTTCCTTGTTAGGATCCCTTTGTGTGCACATACACGCACTCTGCTCTCCTGATCAAAGGTTTTTTTCCCTCCTGTGTAATTTCGAAAGTGAGTTCTTGTACCTTACCCCTCTCATCCTGGATTACGCTTAATCCTGGCAGACTGTCTGTGACACAACTACCACCACACCTCTCATGCCTTCAGTGCTCTTGAATCCTTGACTGGTAACATGATGAGGGTAGAACAGATACATGGTTCTGAGAGGATGTCCTGAACATTTCTTACTGGAAATTTTACAATTTCTGGGAAAGAACCAAGTCATACAGTGGTTCTTGCAGTTGGGTAAAGTGCTTTAATGTGGCATCAGAAAGGGAACCTTTTAGGATGCCTGCTACTTTGTGAATGACACACTTAATAATGTTCATCTTTTGTCAAAAGTGCCTTTCAGGTTGGACTCAATCAGCCAGATGTGCCACAACGATGTAACTCTATTTCTGGCCTAGTTCTGTGCTAGAACAAACATTGCATTAAAGGCATAAATATCTTAAGAGCTTTAACTACATGCTAGGTTTTCTAGAAAGCATACTTAAGAACTAAAATTGTAAACTATTCATAAACGTCTAGTTAGTTGACCACTCTTTGGTAAAGATAAGAGCTTTGAAGCCAACCTGGGCTTTCCTGTGCACCTTTTTAAATCCCAGCTGGGACTGAATGGTTTTTAACAAAAAACCAACCAAGGCTACAGATTGGAGCCAATCTAGCATAGATCCTCTACTGCTACATGGTTTTGAACTTCAAAATCTCTTGGGAAAAGCTGTAATCATTAACTTGGCAGATTAAGTACAACTGCCACTTGTAGCTTTTTTTCCTGCTCAAATTTTAGAGAACAGCATTTCTCCCCAGCCTGCTTCTACTTTGGAACAGATTTTGTGCTTTCTTTGGGGTTTGATGCTGTCCTGAGCAAAGAGGGATGGCCATTGGAGGCACTCAAGTCTAGTCAGACCGAGTCAGGGGGGCTGAAATCCCAGTCTCCTTTCTTTGCAGTGTCTCAGTTCTCTTTCCACTCAAATCAATGGCAGCACTATGATTTAAATGGGGACACATCTGTGTTTTGAGAGTTGGTGCAAGTTTCCCTTCCAGGAAAATAGTGAATTAGTGTTAATATTTGTAATGCCTGAAGAGGACTGGGTATGACCTAGTGAAGATGAACCAAAGACAAGCACTGTTTGCTAAGACGTGCAGAAGTTCTTTGGTAAGTACCTAATCCTGAAATCTGCCTTCATTTTGAAGGCTAGGTGGAGTATCAGCACTTCCGTAGTAGATCAGAGCTGTGGGTATTGAAAACCCATATCTTGTGTCTGACAATATTCATTATACTGTGTTTTTACAGGTGGGTGAGGGACATTTTGCTACATAAACGTTAAAAAGACAGTATCATTTTTTCTGTGCTAAGAGTTCACCTCATGTTGGAGATCTTTAGTTCCTTAACCTCCCAGAGAACCAGAAGGTCTTGGCCTGTTAACGATGTGTTGTGTGATCTTGAGCAAACTACTTCACTTCCTTGTGCCTCTCCTTCCCCTCTCGCTCTCTTCTGTCAGTTTTCCAGAGCCCTGGCTCTGCTGTGTGCTTGCTCCATGTCTAGTACAATGGGGCCCTGATCTCTGTTGGGGCCTCTAAATACTACCACTGTATAAAAATAAAAATAATCCTTCTCACAAATAGGGATGCGAGCTGGGAATTTCAAAAGGGCAGAAGAACGAGTCAGTTTTCATGGACTCCTTTAAAAGTCAAAGTTTTATGCTCAGAGGCTTAAGGCAATTTTCTCAGCCCAGTCCTGTTGCTGTTGGCTTCAGTGATGTAGGACAGCAGAGCAGACTCCAGAAATCTTCCGTTATATCTGTCTACCCTTTTAGATGTCACAAGGGGGATTTTTAGTGCAACAGATTGAACCTAAGATAAGATTACGTGTTGTAATTACCAGTGGGATTTATTTGTCCAATTCTGTAAGCACTGAGTGGAAAAAATGCATGTATATCCCTTAAGGAAAGGAAAGGGAAGCATGTGCATTTTTCCACTCTGAGCTAAGTACCGAATAAGATGACATATAAGCATGAATGGGCATAAAGATAAAGTTACTTATCAAAAGAAATATTCAGACTTTCCCTGTACCGAATATGAATATTTGGAATAGAGTTAAGAGAACGGCTGTAAAGTTTGGATTTCTAAAGGTTTTTTAGCTGTAAATATAAACTAAATTAAACTGATAGTTTTAATTAAATTTGAATTGGCTGTGGTATTAAACCACTTTAAAAGCCACTGGAGACACTCAAGTTGCATTTAAAATCTAGTATTGTAATTAGTGATATCTACATTTATTATTGTGGTAACTGCGCTTTAATGAATGTATTCAGTACTAAACAAAGCTACAAACTCTAAATGGCTCTAAGAGCATGTTGATATCAGCTACACTTTATTCCCTTGGTCATCTTCTTAGGTGTACTTGGATACTAAAACTAGGTGTTAGAGAGCTAATCAGGAGAAAGTGCAAAAGTACAGGGACAAAATTTAAATCCTTTCCCTTGAAGTTTAGTAACTGTTTGCAGTTGGAGCCTTCTGACCTTGTCTACCACCCCTGTGTCTAAGGGGCTGCTGTACTTTCCGTGCTAACCAGCGTACCTTGTGGACTTTGATGTATTTTTCTACATGGTGTCCCAGGAAGAGTGGAAAGCAGAGTTACAGCTAAAATCAGGAGTTCTTAGGTGTAGAACCATCTTTCAATCTGTTAGGCTAATTGTTTAGTACTTCTTTCAGCCCTGTGGAAACTGAAGATGGGGGATGGTGGTAGATGTATACTGTCATGTAAACTGAACTAATACCAGTGCAAAGTACGGTAAAATTTACTACTAATGTTATTCTTGACACACCAGATGCCTTTATTGTGAGACTTCTGTTCCTACAGGGAATTTTGTTAGGATCTCCCTGTATTAATGAGGCTCCATCAATGCTGGTTGCATCCCCTGTGGTTACTTTCATTGCGTGGGCCTCACCTGAGGTTTTCAGGACATGTTTTATTCATCTGGGAAAGAGTTGGCTTTGTCCTCCTTTCCATGTTGTTGAGTTCTCCACATTTAGATTCCTTTTAAGTGAAGAAGGTGTAAGGGAGTGGCAAAAAGCAGTGTTTTACTGAATTTACCCAGGAAGGCCAGCTTTTCTGAGGGAATATTAAATTGGCTGTGGTCTCCTAGTTGAGATGGAATTCCCATATTAACTCTATGGACTACTTGACTGTTCCAGAGAACGGACACTCAGATGTGAAACTGAAAAGCATCTAAGCTTTCCTCGTGCTAAGCTCCTGGAGAGGTCCTTGGCATAATTTGGTTCCTGGCTAAACTGCATCAACGTCCTTGGGTTCTTCTAAGAACTCCCTCACTCCTCAGTTTCATGCTGTCCTCTTCTTCCAGGTGCAAAACAAGCTCTGGTGGGGTCTCGGAAGCGCTTTCCCTGGAGATTTTCCCTGCAACTGTAATCACCACTTTAGGATTCTCTTATGCTGCTTTGACCGTACTATGCACTGTAAAGGGGCTGAGAGTGGGGGAGAGAATCTCACTGAAGGTTTTAGAGTAATTTCTGCAGAACCATATTGATTTCATCTCTATTAAATTCATTGAGTTTTCCCATAAGGGCTTTTTAATTTAACTGTTGCTAAAAAATGCTGCACAAATTACCTGGCAAGAATGCTGTGGAGTTACAAGCCCTTCAGGCAGTCCCTTAAAGGCAAAGCAGTAAAGTTGGGTGAAGTATTCACAGCCAGGAGTGTTTTATTCAATGAATTTACCACTTTGTCTGTTCACAGATTACTGACAAACAGCCACTGATTTTTTTATGAATTTGTTCATTATCCCAAATTATTCAATGCCTGGTTTACGCAATGCAGTTGTAGCTTTGGGGCTGCTGGCACACTGATCCACAAGTATTGTTTGAATGCCACTCTTTGTAATTCTCACAGAAAAGCCCCATAAAACTCAATAGAGGCCTGGAGTTTTATTTCTGGGCACGTCTATAAAACTTAGCAGAAAATTATATCCTTACCATAAAATTCTACAGCTTGGTTTAAAGTAGTTATAATTTTCTACTGATTTCTGTATGGTTTTAGTAGCATTTATGCAAAAAAAATTTTTTTTCATCACTGTTACTCAAGTTTTGTAGTTTCTGAGAGCAGAGAGAGTTGATAACATGGATGTAAATCTTTGGGAATTGACCTCCTTTATCCTTGAGTTTGGTTACACTGCAATTATGCTGATGCCCATTATGAGACCATTTCTTGCTACTGGAGTGCAAATGAGTATCAGACCCTACTTGGTTCTGTTTACTGTTAATCCTAAAATGAAAACTGAGACATATAAAAAGGGACTGCCTAACATGTAAGTACATTAGATTTCTTGGTCCTTTTGAGTGGAATTAAATGCCCGTGTCTGTGATAGCTCCTCGAGGAACAAGGTTTCATTAGAGAGAATGAGGCTCCATGCAAATTCCAAGTTATCTTCAAACTTCAGAAGTGTTTTCTTGGGTTCAGACATGCACCTTTGAAGTGGGAGACTCTAACAGCAGCGTTGTTCCATTGAGATCAATAGCTTTGGCTATTTGCTGATATAAAATTCTCTTCTGATAGGTTATGTTGGCTTTGATTTGTTACATCTTATGTTGTTTTTAAACTTGTTCCCCACTGGTGGATTCTGGTGTAACAAGAAAAGGTACAGGTCCATGGAGAAGGAATTAATCCCCACTATGTTTGTTAGACAAGACTGTTAGTGTCTTTGATTTGCAAATGTGCATAAGGAATCAGTAAGTTACCTGATGGGTTGTGCGCTCCCTCCTTTCCATGTTACCAATCATCTCCTTAACTCCTAATGCTGCATTACCAACGTGGTTTAAGGAAGCCTCCCTACAAGCACTGCCCCTGTAACAAGCTGGGTGTCACTCATGGTTTGCAGCCCCGTCGCTGTTGAAGTACCGTGCGAGAAGGGTGGATGGTAGGTTTTGCTACTCTTGCTTCGGGAACTTGCCAGTGTTTCTTTTATCCTACCTGAAAAAGCTAACTTCCAGTGATGTGTTGAACGGAAGCAGGATGTTAGTTTACCTGTGAGCTCTCTTGCTCTGGAACAGGGATGTCTTTAGCTAGGCAGATATAAAAAGAATTAAAATATCACTAGATGACACTTCTATAATGCGTTGGTGTTCCTGTAAGACATAATAAAATATTCAGCGCTTGAACAGATGGATATAGCCACAATCCTTCTGAAGACGTTATTTTAAGGATGTGGATTATATTGGATTAATAGGCCAGTAACTTGGCAGAACTCAGCTTTTTGGTGTTTCAACTTGTAGAGCTAGTTATAATTTCCAATTATTTAGCTGTAAGTTACACCATTTACAAAAGATGAAAATTAGCTTCTAAAATATGGATTATTTTTTTCCTGTAATGAAAATTCTATTTCTAGATAATTCTAAGAACCTTATTTCTTTTAACTGCCAAACTGTTTCCTCTGGGCTAAACTTTGACAGATACTTAGGATTATCAGGTTAACATGTAATGGATAAAAGACGGTGAGAGGCTATGGAAGAGAAAGCCGTTGTTAATGAACATCGGTTTTCAGTAGTGGTTTCTTTATCTGTCAGAAGATTTTAAAAATCTTGACACTTGTCAAGAAAGTATTACTGGTCATGGTAAATTGTATGGTCTTTAAATGAAATATTTAGCAACACTGGAATTTTGTTGAAGTTAATGGTATCTTCTTGTTCAGCAAGAAGGAATAGAGGTGATACCGTGACCTCCAGAAACCCACACTACAATAGACAAACAGCCACTGATGTATGACTTGATTTAGATTTGGAAGCTGGCACATGTTGCTGTGAGTTCTGCAAAATAAACTCTAGCCTTAGAAAAGTCATTAAAGGACCCACGGTGGCTACAGGAATCCTCATGTTTGAAAGAAAGAAGGCATGTAAAGGAAAACTAGCATCTTTTATTAGACTGTCACATAAAAATAGAAGAAATACTGACTCTGGGCACCAATGCAAGCCTTTCATAGTAAAATTTTTCAGTGAAACCTTTTGAGAATTTTTTGCTTAGTGGGATACTCTGTTGTGTATATTTACTTCACTGCAGTCCTACCCTGGCACGAGAGGTGAGAGCCCGCTTGAAGGGAGGACTGGTAGCTTTCATGGAGTTCCTTTTTAACTTAGGAAAACAAGTTTAAATGGATCAGTTTCTTATTAGCCACTGCAGTTAAAAAGAATGTTAGAGAGATTTCACCAGCATTAGTTTACTGCATTATTAATAAAGTTATCATTATAATCTCAATGAGTACTAAGCAGTGCTATTTGAGCTATCGCAGTTATTCCCATGCTAATTATAAAAGATAACTGCAGCATCTCAAACCACAGTGTGTCATGGTGCCCACCTTCTTCAAAGCTGGTATAAATCTGGCACGTCCTTCTTGAATCTGTAGTGTCTGAGTGTTTAACAGCGATGGGGAGCAGACGTGTTGGTTTTAGTGATCTGGCAAATCAGTGTAATAAAAAGATGGTATGTTTCCCTGTCATATGGTTATGAGAACTTTTCTTAACTCATATTCAATATTAAAATGTTTACAGAGATACAGGTTCTGGAAAAAGTAGACATGATTCATTTACATAGTTGTACATAAAATAAAGTTGTTCTGTGTAGTATAATGTACACTACCTTGGGAAGACTCTTTAGGCACTTGGAGAAAACCCATAAAAAACCTTAATCTCAAATATTGATCTCTTGAGATCAGAAGATGATACTGCATAGCCAAAATCTGGAATGATAAAATGTTGAGATCATTCATGGAGAAACCACATTTTATCCTGTGAGTTTACAAGGGATTTCCTGAATTTAACTTTTGACTTTAGGTCTGAGTAAATAAACATATCTATCTTTTGCTTTTTTTTTTCCTTAAGAGGTTTAACAGGACTAAGGTGTTTTATAGTTTGCAGTTGTGCCTTTGCTATGTTAAGGTAAGCGTAGACCTGCCCTTGGCCTTCAGCCAGGCTTTGGTGAAATATCTGGAAATAAACTTGTTAGAGAAACTTACATATCGCTGTCAGGGAGATGTTTTATCACGTGTTTTCCACAGTGTATTTTGAACTGCATCTCTACGATGTACCATTTCAGGTATCCTAACCTGAAATGCTACGGCTTGTTGAAATGTTTAAAGAAAAAGTCTGTGACCTGTCGTTGAAACAATCTGACATTTTTCAGTATACGTGTCCTTCACTGCTCCAGGGTTACTGAAATTGTCCGTGATAATGCCCTAATCAAAGGATGTTTTGTATGTTCTCAGCAGAGAATTCAAACAGCAGTCTACAGATCTGCTCCAGAACACCAGTAACTGTTCTTATGGTGCTTTAAATGTGTGAGTGCTGAGTGTCCAGTATGGTGGTTTTTAAGGGATTATCTTAAGTGAAGAACATAGTGGAAAAAGCAGAAGTGCTTTGTTTTGCTATTATCTTTTTTCAAGTCCTTGGGAAAGATTATTTGCAATGTCCTTACATGCTCTATGATCTTTTGATCACTTTTGTCAAATTGATACGCCTTTTGTTATTGCATTAAAGAGTGTGAATATGTGAGCACATGCCAGTTAGGAAAACTAACTGCTTAGTGTCAGTCAGTGTGAAAGATTTTCATCTCTCAGGAAACCTCCTGACCTCAGGCTGGAAAAAAGTGTTCCCTGGAATACTGGAGAGTCCTGAGACATGTCTGAAATTAGGTCCCACTGGAGCAGAATCTACCCAACCTGGAGGCATTGTTGAAGTCTGTATTCCTGTAAGGAAGGTATTTTGTCATGTGTGGCTTTTCAGGAGAGGAAAACTGCAGTTGCTGATTTTTCTGTGGAATTTCCTGTTCTTTTCCTATTTTTTGACACTGTGTGTACTCTATATTTGGAGGAAAAGGTACAGCCCAAAAAAGATCAAACTGAACCCAAATCCTCTGCTTTAGAGTGTGATTAAAGACACTCATTTCCCCAAACAGCCATGTCACAAGATGCCAAGTGCAGAAGGCGTTAATCATCTGTACCTTATCTCTGTGAGAACTCATCTTCAAAGCAGAAAGGAGGAGGGCTCTACCCTCTAGAGATAAATGGCATATCGTAAATAGTGCAAGGCGCTCAGATACTGTGATTATGAGCTCTATAGAAATGCCTATAAATAATACTAGGAGATGCCCAGATACTACAGCTTACTTATGAAAATAAATAAACCACATAAAAATCTGACAAGATGCAAGCTTCTCTCCCATATGAGGACACTTCATGTTCCTTTCCCACTTTCGATTCTGAGAGCAGGACCTGTCGTGCAGGGACTAGGTCCTCATCCTGAACTTAGTCCCTTGAGGGACAGAGAAGTAAATGACCGTGTAAGGCTTCATCATCCATTGAGGATGGAAAACTTACAGGCATACTTAGCTGTGTAACCTTTCCAAATTTTGAATCTAAGAGGCAAAAAATTTAGCTGAGCAGAAACTTCTACAGTCTGAAATTTGAGAGTATTTGAATGTGAAAGTGCAGATTCTGGTATAGCAGAAGCGAGAGGCAGGTTGCCTACTGACTTCAGAGGGAGCATTAGGTAAAGGTTTCACGAAGGTGCTCACGGCAGTAATGTGTTAGGTTCTGGTGACCACCCCACTTACCTGCTGGAGAGCTGTGCCATTTATTCAGCAAGATCAATATCTAAAGAAAAAAAAAAGCCATTGATTGGGATTGCTCCTTGTTGTATGTAATTTTATTTTTTTTCGAAGCAATTTTGAGCTGTTCTAATTCTGGTTAGTTCTACTTTCTCATCACGCATTTTGCTGTTAATACTACTCTTCTCTGATAGGCTGCAGGTAATTTTTGGTATTGTTTGCATGATGAGCAGGTTCAGAAACTCTGGTAAGATCACTGAATTATCCTGTTCTGTTAGCAGCAGTTAGTGAGCCTCACCAGTGGTGAAATTTGGTTGCAATGTGGATATTTGAGAGCAAAAAAAAAAGTTCTGCAGGGAACTGAAGAGAATAATTTTGAAATTTGAAATACTATTTGAACAGAGATGGCTGTATTTGCCTAGCTCAGTGTGGTGTGTTTCTAGGGAAGCACATACAAATCACTATCCCATGAGTTCTGTCTTTCTCTTACAAAGACAAATGCTTTACAGTAAATTACCATGGATTTTTTTTTTCGGGTCTTAGCAAGTGCTTTTATTTCTCTCTTTTGATAATCCACTGTTGAATTTAAAGAAAATATTAATATTTAATAGCATTTAAAATAAGGGAGGAGAGCTCACTTTCTTACATATTTCAATTTTTTCATCATGTCTCACAAATGAAGAACTAAGGAAATGGCTAATGCACAAATCCAGTTTACTGGTGTTCTTGATGCTGGACAATGCTCTGGAGCATCTTAGGGGGTAGGATTCCCTGTAGATAATGTTTTGGAACATGCTGAGAACATATGCGTTCTGTATAGATATAGCAGTTTTAATTTTAAATCTGCTGGGTTTTGTTTTTACTCTTCCAGCTTCGAAGGCGATGAGTGCCCTAGTCAGGTTTTGAGGAGGAAGGCAAACATTGCTGAGAAAGTTACTATTTTTTTTCTTTCTGTTGGAAACAAACTAGACACAACCTTGCTGTATGTACTGGATTGTGCTGGGTCTATGGCACACTCACTGCAGGTTTGCTCTGCAGGATGTAGTGCTTAACCCATAGTCATCTGCATGCAGCAAAATGGGAAGGAGTTGCATGTACTAGGCAGCATAAAGAGCTAGATGCTTATACTGTTTGGCTTACCAGCGTATTCTTGACATCTCCTTCACTTGGGTGAAAAGTGAAGTGAGATGGAAAAAATTGAGCTTGCCAAATAGTTAGAACAGGTTTATTTGTGCCATGACATTTTTTTTTTTGATTATAAAGTGTAAGATTTCGAAAAGGTGTGTTTGATTAGATGCTCTTGAGATTTGTTTAAGCTGTGACCTTGAGAAGTGAAGAAATGTGTACCTACCCCCGCTTATTTTGCCAACTTTTTAAAAAAAGAAACTCTCAAAACTTGTTTTGGTTTAAGCACATGGGTGTCGGTGAGGTGTGAAGTTCACCAAATTCTTGCTGAAGATGTGAGTTGATAAGCATTGAAACTTATACCTAAAAGCTGTGGATCAAAACTGTAAGATTTGAAACATTAGAATCTTCAACAGTTTTGGAATTCCATTTTAGTGCCATCATACTGATGATATAAAATGAGTTCAACAGTATTTTGGTATGCAGTTATTCTGGTAAAAGATGCTCAAAGGTGGTCATTCACCATTTCAACTGTCCCATATGTGTTTTTTGAGAAAGAGAAATAAAAAGTGAGGAAACACTGTCTCATTGAAGTATTAAATATTCTATTCCTACAAACTATGTAATAAATCAAGGAGACTTTCAAAAGTATAGTTTGATTGTATATGGATGGATTGATTGATTATACTTGTTTTAATTACATGTATAAATGTCAAGCAATTTCATTAGGTAGTAGTCTAGTGGGCATTTTTTATGACTAAATACCTACTTGGAATAGCTTACAGCTTTGGAGTAATCATTGTGTCACAGTAAACTGTCACTAAGTCTTGCTCTCCTTGTGGTGGAAGTGTCAGCTGAGCCTTGGGTCCTCTGTAAACTAACCATGAATGCTGTTGGGAGAACAGGGACTTCCCAGTGGTCAGCTCTTCAGAGCTGTGTATCTGCAGCTGTGTGCAAAACCTAGTAATTATGGACACGGTGCAGTATCTTTGCTATCGTTTGCAAGTACAGTTCCCGTAGGTGATACTTGCATGCAGTACTGATAGATGCGTATGTGTACCGAAGAGGATAGCTTTGTGCTTCAGGCTTGTGCAAATGCAGTCTCATCCCAGGAAGCTTGAAAATCGAGGCGTTTGTGTGTTAGGGTTTGCTGTTGTGTGGACTTGTCTGTTTAGTGATTTGTGCTATTACGAAATGAGCCAACAAGTTCATGTGTTTAATGACACAAAGAAACTTCCTAAGCAATATTATTTTTTCTGAATTGTTTATTGTTAAGAAATGTTGATATTTGGACACTTACGTTTTTCTGCTCTAGTCCTCCAGAACAATTCTCAAGTGAGGTTAGTGCTGCTATCTTTCTGAAGACCTGAAAACCCGCATTCTTAGGAATTGTTCTCATTGTTGGTATTAAGAGAAAATAAAGTCGAAAGAAAAAGAAATGTGGAACTTTTAAAATGTTTGATTTAAGATATTTCACGAGCTGGGTCAGACTGTCAAATTGCTTGATGGATCCAAAACAAAGAACAATGCTGTGAAAACATGTGAAAGACAAAAAAAAGGTTAAAAGATTTTCTGGGGTCTCTGCACATTGAATAGTCATCAATTCTGTTACCAGAATGGCTCCTGGAATACATCTGAAGATGCTAGTGAGAACATGGTCTCCCCTCTAATTAAATTCTCATCTTTGCCCAAATGGTTGAAAGGGCAACTGTCTTAAACCTTTGAACTTTATTTGTAATACAAAGCTTCAATTAGATAAAAGACAATAATTAGCAAATCTTTTATCTTCGGGCATAATTAAATCTTTAAGGAAGGACATCTTAATCAATTACTTGTAATGACAAGTTCATAAATAAATTAATTCTTCCAATGAGTGTCTGGCAGAAATCAATGAGTGTTAAAAGAGATTCAGGATGAGGGGACACCACTATAGAAACACTGTAGCTCAATTACACTTGGTTTAAAGATTCTCATCTATAAAGTATTAGCTTGTTCAAAAGATGATGTATTATTTAAAGAGAGATCATTAAAATACTAACCTCTAATATTGTAGAGCCTTTTCTTGGAACTTCCATCTTTACAAATATATGTATTTTATCATGGCTTATGATCAGCTCTTTGTATAGTTTCTCTGCCAAAATATATAGTTAGTTTGATGCTGCCCTTGTTGAGTCTTGGAGTCTTGTCTCATTCATGAAGCTAAACCTTGCCTGAGCAGAGTTGATGTGAGCAGCTTCATTGACTTCACTGGCAGGGATTCCCATCCAGGTGATAACTTGTATAATTAGGCTCAACATGCTTAAATGTTCTTGCTCAAGAGACTCCTACATTTTTGTTTATTTAACAGTTTATACTATAGCAGAGTACCTAACCACGTACTACTGGTGTAGGAATGGTAAAATGAAGAAATAAAACAAAATTATAATAGGATCTGGTTCTCTGTTTCTGAGAGTTCTTCTGACCGGGGGTTACTGGGAGGTGTTAAACACTGGCAGCTGCCTCTTGCTGGAGGCAGTGCAGTGACAGCACACTTGTTACAGAGGAGTTAGTGGAAATTAGACCTTTTTAATATTACATAGAACAGTGTTGTTCACAAATGGCACTAGTAAATAGACCATTTTGCCTCCTGTCTCCCACTTATTCTGACCTTCTGGTTTTAGCTGACTAAAAATGGCAACAGCTTTGCACTATTTTGTGTGATGCCCTTACTAAATCACACTTCTTCCGTGTTCAAATATCACATAGATCTTTGTGGATATGTTTTTTTGGTTCAACATTGGGTACCTTCCTCCCTCCTTTCTCTGTCCTAATACTTTGAAGTTGTGTTTTTTTTTTTTTTTTAAAGCAGCAAGTATTACAATTGAGCTCCCTTTTATAAAGTTTTTCCTGGGTTCTGTGGCATTTAGTGTCTCTGAAAATAACTTTTTCCATTCAAATTTTGAATGTGCATGTCTGAGGTGTGAGGATTTTCCTTGGTTTCCTTGTCTTTCCCTTTTTCTTTCCTGCCTTCCCTTTCCACACCAGGTAGTAAGATGTTTGATACATATAGGTGGAGAGTAAGTGCTGTAGCTCTTGATAAGGTATCATCACTGTTGGACAAAGGGACTGCAAACTCCCAGAATAGTTGCTAAATCACTACTGTTGAATTTATTGTAGTTTCTTAAGATGACAAGAATTATGAATGAGCTCTCTGCCTTATGTATTTCCTTCTCTATCAGTTGGGTCCCCTGATAAACAAGTGGAAATGGTCTTAAGCATGCTGAGTTCTTCCAGCAAGCCTGGACTGCAGGGAGGTTGGGAGCTGGCGGAGCGGCAGTAGCCGAAGGGCTGCTCTTGTGTTTGCTTTGCCTGGCAGCCAAGAGGCAGAGCTCTTTGGACAATCTGCACGTATGGGTCTGGTCTAGTCACAGCCAGCGTGGTTCCTCTCCATCGGAAGATCCAGCAAAACTAGACTAAACATGCGGAGATACTGTGGTGGAGACAAGTCAGGAAAAGGAGTTTAGGGTGGTGCAGTGGAGAAAGATCCAGGACGTGCCAGAGCTTGAGGGTACGGAGAAAGGAGAGGAAGGCAGTGGAGTAGAAGCTGAGGAGATTGCATTAAAACTGGAGGAGACAAAAGCATTGAAAACTGGGCTATGTTAGACTGCTGCTTTGATATCTTTTCTAATTTATAGCTTGAAAAACTTGTTAGTTTTATACTACCCAACAGTATTAATTAAACAATTAAAGTTTCTCCTAGCGTATTAATAAGCCATGCTATAAACTTACTTCGGTTTTGAGTGGTGAAAATATGCAGCTTCTAGAATGATCGATTCTTTCTGTTGTTGTGTGGGGCACTGAATATCAGATAAAGTTGAAATGTTAGCGATTTCCGATCTGAAACTTGTTCAACAGCACAACAGATGGAAAGTTCTGTTCAGGTTATGAGCCTCCAGATCTGTCACAGATTAAAAGAAGGGTAGCATATGCTGGTGGCTGGTCTTGATAGATATCTCTTTAGAATATAAGACAAGCTTCCCATCCTCGTAATCCAGTAGCCCTGCTGCTGACAGGCAGTATCTGCTGCCCCTCATGCTGTGAGATCAGTTGCTATCCATGTGAAACTACGTTATAGCTCAGAGCATCTTTGGACAGATTTGTTCACAACCTGGATGTTTGCTATTCTTCGTGAGGGCGATACGAATCGAAACCTCTTGCCTCTTTGGATATATTCTCCCTTCAGAGCTGTCATCCAGGTTGTCAAAACTTATCCTTGGCAAGTTTCAGCTTTAAAGGTTTTCTTATCAACACCACAACATTCCTGTCCATCCCATTACGCTTTGTCAATGAGAGCCTTTGCGTATTTCATTTGAAGCAGCCTTTTGCTAAATACCTTCAAGGGAATTTAAATAGTTCTAATGACCATATTACCTTACAGGCTTTTAAATGTTTCACCAGCTGCTTGATTCAATGCAGTATAAATTGTAAGCCTTTCCGCAGTAATCTCAGCATTTGTTTGGGAGTTAAACATTAACAGATTTTTCTTTCTCTCAGACAGTAGGCTCTTGCACCTGCTTAATTCCCTTCAGGGTTTGTTAGAAGCAAATATTGCTTTCCTTTCAAGTGCTCTGGGTTTTGTGCTGTACGTGCTTTACATGAGGTCAGTTTGAAGAAGACTTAGACTGATGGACCTCTGTATGTCTTGCAAACACGCCTTCTGTCCCAGTAGAAGTCTTGGTTGGTGAAGGAGCTCGCAACTGTGTAGGTAACCTCTGGCTGAGCTGTGGATTTGATGTAAACAGATTAATTCAGTGTGATGCCCTTTCCAAGGCTTCATTCTGTGTTACTGCTATCCTGGTTTTTAGCATGCAGGTACTTTAGGTCATTCAAGAAGAGAGGAAAAAGCAAAGAAGAAGTACAAATGAAAGAGACAAGTTAGTCGCATACATGAACTAAATATTGTCACTAGCAATGTCAGTGGTTAAGCCAATACAACAGACATATCTTAGGTATTTGTCACCTAAAGACAAAGACTGACTGCCTCCCACACATTTCAAAATGAATCTCAAATGTGTTTTATGATTTACAATTATTTCCGTCAGAAATAATAAAGAATAATGAAAAGAACTGATGCCTAAGGTACTTAAATGTTCTGTGATGTGTATTATAATAGCTATTTTAAGTGTAGGAAATACCCTAATAAGAAGCAGTTTGCTAGTGCGCTGATCTAGTTGATTCTTATCACAGCATTCTCTGTAAAATAATAATTGGAAGATATGACAATAGAGATGTCTGATTGAACTGTTAAGCATCTGATAAAACTTGGGCAGAATTAGACGGATCACTTCAAGAAGAGCTCTGTTAATATTCCCCCTCCCCATTCTAACACTTCTTTTTATGCTGCCTTTTATTTAGAGTATTTTGTGACCTTTGCTAACTATAGTAGTTGAGTTGAAACGCCCTGAATCTAAATTAAAGAAAAAACCCCTAACCTCCAAACATGTCAAATATCTTTTAATGAAAGAAGTATACAGTGGATCAAGATTGTACTTTTAAAGGAATATTTAACTGGCTGTAGATTTAACTTCTTTTGAAGTAGGTATTTAAGTCATTATCAAAAAAATAAGTTTATAAGTAATTTCTTACACTTCCTGGCTTTCCCTCTCTAACCTCTTCCCCCTGCTCCTTCTCCTTGAGACAAAAAACTGTTTTGTGGTGGTGTTCCTTCCCCAGGAATCACTCCCCTCCAGTTCAGTGGACAATACTTGGTGCAGAGATTTAAATTTCCTGTGTCAAAAGTAGTATTTCTGAACAATTTTTCATTGATAACCGTTAAGATTTTTCTCAGATTGTCAGCTGCTGGTATTATGCTCAAGTTTTGATCTTGTTACTAGAAGGTTGGGTTGTGCTTAAAACTGCAGTTACAGTAAGCTTTGAACAAGATAGAAACGGATCCAACCAAAAAAACCTGTTTCCTCTTAAAAAAATATTATTCTGTAAATTCTGTTCACTTGGGTTTTCAAAAACTAGGAGACCTCTTCAGAATTTATTGGTCTAAAGTGAGCATTGTAATAACAACTCTGGTAAGCTTTTACCGAGTGTCATCATCTGAATAAGTTCTCTAGAATTGACTTTCTTTTGGTCTAGAAGTCTTTTTGCTGGCTTTAATTCTCAGTCCTTACCTCAGCCTCATAGTTGGCTTTGGGGGGGGGGGGGTATGTGTGCGTGTGTGTTAATTATTTTTTAATTCTAGAACCAAGGCCCTCCAGCTCTGCAGTCAGGCCACGGGGATAGCTGAGCACAGAAAGTATTAGTGTAAACGATACAGTCACTGCAGCAGCGGCATCAGCTCTGGTGAATGTCAGGGAGTTCGTTTCCTGCCAAGTCTTAACTGAGGACTCAGTTTTCATTTGTGAGTGCAGGGCTCTGGGGCTTCTCAGGGATGCTATGTGCTTTCGTTTTCATTTGTCCAGGATGGGAAATCAGCACTGCTTGGAAAGGGTGGCATGTTTAAGATCTCACCCCCAATTACACCGGTGCCAATATATGGGAGTCAGCTTAAATATATCCTCCTACTAACTACTGATGGACTGGTGCTAAATGTTTATTTTGGCTTAAAGGGACACTGTTGAGATGTAATCACAGGATGATTTTGTTTCAAATTTTCCATTCAGTGCATAGGTTTCTGGCTGACTTACTTGGCTGTGTGTTTCAACAGATATGTGTATACATGGTTATCCAGTGGTCTACATAAAAAAATTAACAACATTGCCTTTACACATTATTAATATGCATTTACAAATGAATCTGTAACTTAAACAGTTCCTTGCAGATGTTACTAAAATACTCTCAGTCAGAAAAAAATGAAAAGACATGAAAAAAATGAACATATTTCTAGCTATATAGGGGGTTTGCTCGCTTTTTTTAGGCTTTCTGGCTTGAAGAGCACTCTGCTTTTGGCTCGTAGGCACTTGTGCAGAAGTGCTGTACACTTGCATCCAAGAGGTATGAATGCTGCAGAGCATTTTTAATGACTGCAAGATCATAGTGTATTTTTCTAGTAGGAAAGAACTAGTGTTTACTCCTATGTTTAGCTTTTTGAAGTTCTGTAATGGCCCTCTACATCGTGACTCCACCTTCTGGCCTCATAAAGTAGTAAGTGGTTAGGGCTGGCTATATCATTCTTGCCTTTGTAAGAAGACATTTTTTATAAACATTAATAGCAAGGGCAGAAGAGAAGTTAATTGTCTAATATGAGAAGTCATGTTTCTTGTTGTGAGTTTGTGTGTTCATCTTCAATCTGAACCTGGCAGTGACCTGGAATAGCCTGTCAATACAGTACATGCAATTTTGCGTAATGATGTACATATGAAATTTTGTAAATCACTTAAAAGGCTTTAATTTTTCATTTAAGATCTAACTTTCTGTGCACCAACCTCTTTGATATTGAGAACTGGAAAAAAACAAACAAAAAACCCCCAACAACAACCAGCCAACCTTGAGGCATCCACACCTCTCTTCCTACAGAGCACAAACAAATCGATGCAGTCGTATTTAAAGAAGTCAAAGTCTCGGGTGACTGGCATACAAAGGGTAGTCACAAGGTATAGCCAAGTGCTGGTTATATGCTTCGTCATCTGTCAGTCTTTCTGCCTGTTTTTTGGTAGAAAAAAATCTGAGCTTGTGGGAGGAAAAGATGAATACAGAAGTGGAAGACAACTGTCTTGACTTTTCTTCCACAAAGGATGTATCCATTCTCACTTTTAAGGCAACCAGTAAAAGAGAGACACTTTCCCAATTATACTTTTCATGCAAGGGATGCTCTGGCTACCACGTGGCTGTTCTGTAATTGTGAGGTGATGATTGTGTGATGCCAAGCGGGAGGCAGAAATGAGGTTGGGCAATGCTGCATTGGAGGGGAGTGGTGCACTGATGCAATGTGCTTCTTACCTTTCAGCTGGTGAAGCAAGGTACCTCCTTTCAGAGACCTGGCTTCATGGAAAAAATGCTGCTATAGACTTTCCAAGTAATAAAGATATCAAGAATTAGGTTTGGGGCGGATTATTGTTGGTTTGCTTTTTAGTAGAGACCAACTTCTTAGCTGTAAGTAGCGATGCCCTGATGGAAGTGAAGGGAGCTCAAGCCATTGGCACTTGCCAAGAAGCAGAGGCTGGCATTGTGAACACTTCCAGCTTCCCTCAGCACCTGGGAAAGGAATAAAAACAACTAGACTTCAGGACTAGGTATATTTTTAGATGTATTTCTTTGGAATCCTGTGTGTCACCAAAAATATTTTTATGATGTGTTTTGAGTAAAATTTGGTAGTTTGTTTTCCTGCAAAATATTACTTATGTCTGTATTAAGCACCATCTGAAAAGACTTCAGGCACAGCTGTAAGATTATTGGAAAGTGTATGCATGTCTAGCAAAGCTGGTAGGAAAGGAGGGGATTTGCTGAATAGCTTTGGGATTTGGCTCCTAAATTATTTTTTTTTCCTTCAAAAATCCCCAGAAGGGAAAGAGGTATGGACAGGAATAGATGCACACTCCCCTACGCAAGACCACAATGGACCTTTGAGGTGCTCGTCCTTGAAGGAGGTGCGAGTTTAAAAACTTGTATTTGTTAATGGTCCCGTCATCTTGGTAACCCAACCTAAAAGCGCTCCTGTATTCAATACTTTCTCGCCACTTTAAAAGATGTACAAGTCAGCTGAGCCATCCTGGGTTTGCAGTAGATTTTGCTGGTAAACTTAATGAAACTTGATGACTCTAGATCAACATATTAGTCAAATTAGAATTTAGAAACAATTGAGAGTTGCTAGAATACACAGACTTTCAAGATCTATAAGCCTGAGCATCTCTGACTCTATGGGCTAGAGCCAGGCACAGATGCAATTACTGAAGTGGGTCCAACAACTCATTACTCGGATATGAAATATGGGCACAAAGTTTAGGTAGGGAATTGCTGATTATAAACTTTACAGTTGACGCCAACGTACATCCAAGTCTAAATTTTGGAATTTGGCTCAAATATACCCCAATTCTAGCAAGAGTACATAAATACTTAAAGTGAGCTGCTGATATAGCTGTAGTACTGTAAGCTAAAATCCTGGGAAGGGGAGTGCTGCCATTGGCTTCAGTGGAGCCAGAAAGTATTTCCTCATCCCTTTACATGGTAATTAGGGTTGGCCATGAAGTCCATCCTCCGTCTGTATTAAACCTTGGGCCCTACACTAAAGCCAACCACATATATGTGGCTCTTGTTACTCCGGAGTAGTTCGAAGATGTATCCCAGGTGCAAGTGAGAGCTCAGCTGGCCCAGGAACTGGTCAGCAGGCAACTACTCTTTCAACCCTGGTATGTATTTGCAGGCAGAAGGAGAGGAGGAAGGAAGGGGTTGGGACCAAGTGCATTTTAGGGAGGGCTGAACTGCAAGTGGGCCACAGCAGAGACTGACCTATCTGGAAGGATTTCAGACCTTTCAGGGTCAGACTGCACTGCTGGGGAGTGCTGGGGTTTGGAGTTTATAATTGGTTTCAGAAGAGCGATGATGCCTTTGATGTTGGACCTTACTATCAGCATTGGGGCTGATGGTGCCTGAATGACTTGCCTGAATTCATGTAAGAAGCTGGTGCTGCTGTAAGAACAGCTTTTAACTTAGATTCTTCTGGGATTTTAGGTTAGTATTATAAACCCTAGACTTCATTTTCTCTCACACTCTTTCAGGCCATGTGTTTATCAGCGACTCCTGCAGCTGGCTGAAAGCAGTATTTGCACAAAGCCAAACTACGTTTTAATATTTGTTGTCACTTTTTGAAAACTACAGAGTTGTGACTTTTTGCAACAAAGTAACTAGAGACATAAAAATCAACGGAGGAAACGTTAATAGACTTCAGGGCAATCGCGGGGCTTTGGCTCCTACTGCAAAATATTCACAACTGTAATTTGACCTCTTAGCCAATTAATTTTGGCCAGTGTAAAATTCCATATGCTAAATCTGTTTACGATACTTCACTATTCTAGGCATCTGATACTGTGCCAAGACCTTAATATGTCTCTGAACAGAGGTCAAGTCATGGCCTTAAAATGAAGACTTGAAATATAAGCTGTGCGTGGGTGGGTAGCCTTGTGTCCCTAGGGGACTTACGAGTTCCTTTTCTGTTGCTGTATGATCTGAAACTCTGGTCACTGCTCTCTGTATTACCTTCTTCTATTTCTTAATCAAAATAAATCCATTTTGCAGTTCAGAAATGACCTCTTTTTTGCATCTTGTCCAGACCTTTATGTTTTTTACACATGGCTTTAGTTAAGTATGCTTGCAGTTAATCTGTTGTCTGGGGTGTACATCTGTTCAAAAACTCACCTTTGTTAGGTTTCCTCAACAAGTATAAGTTATATCCATCTTGTACTTTGGGGTGAAACTGTTGTATCCTGGTCATTCTGTGCTACCCAGTCATTTAACACTTTGTTTCCCTGTCTTTGGCTTTTGGGCCTGAGTTGCCCTCTGTTAAAGTCTATGAACTCCAGTGAAACAGACTGATTTTGATATAAATAAATAAAAAAAAACCCAAACCAAAACCTGTTTGTTTTCCTTCCTGTTTGCAGAGTGAATAGTATTGGTTGCTGTATTAGGAATACCAAGTTGTTTTAGGCTGAAATAAATACTGGTTACTTCCGCACATATAGCGGCTGGATTAAAGCCTAATTCAGCTCCTTTAGCTGATACCAAGCTGTACATAACTGGCATTTGGTTATAAATCGGATGGACCGGTATGCTTAAGTCCACTCTGTGTGAAGCACAGTGCAGCACCATGTTACCAGTGATGTGTAACTGTGTGTCTCATGGTAAGAGACTTAGGGCAGACAAAGTCTAAATTGCATCAAATTCTGTTCAAGTTGTCTGACTTGTAGGTGGCGGGCTGGACCACTGCTTTGTTCTCGAGAGCCAGTTGACATGTGTTTTATATCATAATGTAAGAGCAGTTTTTGGAGATCCTCTATACTTCTTGTGTACTTGTTAAAATGTACTCTTGGCATGTTCTGAACAGTTTTTTTGTGCAGGTTTGAAATGTTGTGCACAGTAAGCTAAAGGTGTGCCAGGTAGTCTGAAAATAAGAAAAGAATGAAGTCAGTATCTGCTGTTCCATGGCCTTGGATGGGTTACTAATCATGTGCCTGAGACCTTGAGAAGCTTCTGTAAAAGGAAAGAAAGCCTAACAAAATGATATGAATCGGTGTCCAAAATGTTTGATTCTTTAGATAATGAAATAAAAATGTGTCTTCCTTCTTACTATTATTTGGATTGTCTTCTAAAGTATGTAGAAGTGCTGAAAACAAATGGTAATCCTATTGGAGTCACTCACTGCAGAATGCAGATTAAGATTAACTCAAGTGTAGGAATCGCAGATGACTGATAATTACCTGCCAAGGATTAATGTGCCCCAGTTAAATGGCAAAGTAGTACATCTATCGGGGACTGACCTATATCTGCTTGCAGAGCACCTGATACAGCTATTGCTTTAACAGCAACTGCTACTATTATTTGTCTATTAGACTTTTCTTTAATCTCTTGGCCATTACAGAAGATATTACTGTTTGAAAGATGGACTTTGAAGGCTTATAATGAGCAATAGCAGTAATAAAGCATCCTAACCTGGTCCTCAGAAGCTAAAGAACTTTTGAGGTTAAATCCTTGATTTGTTTAAACCTGTTTTATATTGAATTCATTGGTTTGCCTGCAAGTCTAGTCCTTGACTGAAAGGATTTTTTTTGGGGGGTAGAAGATGGTGGTGAAGGGGGATGGGGGAGTGAAGGGACTAAAATTAAAAAAGCAGAAGAACAAATTGCTTTAGTCATTTCCATTTTGAATTTACTTAGCCATTAAAACAAATGAGATTGTCTTTGTCTGTGATATATAGGTCCCAGCTGATGTAAAGGGTATGAAAATAGTTAATGGCTTAAAGAAAAGAAACAATAGGGTTTTATATTATCTAAGGAGATTGTCTTTCTAAAGCTGTTCCCTGGGCACTGACGGGTGGTGTTGAATTTTGCATACCTTGTATACTTGAAGAATAAGATTTTTAAAAGGAAATAAATTACAAAACCTCATGCAGCAAAGGTTGCTTCTTGAAGTGGAAAAACTGAAATTTCCCCGCACCCAAATGGGGCAACAGAACCGAAGCTGAACCAATTGGATTGTATATCCTCTGGAAAATTACACTTGTGTTAAATCTGTTTGTTTCAGGGGTTACTTTCTAACCTGTCATATAGAGAGCACCAGTGAAGTTCAGACTGGAGCATGCAGCCTGCAGTCTTGTGTGTCTCATAGGAGCATTCCAGCTCAGCCTTGTCTGCCAAAGACAAACCTCTGCCTTGCCCAAGCCTTGATTTGCTCATGATGTTGAGGGACAAGAGAGACTTTCACATCAGGCAAGTTTCTCCCATCTTTACAGTTTGCTCCATTGAGGAGTCAGCACAACATGTGAGTAAAAACTCATACTGAATGAAACTGTGTGAGGTGTGTGCTATCTGAATATTTCAGGAGAGGATTTAATCAAATCTTTTATATGATGGAGGTGAGGGAAGGAAGGGGAGAAAAAGCGTAGAGGATGTATAATCCCCTCATTCAAGTATTTGAGGTTTCTTCAGTCTTAGGAAAAGAATATGGATTTTCATAAGGTGTTAGGCCAGAAAGAATACTATATTGGGGTTTTTGTTAATGTAAAAGTTTTTTTCACACAGACCACCAGATGGTAGTGTTTCCTTTGTCATTAGAGCTGTGAATTCATAGAAATGAGTACTCTTGTTTGGCATAGGTCACTCAAGGACTGCTCAATATATAGCAGAATTTGAGATTTGTAAGTAAGGAGCAGTATTAGTTAAGTAAGCAAAAAAAGAAGGGGGGATGCCCATCAGGAATCTTCAGCCACGTGAGACAGTAAAGGACCCAGTGGAGCAGAGGCTCATGTCCCGTGTATTACAGATAAGCTGCTTGCCTGGAATAGCAGAAATATCACAGGTGATTAAAGCAATAGGCCATGAGACAACCTGAAAATGTTCCCACCTTTTGCAATAGCAAAAGTTACTCTTCAATTGCAGTGCTTTTCAGAGATGTCACATGTGATTTTGCTGTTTAAATGGTATGCTCAATATCTCTGATTGCAAAAAAACTTTGGCAAGTGGGTAGAGCACAGAGGAGATGGATTTGGGAGGTCAAAATTACGTGGTGGTGTCTGGTCTTGGGCAAGTCTCTCTAGGGTGTGCCATGGGTTCCCTTGTTTCAGGTGAGGACAAGATTACTGAAGAGTGAACAAAAATATTATTTGAGAATACAGTATTATTATTTCAGCTGCGCATGGCTTTCATTGACTGTCTAGAATAATGCGTTTGGGTCGGTTTGCCTAAATGTTTTGAAAGGCCTCATTCAGCCTCAGAATTGGAAAAAGAAATTGTGAAATGTCACCCTGTAAGAGAAAGTGATTTTAAAGGCAGTCTGAACAGAGGTTCACAGCAGCAGTTTTTGATGTGTTTCTGGACAGAAACAGACGGAGAAATAATGCACAAGGTTACAGTAAATACTTGTCTGTCTTTTAAATGAATTAGCCTAGATCTGTTTGCGGTGACTTTGTTCTTGCTTTCTTGGAATACTGTTACAAATGATACCAGTATTGGGAAGTTCGTGGATGCAAGGGGTTTTTAAGGGAAGATATCCGACTATTAGTAGATGGTATTTCCAGTTCCTGTTGCTAAAGAGTTACAGTGGAAGTCTGAGTGGGTATAGGGTATGATCATCCGCTCGGAACAAGGGAAATGGCTGTCACAGCAGCCTGTCTCAGCATCTGGGTGTAAAAATTTCAGATGGGTATTTTAAAATGAACTGCTCAACCAGTCAGCTTCAAATTTAAAAAAAAAAAAATAAAAAAATTGCAGAATTACACTGTGTGGGCAGGGGGAAGGACTTTACATGCAAGGAAAAAAAAATGGGTTTCAGATGACTTACCTGAAATGAAGGAAAAAAAGAAAAGGAGGAAAGTACCCCTTCTTTAGATAAATTACTAACAACTTTAGTGGAAGTTTTTAAAAAATTCACTGTTTTCATAGAACAATATCAGCTTAGGTTGTCAGAAAGACTTGGTCCTAATTCCCCAGGGAAAGCCCCGCAGAATGTCCCTGTTTGTCTGTTGGGCTCTGAGTTCCTCCCTTGCCCCTCTGACCTGCTCTTCCCCTACCCAGAACTCTCTCCCCTCCCATTAAACCAGCTGACTTGTGTCACCTTTCTCAGTTCCTAAAAATCCTTCTTTTTGCCTGAGGGACAGATGCATTTCCACTGGAAATGCTTTCTCTACCTGTGAGGCTATAGACCGTGTCATTTCTGAACTCCGGGTGTGCAACGTGTAGCTTTTCCTGTGCAGTGTTATGGAGGTGAATGCAGAATAAAATCCGTATCACAACAGTAAACCAGTTTGCTTTAAATGCAATGTATGCTTGCAAAGTTGTGTCCCACAGCCTTTGAAGTGTGCTGGTAATTACAGAACACGAAACTTGCTGCTGAGTTTGCTTTAAAATCTACACTTGGGATGTTAAGTATCACTTTAAACCAGTGTCTATGTGCAATATGTTTGGGGATCTAAAAGGACGTGTTTGGATACTTTACATGAGCAGAAACGTGCGCCAGGAGATTGTGGCACACGAAGGTGTGCACAAGTAGGCAAAGTCTTAGACCTTGGGACTGAAGACTTTAAAATGGTTTTGAATCATGGGAAGATTCAAAAGTCAAACAGCAACTGCCCAGCAAAGAGAGGTTAAGGAGCGAGCAGGTAAACCCAGAGTGAAATGTGTAGTGTAGCTGGGACTCGCTGCCCTTCTTGTGGTTCCTGCATCATGTTTCATAGATTCTGGGTGTGATTACAGCACTTTTGTGCATCGTTTTTAAACCACTGAAAAATGAGCCGATTTGTATGGGCAGAAAAGACTTGCAGAACAGAGAGCTGATCCTACTACCAAATGAGAAGAAAATAGTTTGAGCATATCTGCTTTTAATAATCTTTTATTAGAAATGCATTTCAGTTCTGCTTAAGGAGTCCGGTTTCGAGCTGCAAATGGCTCCTGTAGAATTTTGCTGAGATAACCAAAGGCCACTTTTTTATTACAAAAAATCCTCATCTTCCATTAATCATTTTGATTTTTCTCATGTTGTACGTTTGCCATTCCTTGCAGTTTTAAGGTTTTGTTAGTATCTATCTTGTAGTGTTTAATCCGTCATTTGTTGGTTGCATGTTTCAAATGAGCATTGAAACACTGCATTATGCTACAGCATTGCTTCTGGTACTTGTTTTTACTCTCTCAACTCAAATACGCAGATCTTAGCTAGGGAAATAGGAGACATAGGATCTCCAAACTTTTACCTTTATTTGCTATTTTAAATTTTATCTGATCAATATTTATCATCATTTTTTCTGTTGGGCTGCCCAGGTGTCTTAGATGCAGGCAGTTTTAGGTGTATCGTGAAAGACAGAGATAAGTTAAATTAGATCAGCAGCAAACGCTTGGTTTTGTACTCTCCAGTTTTACAGTGTGTGTGAAGCCCTCCAATTGCTTCATTTAAAATATTTTAAAAGCATTTTATATGTTGCTGCTCAGAAGCTTCCAATTCTGTGAAGGCCAAGCTGATACTTTGCTTTACAGTACAGTGTGTCTCCTTAAAACAAAGACACAAAGTAGGTTTTAAGAGAAGGTCCATAAATAGAGGTATGGTAAATAGTGAATACTGGACCTTATAATCTGTGCTTTGATTAGAACCAAATACCCAGCATCGTAGTAATGCCATACCTCTTTTCTTGGGCATTCTAGAGCTCTCAATAAAAAGAAAAGTTGGGGTTTTTTCTCTGTGTGTTATGTTTGTACCTCACCGAGCTTTTTTCAGGTGAATTCCAAGGAAGGGAATATTGTGGTGCTGCTTCCCACTGCCTGCCTTCTATTTGAATTAGTTTTTCTAAAGGTTATGCTTCGTATGGTTCACGTGTGAAGCACACGTATCCACACAACTCTTCAGGTGAACAAAAGACAAAAGTTAAGTGTTAGTATTTTGCTAATGTTACTTAAAACAGCAGTGGCCTTAGAATACAGACATAGTGAGCACTATCATTGACCAGGTTAAATGACCCTTGTAGGTAACTTTAAATCGAGAATTCCTTAGCAGTGATTAAAACTTCCTGTTAAATGCTATAAAGTGGTTTACTAACAATAACTCTGTGGAGAATGAAGGATGGTGCGCTCTAATAGTGGTTATAGCAGTGGTATACACCTAGTTCTGGAAAGCCCTGCTAAACACCCCTGTAGGGTAGACCTACATCCGCGCTGAACTATGAGGGTGTCTTGCAGGGGAAGTTGCTGTGCAGTCACCTCCGCTCTTTGCTGTCTCCTCACAGGGGAATGGCAAAAGAGTTGCTGCCTCTTATCCTGGGATGTTGGGTATAGTGAAGGAACTTGGTTACTTTGCAACCCGATTAACCAGGGCTGCATTTGTGCTCGGGGAAGGGAAGGTGGGTATGTGAAAGTAGCCTTTTTCTACCACACAGTTCTACTTAATATTTTTTCCTATAATCTTTGAACAATACAGTTATAATCCGCTGGCAAGCAATTGCTTACGTTTCCAGAGGAAGGACAGAAAATGGAGGTTTGGCTGTCAGTATTGGCAGAAAAAGTTTTGTTTTCCTTTTTCTTATAGGCTGAGTTCAAATAAGCAAATTGTGGCCATTATCCCTCATGACTCAAACAAATTACAGAAATCCTTTGCAGGAGTGAGCTGCAAGGAGGGACCCAGGAGGAGCTGTGGGCAGGTCAGGTGGAGGAATTAATTTATGCCCATCTCTGTCACAAAAAAGTAAATGGCATTTGAATTTGGTTCTATCGTAACCTCTTGAGATTGATCAGTCAGAATTAAAGCAAAATGGGAGCCAGTTTCCAGCCTCTCACTGCCTCTCGACCTGCTGCTGTCAAAATTATTTTCCTTTTTCTTATTTTTTTCCCCTTCAATACAAGATGTCCATCACAGGCCTAAATCTCAGAAATACTGATTTTGATCAGCTAACCCTCCTTTATTTTCAAATAAGTTCCAGTCGCTGTACACATTTGATTGGCGCTTTTCCCCAGCAACCTAATGCTCAGTTTGGAGTAATGGGAACACAAACCATTAATAAAAGATTAAAGAAAAAGCAAAACACCAGGATTTAAAATTCCAAACATATCTCTGTAGACTGTCTTTATAAAAGGCAGTTTCTTCGGCAGGCATTGAAATGCAATTCTTCCTACACATTAAATAATAAAATCAGACATGTGAACTTTCAGATTGCTGTGCTGAGCAAAATGGATGTAGTTCTTTTAAGTCCATAAAAGTAAGGAAAATCAGATTTTAAGAACCAAGATCACACTTGAGCACAGTTGGAAAACTACAACATGTTACCAAAACCTCATTAAGCTGTCATAAGCTTTTTTTGTGCATTTCCTTTCCCAGTCCTTTTGATTGCCAAGATATTTGTGTGTAAATAGTCTTTTCTAACTTGATTCCCCCATCCTCCTCCTCCTATGATACTGTGTTTGTGACAACGAGGAGGTTACCATGGGGATTGAGAGTGTGATGTCATATCAGCAGGGTGACCTTGGTGAGGATGGAGATGGACAGAATAACTAAGGCAGCAAAAATAGAAAAATACGTAGGGGAAAAAAAGGAATGAATTTTAATAAGATAAGAATAATACACTGCTGTGTGGGGTTGGTTTTGTTCTTTTAAGTTCACCAGAGTGCACATCATGGCCATCTAAAGCTGTTCTTTTTTGGCCTGAAACTCACCGGTTCTGGTTTTGGAATATATGCTGGGTGGTACGTATCTAAGGAGAAACCTTTCCTCTACCAAGACAAGCAATATGAGGCAAGCTTCGAATGAAAATCATAACTCTATCCCAGCTTCCAGAAAAGGGAGCATTAAGTCAGACACTATAACCACTTAGCAGCTCTCTAATGCTTAACATGTGGCAATGTTACTGAATCTTCACACCACCCCAGTAGGAAAAGTAAGCCAGTGCCAGTATCCTCAGTTAACTAAACTGGTGAATGTGTGATAATCTAAATGGTAAGCGAACCCTCATAAAGCGACTCATCGAATCATTGGCAGCAGTGGGATAAAGATCTGGAAACTCCTATCTTTATAGTCCCATGTTTCACTGGATCAGATTTGCCTTTCATTGAAAACAAATTTCAAACTTGACCTGTTCAATTAAATGATAGTCTCACCCCTACCAATATTATTGTACCTTTTTAGAGACATGGCATATCAGTGCATAGAACTCATGCAAATGCTTTTGCACTGAATGCATGATCTGAATGGGGCTGAAATGGCCTCACCCTTGTCTATGCGGATGTCTGTAAATTGAGCATCATGTACCCAAAGCATCCTTTTTTTTTTCTTTTCTTGCTCCGGAACCTTGAGAATCTTCCCCCTTCTCACGCATGCCATCTGTGCGCTAATTCCTAATTCGTATCACTTCAAGTGAGAGAATCAGGGCCTTTGACTTGCCTGGCTCAAACCACACTTTTAAGGTCAGGGTTATAATGGAAATACTGATGTACCCACACATTTAACTATAACGGCACAGTGTGTGACACAATAATATAGGCAGGCTTTACTGCCAGACTGTCTTGTGTAGGTATTATGGGAATGATGCTTTTTAGTTTTCCTGTTGTAAATATACATATTTTGGCAAGGAAAAGGTGTTTGCCAGGTCAAAGTCATTGCTCTGAAAAAGAATGCAATAATGAAATAATATAAATAGTAAAGGACCTAGCACCCCCAGTAAGTTATCAACTTTGAAAGCCTGACTGCCAAATGATTATTTCTTATGTTCATGTATCAAACATAGTATATCTGCACACCATTAATTTGGTGTCAACAGTATTGATTCTCTACACTTGTAACTCCCATTGAGATCATTAGTAGATCTGTTGGTGAAGGCACTACAGGCACTCCTGTCACTGAAATGTATGAAGTTCATATTTGTAGGGAGTTATTTCACATGTGGAACTTGAAAAGAAAGACCCTTCAGCATTCAAAGAAATGTATATCCAGTCTTATCAGTGTAAAAAGCTGCCACTTATTTCAGGCTGGATTAGACAAACGAGGCTTTCGTCTGGTAACGGGTCTGACTTTAGGGGGAACAGGGCTAGTTCTACTCCTAAACATCTTTTGCAAATAGAGGCCTTCTCTATTAGAGCTGAATTACTATTTTTGAGATTTTTGTTTCTCTTNACTTCATGATGGGGAGAGTTTCTTTATTTTTATCTATTATTTTCTGCTAAAACATCCTTTACTATCTATTCTTTCTCACTTTCTGTTCCTCCCAAGAGCAAAACAGAGGCTTATTTACTGTAGTGACATTTCTGAAAATCTGCATGGCAGCATCGCTGTTGCCTATGGAATAGTCATCGTGTTCAATTTTGTTGATCCTGTATTTGTTTGCTGGAAAGCAAATCCATCTATTTACCTTCAAAGTCTATTTTCCCCGGTTTCTGTTGCTTAAAGAGCTATACCCAGCTAAAGCAGAGTCCTTGACTGCAAAAGCTTACGATATTAATGTTTTGCTCTGCTGTTCTAATGATCAGTGTGATGTTTTGAAAGTGTTCTGTCTTGTCAGCCCTGTTGTTTTTGCAGTCTGTGTTGATTTGGATGTCAGCTATGTTTCCAATAAACTGCTGAACCCTGAGTACTTTCTAGTGGGGAAGAAAAAAGATGCTTTGTTTACCATGCTATGAAAATTAAAGACCAAGGACTTTCAAAAATAGGAGCCTACAGTTAGGATCTGTAGCCTATGTTTAGATTTCTAAAGCAGTGGCCTAATTTTCAAAAGGGCTGAGGATCCAGGAGCTCCTGTTTGGGGTCACTTGTTATATCTGTCAAAGTCCAGTACTCTTGGGAGGGGTTTTTAGATATTCTGAAGGAGGAGGGTTTAGTGTTTAATGTAAAATTTACTTTTTTTGTAGGTATTTGGTGTTGTATGGGATTTTGATTTAGTGGAGTGATACATAAACAATATAGTGATTGCACCCTACAACTGGGTCTTTATATAAGCGTGATGCCCTTTGCTAGTCTCTGCATGCTGACCATCATGATGCTGAGCATCCCTGGTCCCTGGGGAGGGATATGTGGGTTGAAACCAGCTCAAGCCTTTCCCTTTCTTCAAAGTTCACTTTGGTTGTTCAATTTTCTATTTCATATTTTTGGAATAAAATTTATCTGCAGAGTTTTCAGGCAAGAACAAAACAAATAATTAAAAAAAAAGTTGGAATGAATTCCCTTCAATCTATTGAGCTTCATTTGTGGAGAGAATTTTGGCATATGAAATTTGGAGTAAAATTTCTCTGGCCATGTTTTCCAGCAGAAACAAAGCAAATAGTCTTTACAAATAAGAAGTTGGAACAAATTATTTTGTCTTCAAGCCAACGGTGCAAGGGTGAAAGAAAAGAAGCTTATGATGCTTCTGACTGAAAGTAAGGTACTGGCTAATTTAACTTCTAAAACAGAGATGAGCCCACATATTATATTCAAGTCCTTCAAAGCCTTGAAGGAGAACTAGGTAGGCATGAGTGAAAGCTCAAACGTGTCTTCTCAGTTCCCAGGCTGCAGCAGGAGTTAAGATTTGTCAAGGTTTACTTGGCTACCTCCAGCTTTCCAGGAGGTGCCTGCACACACAGGAGAAAGCAGTCCTCTTTTGAATGTCTTCTGTTGACTAAGCCGCTCCCCATACATTTAGCTAACTGTCCCACTGAAATTCACCTTCTGACGAGATGTGTAGCAGATAAACCCTTGTTCTGGAGCTGCTGGGCTGGAAGTGTCATCTCTTAGATCTGCTGCTGCTCCAGTCCAGCTCTGGGGCTGGTTCCGAGGAGGAGCAGGGGTTACGGTGCAGCAAACCTGCAGAGCGTTCCCTGACATCTAACTGCTATTATGTATTGGTATGGCAACATCTTAGAAGAAAAGCATTAAATGAAATGATGTAGAACATAATGAGCATCTTCTGGTTGTTTCTGTGTCCTTTGTCTTTCTACTAGCAGCTGCAACCCAGCTTGTGCTTTGCTATTTTTGGTGTAGAGGTCAGTCTTAGAAATGTGTCCTCAAGTGCTCTCTGGCAAGCCCACGCAGATGGGTCTGCCAACGGTTAAGCTGGATTTCCTAGAAGTTAATGAGAGTCCGAGTGAGTCACCTAAAAGTCGGTACCTGAGATGGGAAAGCAACTGTGGAGCCCTGACTGCTCCATCTCTTGCCATAACCAGTAGGCAATGCTCCTATTGCTAATAGAAGCAAGAGGTTCAGAAACAACAGCAAATATCATTATATTCTCAAGAGTTTCTTAAGAATATGCCAATTTAATACATTTTTTTTCTCTCTTTTTTAACTATAGCATGTGTATCCACCATTTTGAGCATTAATCTTGAGGTGAGAATATGCCTTTTGGGTATTTTCCTCTTAATGAAGTAACTTGCTGCAGAGATGCCATAATGTCCTAGCAATCTACGTGCTCTCTGGGCAAAGTGCTTAAAGTTTTAGCTTCTTCTTGAATATGTTGGTTGGAAACATGCCGTTTTTAGAAGCCAGATATTTTTTATTGGATTTGATGGGAAATATAAATTGGATTTGGAAAAGGGCTAACCCTTCAAGCCCTCGATTCTCCCTATTAAGATTTTCCTTGCAACTTGGCCTCTTTTAAACTCCCATCTCGTGCATACTCTTTTCTAATCTGATACCTCAGCGTACATATCTAAACATGATCAGTGACAGTTTTAGCTGCGGGGTGAGACTTTCTGTGACAAGGGCAGTGAGCTCTGATTTGAGACCATTCATTGCAAGTGACTTCAGCTGTCTCTTCAAGTGACATCCAGCTACTTGAGGAATGGGGGATGACGAAAGTTCTTTGGACAGAAAACTTTCACTGACAAGAAGGTGACAGGTCCTTGCACAGCTGGTCTCTGATATGCCTTGGAAGAGGCCTACATAGTTACTAATTTAAGTTTAGCGGTGGCTGCAAGCATGGAGCAGACAAGTTCTTGTAGATTTGTAACTCATCTGCAGGAATGACAGGAGTTGGAGCTACACTTACGGTGCTTGCGTTGTTGTATAACATTTCCAATAGCCCGTGTTTATTTAAAGAGCTAAGTAAACTGAACTGCAAGCTATTCTCATTCTCATTAATGCTTCTTAACTTGTAGCTCAGTGTATTCTGTTAATTGGTTCATATATTTAAAGTGGATACTGACCTTTTTTAATGGTCTGTCAAGTTATGGTAATGGTATCCTCACTCTTAGAGCTGTCTATTCCTTCACTTTTTTTTTTTTCTCCCCTGTCCTAATTTTCCCCAGTGTCTCCTATCAGTTTTTCAACTCCAGTGGTGCTATCAAGAATGAAAATTCTAATGTGTGGGAAGTGGGTGGCTGTTTTTTTAAAGGGACCTCTTGCCTTGTTCAGAATAAATACATGCGACTCCTAAATCCCTGTGCAACGTGCCCACCATTGCTCCCATTGGCAATAACACTGGAGGGAAATACAAAGATCCTTCCAAACTAGGGGAGTGATGTGGTGGCCTGAACGCACACAAGTGATCTCTTTCCAGAGCTTGAGTGATAAGTGCTGGCCATTGCACAGGCAGCTGCAACACTTTTCAGCATGTTTGCTATCATCTAGTTAGGAACGTGGGTGTTTTGATCCCTGCTCTGCCACCAGCCACTCTTTGGCCACTGTCAAATCGTTATACCATGGCACATAAGTAACTGCTGATTGCTTACGTATCTGCATATAGGCAGTAAAGTTTACATGTTGAAAGTGTCTGCTGTGATGAATCCTCACCTGAGAAGAAAGTGTTTACCATTTAAATATTAGGTAGCTCTTGGAATAAACCATGATGGAAACCTCAAAAATTTGAGGTTTCCCAAAGAAATAAGGTGACTTATTGCTGTTGTTTGAATAATGCTTTACAGCAGATCTGATTTCAGAGGCTCCTCCTTTCCCACCATCGCTCCTGATTCCTTTTCTCACAGTCTCCTTTGCCTTTTCTGTTCGGCTTTTTGTGTGGTCGAGCTCTAAGTCTCCAACAGTCATTATATTTTATTCTTGAAGAGTATCATTTCACATCCCTGATTTAGAGCATGGCCATGGAAATAGTTAGGTTAGCACAACTGAGAGGAAGGTCACTTCCAGCGTGTGGCGGTGGAGGGGTGAGTCTGCCAAAGCATCAAACGTGCTGCTGACAGAAGAGCGATGCTGAAGCACTATCTGAATGGACTATTAAAGGAAAGATAGAAGTGAGACTAATTGTTACGAAGGAGGTAACAGAGACCACAGCAACACAACCACTGGGTGGTCCTGAGCTGTGCTTCAGGGGAAGTGTGGGCATTTACACCACGTGAAACTTGTCCTCTTCTGTGTATGGGAGTATTTGTCACCCTATCAACACAGGGTCCGCTCTCCTGTAAGGTCTTTACTTTTTGTATCTGAAATATGGCCTGGTTTACATGCAAGAAAACAGAAATGTAATCTGTGTCTCAGCAGTTGCGCGTCAGTCCATATCTGGTGGACTGGTCCATAGCTCTGGTCAGCAGAGCTCATCTGTCTGCGCAGGAGTTACACCAACTGCAGCCGCTGGGGCTTTGGCCCTCCGTAAATAAACACTAGTGTATTATTGCCCAGATATGGCTGTATTTGTTTTGTTTTCTCCTTCTCCTTGACACATCATTGAGCAAATTGTCACCGAAGTAAGGGAGTGGGAGAGGAGATAATTAAATATTACATAAGGATAATAAGGTGTGAGTAAAACTATTTCTATGGTTTAATGTGTATGTCTCTTAGTAATTTCTTTGCTAGTTAGAAAATATGAGCTCTCTGTAATGCCAAATAAACAGTTTGCTGTAGATACTCAAAAGGACCGAGTGTACCTCTTACAGTTACTTTGTTGACAGTTAAAAAATGACATATCTATAATTCATGCTGAGCAGCCTGACAGGAGGAATGTTGCCCTAACTTTCGCATGGTAAACGAGGGAAGTGGAAAGCAGTGTAGCTTGTAAAGGCAATTGGGTTTGCTTAAAGCAACCCTGTCTTTTTGGTAGCCTGATTTGTAATGTGACTGAGTTGAAACTTGGTAGACTCGGCACTACAACAGCAAAACTTCTTCTGATTTCAGCAGGACTGTAATTTGGCTTTGTGTATGCATAGTTATGGCTAAGGTCACAGGTACAGAAACCTGATGCAGACAAGGATTTTATTATTTTTCCAGAAGTCACTATCTGCAAAGGAATGAGTGATGCTTGGCTTTCTCACAAGAAACCTTTGATTTTTAATGACTCATCTGCATGAGCTGATAAAACACTTAAGTTGTGAAGCCCTTTCCTGAAGGGCTGGCTTAGCAGAATGTCAGGTGAGAGGTGTGTAGGAACAAAAGAACAGCGTTTGCGGGTGTATGTGGCTCTTCCCTTACTAAGGCTGGTATGCTTTTCGTTTCATCAAAATTATGTGTATGCATGAAATAACAGTATATTGTGAGATGTCTGCTTTACCCTTGATGATTACACACTGCTTAGCGTTGAAATGCGATACGGGTTTTGTGCACCAAGGAAGGAAACTTATTTCCTTGTAACAAAGGTTACCTGTAATGGGAAAGATGTAGCAGAGAACACAACTTACTTAAAGAGCTGACCAAAATGAAGAGCTCAGTCCTTCAGTCATTAGGACCAGTATGATTTTGGTTTTCCAGCTGCTCCTCTCTTGCTTTCAAATGTATGTTCCTGGCCTTTCTGCTTTCATATTTGCCCCGCGTTCCTAAGATTTTAGTGCAATGTGTGCAATGCAGAGGCACATGTCAATGAGAATTGTTCAATTCATCCACGCAGTGTGGAGGAGTAAGACATGGGAGACAACCCTAGAAAGTACTGGTAACAGGGAAGAGATGCTGTATCCGCTGTCGGAGAAGTGGGCACTGCGTATAGGCTTGATCTGAGTAAGCGTGAGGGGCGCTCAGTCCCTGGTTGGGTAACACGCGTCCTTGGAAATCTCGGGATGCTGATGCAGGGAGCCGCGTAGCAATTCCCCTTACAGGGGCTGCTCATCGCAGAGATGTCTGTCCGTTGACTTAATGCTGAATAAGTACATTTGGAAAATAAAATAAATTGAAACAAATTAGTCCAACTGATGAACTCTTTGCTAACGTCTCTCACGCTTTTGCTGTCAAGCACAGTTTTGAAACAGGGGTAAAAACCTCTGTGTGGCACTTCACAGTGAAGGATTGAGAACATGCTGGTGGCGCGGTGTGCTGTGTTCCTCCCCAGCATGCTGGGCAGCCTGCTGCAGGGACGCCTGGGCGGCTGTGGTGTGCGTGAACGCGTGAACACCCAGCACAGCCCTTCCCCTGCCCCATCTGCCTCACATAAAACCAGGTGTGTTCCGCGCTCGCAGCATTCCTTAGTCCAGGCAGATAAAAGCCAGTACAGAGCAAAAGGGAAATGCCCCTATAAAATGCTCATTTTATTTGTTATGCTCTTTCACAGGATGGACTGTGTTGGGGTTGGGTTGGGTGTTCAGTATCTGAATCCCTTAAGGTGATATAATGAACAAGGTGGAGGCGATACAGTGAACAGGGGAGCCACTTGGTTAATTTGGGCCGTCTGGTGATTTCACATTGTTGGCCTGCGACAGTTGAGCCAAAACCTTGTCTGTGGCCTGCTGGGTGAGGCAGAGTTTGCTTTGTGACTGCCTGCACGAGGAGTGAGTGAGGAGGAGCGGGGCTGTGGTGTTGCTCAGCTCTGCGTCGCTCTGCAGAGCACCACCGCAGCTCTGAAGGGTAGAAGGAATTGTGCAGCACAAGGGGCATAGCGTAGGCTGTATATTTAACCTGTTGGGCAAGACTCTTTATGGGGGTAATTGTGTCTTCAGAGCTGGTATTGCATCTGACAATGGCTAAAAGTCACAAGTTGAGCCAACAATATTTCATCCTGGCGTGATTATTGTGATGTGGAAGTAGAAGTGCTGAAGGCCTCGGATTTATCTGTGGCTGGTTCTCAAGAAACGTAAGCATAGATTTATCTGTATAAGGAAATTAATTTTGTTTGAAGGGAGAATTTGAAGCAGAATGCAGAAATTATTCTGGAATAAGGCAGGTGAAGTTATTAGTAAAATCAGCTCCATCCCCTGTGATAAATAGATCAAGAAGCTGGACAATTTATTGAATAAATTGTCCGGAGATGTCTAAATTATTTGCAGTGCCGTTTTCACCTGAGCCTGAGGAATGTAAGGCCAAATTTCAGCTGACTATATTGCATTCCTCTCTAGAGCCAGAAATAGGATCTCAGCTGTTATAAATTGATTAATGAAGGTATTGTTATTTAGACCAGACCCTTAGGCGTGTAATGCTTAAGTTTTAGCATAAATGACCAAGCTGAGCCATTCTTTAGAAGGCAGAGCTTTAAAAGCTATTTGTCTAGTTCAGAAGCAGAAAATATAATGACTCTCATTGTTTTGGCACTTTTTATTGTCTGTTGCTTCCCAAAATGACTGTGCCTGATTTACATTTTTTTTTTCCCCCTCCTGAACCTGTGTGGTGTCATATTAGCATGGCACATGAAGATCCTGAGGTGAAAATAAATCCACAAAGATAAATATCAAACTTTGAGCTGCTGTTCCATGTAACCGAATGTTTATCTGAACTTCACACACGGCATCCAGTTAGATAATTTGCCCACAAGGCAAGTTTGTTTCATTTTTCACAATGTTCTGCTACTTGAGATTATTTATTCACCGCAGCAGAGCTATGGACTAGCCCGATTTGTTAAGCAAGTGCTGGGAGGATAGATACTGCAGTACTATCTTTCATGGAAAACTTCGGAGTGAGAAGCAATGAACTATCACCCAGTGCATCATGTTCCGGGATGGGCTAGAAAAACTGCTAAGGGTGCAGCTGCGGAGGTAAGAGGAGAGTCCTCCCTTGTGGAAACGTCTTTTCCCTCTGATCCCTTCTGCCTGCCCTGTAATAACCTTACAGCAATAATCCAAAACTCTTGATGCATTTAAAAAAAAAAAAATCAAGAAGAACTTGAATATATCTGTGCTTAGCTTCCTGGATGTATGTTTAATTATCAAAATAGAAAGAGGAAGTATGTATTCCACCAATAAACACAAAAACCTTATTGCAGGCTTCTTAACTGAAACTTAATAATTAGTATTATGTTAGACATTTCTTCACACCTAAGAATCATTCCTGCATGAATGTATTTGACAAGGGAAGCAGAGCTCATGTGCTGCATTAATTGCAATACATCTTGAAAGGCATTGTCATGGGAGTTCTGTTCCTTTCCACCTTTGTGTATGTAAAGTTAAACTGCCCACTAAAAATTTAGCAAACTTCAACTGGAGCCAAAGAAAACATCTGCTTTGGATATGACTGACTTTATTTTCTAGCAGGAGGGCTCTATATATCAGTGCGTTGCCTTGTCTAATTTCATTAATGTGATCTTGTGTCCATCCTGTGGCAGTTTAATAGCCATTATTTGTGGCCTCCATCAAATAAAGCATTGACCATAAATCCAACTTCACGCAAATGAAGATATAAATGTCAATCTGCATTACTATATAATATTTATTATTTTAATTAAATGAAACTGATTGTGACACTTGCTAGATCACAAGTTCCTTGTTAATGGCAATGAATAGCAAAAAACCCCACTTGCTTATTTTAGAATGGGAAAAAAGCTGCTTATTTTATATACTTTTTAGAAATTTTCCTAATGTTACTGTCTTAGGCTATCAGAGTAAACATCTGTGTGTGGAACACAATGTTTGTGCTTCTTTTTGGGACACAAACAACTTAGCGATGCCAAATATGACACATACTGCAGAAATACCCAGAAACAAATGTATTAGGAAGGTGAATGCGCTGCTTTTGTTAGTGACTTCTTAATACAAGCACTTACATTGAACTGAGCCAATTTCTTTCTTCTACTCCCAGCAGCAGGAATTATCCCATCTCAAGTCAGATATTCTAGTTTTATGCTGGTAGTACTTAAACCTTCTTCAATATGAGGATAATAGTCTGTAGCTTGAATGATTTAATTTCCGAAGTATCATGAAAAATACAGACAATTCTGTAAATTTTAAAATACTGAAGTCCAATCCTTTGTAATTTAGTCCCAAAGATAGAAATCCATTACAAATTAGAGACTGTTCTTATTTATTCTCCTTTGGTTGGTTGGTTCATTGTGCTTTTAATGTACAAAAATAATAGTACATGTTATTTGCATTAGATGTAGGAAAGGATAATGGATAAATTTCCATGATCTTGATGCTGGCAAAATTCCTTAATCTGGCAAATCTCACGTGTTGGTAAGAAGTGTAAAAATGAAGGCTTGATATCTGGTAAGTTTCTTCACTTGTAAGGAGTCAGATTTTATCAAACCCGAATTTACAGCAGCCTACTTAGAGTAAGAACAGCCTTTGTATGTCAGAGACAGGTCATCAGCTTCTTAGCAAATAGACTGTATTCAAAAAAAGAATCTGGGTGATGGAGGTGTTCAATTTTATTTAGGAAACAAAAGAACTGAGTTATAGTCTATCATTTTATATGAGCTAATGTTGATCCTGACCCTCTTGCTAATGAAATCAGTGGCAAAGCTCCAATTAGCTCAGTTGGAAGTGTGAAAATTCGGGAAATCAGGATTAAAAGGATGTTTCATCTTTATATAAACTTCATTAGTATGTGTGTTTTTCACTGTCATTCCTTGAAAATGAATGGGAACATTCACACTGACTTAAAGGGAAATTGATTCAGATCTTCAAACATCTGAGACTGTCTTCAGAGTACTTTCAAAATGTTTTCTACAGATCTCTAGGCTCTTTCACAATGACCCTAAAAGTTTCTTAAGCAGGAAAACAATAAATAATCAAAACTTCAGATCATTTTTAACTAAAAATGTTTATAGTGTATTTGTAACAAAGCTGTTTGTGAGGCTCCTGTCTGTATCAAATCCTATTGCTCAGCTCTAAGTTAATTCTGTTAAAAAGGAGAAGATACTGCTCCGGAGTTTATCCTTTTGGTCAGTATTAACCATGTGTACTCATAACAGTCTTTAAGTAATTAATAGATATTATATTTTCAAGCTAAGTGCCCAGCATTATATGGCATGACATAGAAGAAAAAGATATAGCAAAAGCAAAGCTGAGAGGCTTAAATCAGAGTAAAAGATAATACTTTACACTTTTCGGGTGCTGCTCTCCTGTCTGTATTTCAAGGCTTGTTTCCTGCAATGAAACTCCCAAGGAAATGCTTTTTCCATTACTGAAATCTAAAAACAAATGAAGTGAAGCCAAGAATACTTCTGAAGTGGAGTTCCTCTTTTAAGTTAGCAGTTTTAATTCAGTATAATTTTTTCAGCAAATCCTTGAACCGTTTTTCCATGATTTTGTGTGCAACTGTGTAGATACGTAACTCTGTAATGCTTCTGTATTCTTCCTGAGTTTACCAAGATGTATTGCTTCTTAATTTCCTCTTTGTTCATAAAAACAATCTGTGCTTGTATATATTTATAGTATTATAATATAGTATTTATAAGCCTGTCTAGTAGCTAAAACAGAGATCTTGGGCTTGTGCTCATTTCCTCTCTGCAAACCACTTTTTCTCTGTGTGGCACCAAGGAGGTGGAAACCTTCTTTCTTTTCTCTCTTGCAATGGAATGACAATTAGCAATATCGAGGTAACCACTGATTAGTGCTCCATTTATTGCTTCCTTCAAACCTGGTAGCTCAGAAGCCTGTGAGAGCTTTGTACATACACACCCTCTGAGAGAAAACATTTTTGTCTCCAAATGCTGGTCCTGACGATGAACTTTCATGTTCAGCATCTGTTGCGATGCCTCATCTGAATATTGCGGTGCTGTAACAGAGTCTCGCTGGCTGTCAGATGAAGGTCACTCTTAACGTACTAGACTCTCAGTACTTTGTAATGTGATTGCTTGGCCCTGCTCAAACCTGTATCGCGGTCAAAGCACATTCACTTCCAGAGTCGTGTTTTTTGATATTCAGTCATACTTGCTAGACAAGATCTTTCTTTTGTCAGCATGTACAAAATAGAATTCTTAAGTGTTCTCAGAAGCTGTCTTTGATTGCATTTATGTTCATTTTTATATGTCAAGACTGCCATGATTTCCTGAAACTCTCCTAGCCACCGTGAGTCTCAAGTCCATTTCAGTGTCAGATTAGGTTGTGTTTCTGACTGATACCAAAATGATTTTGAAGGATTCTGTAAATACTTAGCCTTTTATTCCAGAAATTGAGAGGAGTCTATTCCATCCGTTTTACCCAGTCTTCAGTCATTCCGATTTCTTGATTCCTTGTTCTAACATGATTTTAATTTCCTTCTGTGTTTGTTCTTCCCCTGGGAAATTAATCTGAGTCCTGACATGTGTTCTCTATCTTCTTTGTTGAAGCTGTGAGGCAAAGAAGTGATGATGTTCTTCGTAGCGGCTATACCTCCTGCCAATAAACTATACTTTTTGCTGCTTTAAGGCATTGTCTTCTGTTGGTTCTTGCCTGTGTACCTAAAAATAAACAAACCCTGACACTCTCCAAAAAAGTGGGGTTTTGTTTGTTTTTTCTTGTTGTTTTTCTTGTGCTTTCTTCAATCTTCTGAGTGTTCCACTTCTCTGCTGTGGCTTGATCCATCCATCTCCTTCCAAAAGCTCATTGACCCTCTTATTCCATGTGTGTCTTTCCTTTCCCATGCGAAGTGTGAAGGAGCCTGGCCTTCTAGGCTCATTTTCTGATGTGACACTGATTTGTTCTGTTACTTTGGGCAAGTCACTTAATCTCACTGTGGTACAGTTTATCCACTATGAAATAAGTCTAATAATCCTTGCCCGCTTTGCTGAGCCCTGAATCTTGTTTGCCTTCTTTACGTGTGCAGTCCTAAGGGTATTATGCAGCTTCAATTATTAATGTTTGGAAAGTGCTTTGAGATCTTTGGATGGAAATCCCTGTATAATCATATTTAGCACTTAGCATTTCACAGCACAGTGCAGACGCTACGTAATCCTCCGAATACTCCTGTGAGACAGAATTACCTGTCAATACAATTATTATCCTCACTTTAGTGGATAGTGAGGCAGAAGGATTAGGACCTAATCCTGCTTCTCTTCAAATAAATGGGAGTTCTTCTCTTGACTTCAGCAGGAGCTGGAAGAAGTCTTCTGTGGCACATCAATTGTTGAGCTCAATCTGGGATGCCAACCCACACTCAACCTCATGGACCCTCCTTCATGTTGGTAGTACAGAACTTGGTATTTCCTGGTCGTGTTATCTAGACTTTCTTACATGATTAGTTTCTAATCTTCCTCTTTACTATTCTGTTTTGGTTACCTTCTATATCACTTTATCCCTTTTTTTGGATAAACTTCCAAGTCCCAACCTATTTACTTTCTGATGGTGTGTATAACCCTGGGAGATACATCATCCATGAATTTTTCCACATCACCTTTGCAGTTCTCTTCCTTCACTGATTTATGCCAGTCTGGTTCTTTTCTTTTTATCAACTTCATTTTTGTGCTGGACATATTATTGCAAACTTAACTACCGTCTACTGGAGCACTGCTTCTGCATAGTTGACCCTATCAAATACCTACTCAAGAGGAATTTTAGACCAGTTTTCTTGTTGTGGATATTGTATATAGTACTTCATCGTGGTTATAATAATTTGATGGCTGTGATTATGCTAACCTACCCTTCATTTCTCCCAGTTATTTTTAGTCTGTTCCAATATTAGACAAAGTAGCCTCACACCATGAATGCTCAGGACCACAGTCTTCCCCTTGAAATGCTAACCAAAGCACTGCTATAAAAAGGCTTCAAGAACAAGTCTTTAAAATCTGAATGAGAATTATTTTAAGAAATCTCTTATGTAAAGGAGGGTTTGGATGACAGACTGCAGTAACTTCATTCTTCACAGAAATAAGTTGAATTCTAAAACTTGCTTTGCATAATGCAAACATGCAAGAGAAGAAATTCCTCTTTAATATCAGATACTGAGCCCACTATCACAGGATCACCAAAATGAGCAGAATCTGTCTTAATATAATGAGACAAAATAATTTATCTTCTGTCACATTGATGGTGCTTCTCTACATGCTGGCCTGCTTTGTTTGAGGGACCATTTTGGACTACACTTCTGTTCAGTGTAAAGATGCTACTATCCATACTGACTTGTTTCTGAAGACACTCTCACAATTTTAGTAGAGACTCTCAATGAACCTGGTACTGGTGTATGTGGAAGAGCATTCAAGGTTGGGTCTTGGCCACAGCTGCTGTTGGTCACTCATCTTTCTTCAGCTGAGGAGCTTTGTATTTTGAATTGTTTTGGTTGGAAGGTAGCTTTAAGATCTTTAAGTCGCCATCCCTTGAGGTCCAGCACTACCCAGTCCTAACCCAGCACTACCAAGTCCTCCACTAGACAGTGTCCCTCAGCACTACATCTACACATCTTTTAAATACCTCCAGGGATGGCGACTCAACCCCTTCCCTGGGCAGCCTGTTGCAATGCTTAATGACCCTTTTGGTGAAGGAATGTTTCCTAATATCCAATCTAAACCTCTCCTGGTGCAACCTGGGGCCATTTCCTTCTGTCTTATTGCTTATTACTTAGGAGAAGAGACCAAACTCCCTTCCTCACTACAACCTCCTCCCTTCTTCCATACCGCCTCTGCACAGTGCTGGAGAAGGCATTTGGACGGAAGGCAGGTGATCTGCATCGCTATGGGCTCTCAGGGGCCAATAGTACCTCTGGTAAAAGCAGTGTTAAGTTAATTAAAAGCTAGCAGCAGTAGCACCATATTTCTAGCAATTTCTTTGCCTGAAACAGCTATGATTGAGCATTAAAGGTAAAATCAATTCTAAAGGTAAACAGAGTTTTGTAGTAATGTGACCATGACCTATAAAGCGACAATCTGACATTAATTTTTAAGGATCATATATTCCCATATGCTGTCATTGTAGAGCAAGTAACATGACTGGAAGTCGGCCTATGCATTTTGAGAATGCATTTACAGTTTAACATGCTGTTACAAATGTAAGGAGGCTCCCTCTCTCTCCCTCTAATTTTTTTCACCAGCTTGACAGTTTTTCAAACATATTCACTGTCAGCCCTAACAACCTGTCAACAACTGCCATTATGTGAAAATTGCAAAGACTTGCTTGAGCACTGTGAAAACTGACAGACATGCCACAAGGATAAGTTCCTCAGAAACAGAGGGCTAAAACTTTTGAAAGGTGCTCCAGCCCTTCCAAGGCAAAATGAACAGTCAGATATCAGGGGAAAAAAACCATACACTTGTCACATCTGATATCTATTTCTTTTCCCCTCAAATTGAGGTGTATGTGAAAGAATAAAACATAGATTAGGACAAACTGTGCAACTTACTGGAGTTGGTGAAATTTTCCTCGCTGTCAAGCCTATATGCAAGAAAGGCCAAATTTATCCACTGTGTAAATCCACTGACTGTGTGGCTAGTGCAACTCCTGTACATAAAATTCAGCCTCATAGAAAGTCTTCTATAAATGAAATACTCTATTTCTACATGGCTTACTGTAATTAAATTTTTTTTAACGTTCACGAGAATAACATGCTCAGAGGTGATCCTGTAGTATGCTGAGCACCTGATAGGGCTCATTGTCTTATTCTGAATGCAAGTGTTAAATAGCTGTAATTCTGCTGACACCCATGAATCTACCAGTTTCTGAAACTGGTGTAATGGAGAGCATCTGTGTTTCCCATTGAAATTAAATGGTCCAATCAGGTTTGTGGGGGAAGAATAAATGGGGATGATCCTTAGCTGTATAGGACAGTGTTAGAGTATGTCCATTAAGTACAGCGGTGCATCGCTTGCAAGTAACAACGTGCCAGCGGAATATTCAGGAATTCTGCTCTCTGAACATCTCTGTGAAACTGAGCATCTGAGCTCTTTAGTAAAGCCAGTTAATGGCACTGGGAGATGTTCAGGATAGCCAAGCAGCTAGGAAAATTCCCAAACTATTAATTTCCTGGCCCTCAGTTATTGTTCCGCTGTAGGTGGTGTTCCTAAGTCATGAGCAGTGAACAGCCATTGAAGATGCAGGTCCTCAGTGTGTGCGCACTCCTCTGGTGGGTGTAACTGATGGGCTCTCAAGTCATGTCACTGTTACATCTCCTTCGCATTTGAAGCCCCATGTGACTGTAGTAGAAGGGCTGTGAACTGAACTTAATTACAAAACTCATGTACAGTTAGCTTTGAAATATGCCCCATGATGCTGAGCTGCTGGAAGAGTTTTAAATCATAAAGTCTCTGGTTTTGTCACTTACCATCAGTCCCACGGGAACATATTTGTACCTTGATTTATGCCTTGATTTTAATGGGTTTTCTGAACACAAACCCGTGTGCACTAAGAAGAAATTGGAATGTGCTTATCCTTGTTTAATTATTTTTAAAATAAAACAACACCCCTCTCCCCCCAGTGACACTGAAGTTTTTGTTGAATGTATACGAAATGGGCCTGTGTGACTAAAGGAAATCATAGGCATGAGTCTCCAATATTGCATATGAAACTTCATCTAATTATAGTCCTATGGAAAAAATAAGTGGAAATACTCTTTTTCCTTTACCATGTAAAAATGCTGTAAGATAATGAATTGAAGGAGTGTTTACTGTGTAGTTTATAAGCTGAGGTTCATGCATTTGAAGCCTAGCTGGAAAGTGATTCCTCTCACCGAGTCTCAGAAGATGCTCAGCACCTTCCTGATTTACCCAGTAGAAACAATTAGTGATAGTGAAGGGTGTGCTTGTGGTTCAGTGTTCAATTTTCAGCTCTTTCATAGCCATCATCTGTGATCAAGGGCTATTAATTCAACCCTTTGGTCTGCATTTCCCAGCTGTGGGATAGCATCATGATATTCCTTTGCTATTTGGGAGCTGTGAGAATAAAGTTGGAGTTGAAGGTTGATGAAGGAACAGAAATGCCTAGGTAAATAGATAGGACAATCGCTTTATTTGGATGCCTATCAGAAAGGAGGGACTATGACAAAGAAACCCAACAAACCCACAAAAAAAGGGAAACAGCAGGAACCTCTGGCAGAAATTGCTTCATTATAATTCCCTGGTAGGATATGGCTGGGGTGTGTTCTGGGGCTTGGGCACGGCTTCTATGGTTGTCTGTTCTTGTCTTCCAGCTCACAATGGTGCGTTTGCAAGGCCCCTTTCGAGGGCAGAGATGATTAACTCAGGAGGCTGCGCACAGGCAGGTGTAGAGTTGAGTATCAGCTCATGCTGGTGTAGGCCCACAGCGTTCCGTTGGAGACGTCCCATTTTCTTTAAATATCCTGTGACACAAACTTAGGAAAACCCTTCTAAAATATGCTGACAAGTAATTATGCAATAGCAACTCAATTTGCCTATTGTCAAACTGAGTAAGAAGAGAAGCCTCTCCTGTATTTTTTTTTAAAGAGCTTTTCACTAGAAGATACTTAATTTGCCATTGACCTTAAGCTCAGAGTTATGCCGTACAGTATATTGTGATCCTCTAAAACAGTATTCCCTGTAGAGGAGGACACCGTAGCTAGCCTAAAATAACCCGACTCTGTAAGATGAAGAGGTCATATACTTCTGTTTTAATGCTGTCTATTATTTCTTTGTTCCCTGTGTTCTTTTTCTTTTGCAATTGTAAAACCAAGAGTAATATTCATACCTCTTCCTTTTCAGGTAAATTTTCTTTGGGTTAAAAAAAAATATTTCAACCATTTAACAACACTTACAGTAAATTTCATTTAAGGTAATGCTTTTCTTCTTTTTGTAACCCCTCACGTTAATTTTCTATATAGATACTCTCTCACTAGTTCTTGTTTGTTTTTCTTTTTTCTGTTGGTTCTTATCTGGTTTTTACTTCTGTGTTACACGAGGAAAGGGTATCCTTTGACTTAATGTTTATCTGGTGGTCTAATCTTGGCTCACAGATGAGCTTAAATCAAAGCTTCAGTGATATTTATCTAATTGAGTCTAAGTTGTGGCAGCCTGCTGCAAGATTGTGGTGAGATCTGAAAAAACACTTGAGATGGTCATCTAATTCTCTGGTTGCAAGGGGTTACATTTTGTCTTTTCCCTTGATTTCATTGTTGTTCTTAAGATGGAGATTGTCCAGGTAATACAGTTAGCTGAAATAGGATCTGCTTTTTATTAATCGGGAGACTGCCTGTGTATTTCGAGTGTCTCTCAGTACACGTGGGGATCTGTAGGGTTATAAATCACAGAAAGAAAACACCATAGCACTTCAATAAAACATCCTGCTCTAGAGTGTCTGGGACAGAGAACATGAGTGTTTCACTACTTCCATGGAACATAATAAGTCACTCAGAAGACAAAGTGCTTGTAATTTCTTGTTGTAATGCCTAACCTTCTTGGGCAGGATTCCCATCCAGGGCTACTACCTACAGGCAAAGGACACTTCAGAGTAATCTCCCTTCTCAGGAGAGGACTCAGGTTGAAATTCAAGCATTGCCCTGTATCAGGAGCATTCTTGGTTGTTCTGTTCAGCATTGTGGAAAGTGACTGTAAATATGCAAAAAATAAAAAGCTTCCTTGACCATTCTGTAATCAATTCGAAGCACTTTCCTCATAACCTGTGCTTCTTTCTGCCCAATTTCCACAAAAAAAAAAATCCCATGAAACTCTTAGAATTCTTGTAAATTAACTGCAGAATACCAAGACCCGGCTATGGCCAGAGAACTAATACGCGTTTCCTCCAAGGACTTTTATTTGCTAAGGACAGGTTTCAGGTGTCCATCTTCATACATCTGTGAAGAAATATCGATTCCAAGGATTCCAGAGACATCTGATGCTTTCAGGAAGGAAGGCTCATGTTTTTTTCATCCACCACCATTCCAGTTCATCTTTTTTAAACCCTGCTGTGACTCTGGAGTTCAGGCACCGAGCGTTACTTGTCTGCCTCAGCCAGTCGCTTTTGACATCAAGTGCACTTGATCTGGGGCTGGTAGTTTACTTCAAACATTGTTCATGTGAATGGGTCTGGCAGCTGGGAGACTGCAAAAAAAGTGCATGAACAGTGATTCTTGTTTTCTGTCTTCAAAACAGATCTATTGTACTGTTTCTGCTGGCTGTTTTGAAGAGTCTTGACTTTGAAGCTGGAGAGACATCATTATCTAAGTCGCACTCATTTAAAGTTGAGGCCAGTGGTCTCGTAAGTGATCGCTCACGTTAGCCTTATGAACCTTCTCCATGGATGGGTGAGAAGAATATTGCCTTATTATAAGGTAATCTAAAGAAATAAAAAAAATCTGGACTGTGAATGCACAGAGTTTATTACAAGTATTTCTACATGATGCACCCCAGCTCCTATCACTTGATTATAGATCACAATTGTTTCTTTTCTCTCTTGACCTCCTTTAGCTTGTGACATGCTCTGCTATCATTCTCTCATTCTCCTAATATTTTACCTATTGAAAATACTATAACTTTCCCTTTTTAATGTCAAGTATCTGGTCATTTTTTGTCCTTAGAGTTTAAACTCAGAAATTGAACTATCTTGATTTTTTCTTTTTTCTTTCTTTTTTTTTTTTTTTTTAGGAGATGACAACTCATGTTTATTTGATTTTTAAATTTTTGTGTCAGGTCTTTCTTTAACACTCAGATCTCACCTAAAGCTTTTTCCTAAGGGTCTAAAAATGCCTTTCAAAAAAAGGTAAATCTCTTTCTCGCTGTTTAACCCAGGGAGAGCTGCGACACTGAGATGAGTGCTTTGCTTAGAGAGAGAAAGCAGATCGGTGGAAGCACAGGCACAGAATGGGCAAGTGTGATATTATTCAGCCACGTATCATGGCTGTTCTAGGGAGAAGTTTTCTGTGCTAAAATCACATTGAGACTTGGATCCTAAACTGGCCGTTACAGCTTGATAATTCTTCCCTTCTGGGATTTAAATGGAGCAATTCAGTCCTAGAGGTCAAAGCACCACGAGATTTGGGTGGACAGTCGGGGCAGAGGGTAAGAGCAGAGCAGCAGGGGAAAGGCATGAGGTGGAAGGGATGTGGTCAAGTTAATTCAGTGCAGCTTCACACGCAGCATGGGGAGCTTTATTAGGAGTGTTTTTGAAAGGGAGAAGTGGGTATGATAAATGGGGTGAATCAACGACAACTCGTGAAATTACACCTTTGTGTCATAGTCTATCAGTAATTCTCTCTTGCTGTATTTGGATGATTTTCTAGTAGCAGTAACAGGGATTGAATGGTGACCAGCCCACATTTCTGAATTACTAATTTAGGAAAGGAACAAAAGAATTGGGCTGCAGTGTGTGAATCATCCCAGGTAAAGGTCAGAATTTACTGCTCTGTTCTCTCTTCATTTAGCTAAAGGTACTTGGACTTTTTAGAAACAGTTAGCTAAGAACTTTCTTAGTGTCTAAGAAACCCCGATAAAACTGTGAAAATGTGACAAAGCAAAAGGAACAATCCAGCACCTCAAATGAGTGATCAGAGGTGGTTTTAGTTTTGGTACCACTGCTGCTCCAGCAGCAGCCAGCTGTGCCTGGAGCCCCATCATTTTGGGTGCCAGCTGTAGCAAGGTGCAGACAGAGCATTGCGATGAGGAACAGAAGGACAGAAATGGGTGCAGGTTTCTGAAGATGCCACTGCAGGTCAGAACACACAGGGGTCCTGGTCCCAGCACCTCTTCCCATGGCCGTGCCTTCCCTCCGTGGTAGATGGCTCACAGCCCGCCACGTGTATCGAGGCAAAGCCTCTCGTGCTTTGCAGTGTCTCATTAGGATCTAAGGGGTGTGATTCAGCCTGTCTCGACTGAGGGCTGCGTGTGGAGTAGCGTGAATGCATCTTAGGGTGCTGTACCGCTCTCTCAATCTGTTAAACAAAAGCAATTTTGGGGTAAAATCAATGGAGATACTGACTCTGGTGAAATAATAAATGCTATCCCTGCTCACTTTTGTTGATTGCCTCTCATACCTCTTATCTGTGAGGAAAACTCTGGCGTGGGTTTCTGGTCTTGATTTATTTATTTTTATGAGTTATTAGACTGTGTGGAAGCATAGTTCTTTTTTTAAACAAACCAGCAGAAAATGTACCATAATGCAAAAGACCCTCCCCTGAGGAGTTTTATATTCTGTATCAGCCAGATACAAACCATTGGCATCAAAAGCAAGAAGCCCTGGAGAACAGATCGTGAAGACTTTCTGAAGGAAAAGTAGAAGATTTTGATGAAAAAGGAGGGGATGGATTTTTGGTTCAGAAAAGCTTTGCAGAGTGTTGGTAGAACATCTCAGACAAGTTTAAGGCAAAGGGGACATGCAACCCACTTCTTGCTGCTGCTGCGTGTGGAGACAACTGCTAATCTTGTGGAGGAATTGCCTGGGTTTCAGTGTCTCCCAGTGATGAGTCTCCAAAGAAATAGTCTGGGGTTTATGCTGTTGTACTAACAGTTTTTGACTCACTATATGAAGTCCTTTAAATTATGCATGAGATGTGCATTTTGCCCAGTTAGAACTGTCCACGCTAATGGAAGCACTAATGTTAGATGAATGGTGTCTTTGAGCTAATGTGATTCTTAACTGGCAAGCAATACGCTGTCAGTGTGAAAACACAGGGAACCTACATACGCGGCCACGTCATGAAACAGGGTGGTGGCGTGTACATAGAGGAACTTGTAATGTGCTGGAAAACAAATAACTACAGGCCACTCTTAGACAAGTGAACAAATAATATGAACGGCTACATCCTAGTTTGTTTGATTAATGGATGCATAACTATCAGAGTGTAATGTAGGTAGAGGTAAGCTTTGTCTTGCACAAACTGTGGTACGGTGCCAAGAAACGAAATCTCAGAATCTCCTATCAGGAGATCAAGCAGGAGACAGGGTCTGACCGAGCCCAAGAGACCTCAGGACTCAAAGATACTTATTTATATGCCATACAAAATAGGGCTTTTTTTCAGGCTTTGAGGGACTCTGCTGGCTCAGCCCATATGGCGAATGGCAGCCTTTTGTTTATGAACAACCAGAACAAAAAAGTATTCCAATGCTCAGAAGCATATTGGGCAGCAAGGCCATAGGAGGAAGCCCAATATGCTGTTAAACAGCTGTCTGGACCCCTGTTTATAGGAGAGTGAAGAGATTAAAAGCGGTTTTGCATTTTCCTTTAGATGCCGTTTGAGGGTTTCCACAGGCAGCGCAAAATCTGCGGTGTGGTTTGACAGCCTCCCCCGTTTTGCTGTGTGCAGTTGTGGATGTTTTGGGGCTGTGTTTATATTGGCTTTTTTTTCCTTCTGCATGTGACCTGTGAGGTCCCTGGGTGAGACCAGTTGTGTTTCTTGTGTAGGACCGCTCAGCAAACTGAAAAAGCACATCTGGGAACTCTTAAGACTTGCAAAAGCTCGTGTGCCCTCCTTCCCTTCTGTTACTGCAAGGGTTTCACGTGGAGGGAAGAGAATCAGCAGAGCAAGTAGTGGCTGAAACTGCTTTCTGACCTTTCCCTGCTGTCCCCTTCAAAGCTGGTCTGGGAGAATAGGACAGAGCAGGTTATAGGGGTGTCTGCTGTGTCCTGGAGGCTGCTCTCACCCAGAGTTTGGATGAGCTTATGGGTTCAGAATTTGGGGCTTTCCCCCAGTTTTAGGGCTGTTCCTGAAGGCAGGGGTTGCTTCCACATGAGTCTGAGGACCACAGACACTTGCTCCAGCTGAAGTGGTTGGGGGTGTCGTCATTTGTACTGATACAGACAGGACTGTTGTTCTAGTTACTCCCTGTATGATTATGGGTAGTATAAAGTACTATTGTTAATCCTATACAGTAAAAGCTATAGTTTGTATTTATGAGACTACATCTTGAACCTCTCGGGTTAGAAGCATATTGCAGTAGTAAAGTAAAGCTGAAATTCCCGGCTGTAGTAGGACTGCAGAAGGTAAAGCTTTAAGAATCATCCTGGATGGCATAATCCCTGCAACGGTATGGGAATTGTTGGGGAAATCTTTAGTGTATCTCTTTGCTTCTTTCCATCTCCCTTCCTGCTTTTTAGTAACATCAATATTGACTTCTGTGCTTTTGTTGTTAGAAAAGTCTTAATTTGATTGAGTATTTTAATAAGCAGAATCCCTGAAAGTAATGACTTCGTGCACATTGAAGTGTTCTCGTGTCCTGACATTGAGAAGCCTGTGCCTGTATCTGCCAGCGATAAAAGCCCTCTGCCTATGGGGTACTTCCCCAGTTGGACCAGTCTTTCCAAATGGATTAGTCTGATTTATTTATTATTTTTATATATTGTGCTTGAATTTATGAGATATTTGTTGAGAGTTTTTATGGGGGTCGCACTTCTCTTGATGCAGCCCAGGATGCAGTTGGCTTTCTGGACTGTGAGCACACATTGCCAGGTCATGTTGAGCTTCTCCTCCATCATCACCCCTAAGTCCTTCTCAGGGCTGCTCTCCATCCATTCTCCGCCCAGCCTGTATGTGTGCTTGGGATTGCTGTGACCCCGGTGCAGGACCTTCCCCTTGGCCTTCTTAAGCTTCATGAGGTTCACACAGGCCCACCTCTCAAGCCTGTCCAGACCCCTCTGGCTGGCATCCCTTCCCTCCAGCACGCTGACCACTCTGTACAGCTTGGTGTCGTTGGCAATCTTGCTGAGGGAGCACTCAATCCCACTGTCCGTGTCACCAACAAAGATGTTAAACAGCACCAGTCCCAGTACTGACCCCTGAGGAATCATTACTGGTTTCCACTTGGACATCAAGCTGTTGACCACAACTGAGTGCCATGATCCAGCCAATTCCTTAGGCACTCAGTGGTCCATCCATCAGATCCATGTCTCTCCAATTTACACACAAGGATGTCATGCAGGAGAGTGTCAAATGCTTTGCCCAAGTCCAGGCAGATGGTGTCAGTTGCTCTTCCCTTATCCACCAACACTGTAACCTGTCACAGAAGGCCACCAAATTTGTCAGACACGATTTGCCTTTAGTGAAGCCCTGTTGTCTGTCACTGATCACCTTCTTATTTTCCATGTGCCTTAGCATCGTTTCCAGGAGGAGTTGCTCCATGATCTTGCCAGGCACAGAGGTGAGACTGACCAGTCTGTAGTTCCCCGGGTCTTCCTTTTTTAAAAATGGGGGTTATGTTTCCCCTTTTCCAGTTGATGGGAACTTCACCGGAGTGCCATGACTTCTCAAATATGATGGATAGTGAGTTGGCAACTTCATCCACCAGTTCCCTCAGGACCCACGGATATATCTCATCAGGCCCCATGGATTTGTGCACCTTCAGATTCCTCAGGTGGTCTTGAATCTGATCTTCTGCTACAGTGGGTGGTTCCTCATTCTCCCAGTCCCTGCCTTCACCTTCTGCAACTTGTGTGGTGTGGTTAGAGCCCTTACCAGTGAAGACCAAGGCAAAAAAGTCTTTCAATACTTTCATATTAAATTAAGCCAGCCTTTAGAAATATATAAAGGTATAGGTATCAGCTTTTAGTGTCATTGTGTAGCTCATCAAGACTTCTAAAGACAATTTCTAAAGCAATATTCTCATTTAAAGGTAAAAATGGTAGAGCAAAATAAATTAGTTTTTATTTTCCAACTATCTTTGGACTGTAAAATGCAGGACTCCAAAGGGAGATTGGGAAGGTCATGGAAACAGTTAAACCACAGTTTAAGACAGCGGTCGTGCTCTCCTCATTCTGTTTTTATAACCTTGTATTTGCACTTATTTTTTCTGCTGCTTTGTTTTAGAATCCCTGAGATAAATAATAAGAGGTGTAGTAACATCCCTGCTGTTAAAACAGCATCAGGAAATAACCTGTGTGAGCCCAGTTCTTTCCTTGTAGAGAATCCCAGGTTCAGAGGACAGCAAGTTTACAAAGCTCTGTCACTCATAACAGCAGTTTGTACTTGTATGCACCTGGAAAGATGGAATCCACATTGAGGCGAGATCCTGTTTGGGCCTGAAAACAAGAGATTTTTTTCCCCCCTCCTTTGGGAATCTCTGCAGTTGAAGTGGAGAAAGCAGGTGCAAACTGCTTTAAATACAAGGATGCTGTTCTTCTCAGAGCAATGATAGAATGAAGTTCTGGACGTTGCACTGGTTTATATAAATATTGGTGGACAGACTTTAGGTTTAAATGGATTTTTTGAGTACTTGTGTTTTTGACAGGCTGCCGTAGTGTGAAAGGAGAAACAGAACCGTTGTTAACAGCAGCAAACTGTAAATAAATTGCTGCCCTGCTGTGGGCCAATAACTACCTATTTGGTGCTTGCTACTCGTAGATTCTTGAAGAGGTGGAGAAGGGAAATAAAATTGTGTATGATTTGGCTAAACTTTGTGACCAGGCAGATCGTGGACTTGTGGAGTTCACTGTAGCCGTTCATAGGAAAGAGATTTTTTTATGGCTCTAGGGGGGTGTAGGGGATGCTTTGTCACCGCCTGTGAGATCAAGGTCCCTGCTACAAGGAACTTAAAGCATCTTTTTGTTTTGGTCAAGACTGTATATGACAAAGAGGATGTGCAGATGAAGTTAGCCACATATGAATAGGCCGTTGGAAAGAAAAAGGTGGAAGTAATGGATAGGTGGAAGTGGCCAGGAAGGCAGAAACGTATTGAATTTTCTGAGCATAAATACGCAGTGATCATGGAAAACCGCTGACTTCCTGCATGCCTCACAGAAGAACTGAGCTTTCGGAAGGAATTTCAGTAAGACTCAGTGTAGAGGCCAGTGCAGGGGTGGCTTTCCGTGCAGGGAATAGGGGGAGAAAAAGTTGGCATTATTTGGCATGTGATATACAGGAGCTACGTGAGAAGTAGGAATCAAAGTAGGAATCAAAGTTTTGCAAGTATTGCAATGAACAGTTGCGTATCTACTAGCAGCTTTACTAATACGCCTGGAGAACATAAAGAACAATTCTGCAGTCCGTGTTCTGTAGCTCCAGTAATCAAGGAATGACGAACATTAGAAATAAATGTCTTATCAGTTCATCTCCCCCAATAAAAAGGATGCTTCCTTTATTATGTATGATAGTAATTAGCTTGCTTGCAAGGGGAGGAAGCATGGAACAGAAGAGATTTAAAATAGTGATGGAGAGCCTGGAGCTGGGAGGATGAGACTGCAACAGAGGATTATCAGGACTGAGAGCAATAGTTTAGTACTTTCCACCTCCAAAACATTGCATAGATATTAACCAATTAATTTGCACAAATGAGCCATGAAAATGATCAGTGGCTCTGTTGAAGTCCAAACACAGTGAAATCACATTTCAGATTCAGCACTTAATGTTCGCAGTCTTATGGCTTCGGCAGGAAAGAGAGAGAATGTTTGAGCTTTCAAAGAGCTGCGGACTGGAGGTGGGTCCCCAGGACCCCATCATGTTGCCCAGGGGTGCGTGGCGGGAAGATCCTGGCAGAGATCCTGTCCCAGGCAAGGGCTGCCTACTCCGACGCCTAACACAATCTGTACAGTTTCACTAGTCATTCCTTTTTAAGTTCTCTTACTTGTGATTGAACTGAAGCACGGCTTTTTGAAAGACGATTTTGGTTTTAGTATTCTAAACCATAAATAAACTGCCACCTTACTTAAAAATTTATTCCAATAATTAGTTAGCTTTCCTCCCACTCCCTCCTTTAAAGTAAAGACATAGTACATGAGTGATCTTTAAAGACTGAAAGAATTGTTCCTTTCTATATGGATATAAAGTTGGGGTTTGTTGTATCTCTGCTGATTGTCTTACAAGGCCAGAAATACAAATACTGCGTTCTTGGACTTTTTCCAGATTTCTTTTATACAATCCAGAAACATTCTGTGTTCTCTTAGCATTTTTGAAATTATTTTTTGTTTGTTATGCTGTGGTTTGTGCAGCAAATAACAGGTGTATGTGTTTTCAATTCTGGGATTTGCTCTTGGAGAAAAATAATTAACACTGGCAGGAGTTTGATTGCATTAATTCACAAAAAGAAACACCCAAATGATAAATCCATAGTGGGAGAGCTGCCCATATGTTACAGATTGGCTTAACATGGATGAGACATTAAATAAACTAAGTCTGAAAAATAAAAACCTTATCAGCTTTATTAGCGTTGAACTCTGTGGCTTCCACTGGGGCTGACACACTTAATTAAAGATGCTCTGGTCTAATTAGGTTGCACATCAAAAATACAAATACAAGTTGGGTTTTTTTAAAGACCTGTCTGAGCTCCAATTCCCAATGTTGTGAATATTTATTTTATTCAGTTAGTCTCCACCTAGACCAAGTGTTCTTAGGTTGGCTAACACAAAAATACAGGGATTGTAGTGTTTAGATTCCTTGCACCGAGCGTGACTGGCTCAGATCCCGAATGTCTATATATCTGAGGCAGACAAGTGTGGGCTAGGGCGAAAGACGACTTTATTTTGAATTTTAAATCATTATCTGATTCTATTTGACTGGATTAATTCTATTGGTGACTAGCTCATGAAGAAATCCATTGCCTTCATTTGTTTTACTACCTATGGGATTGATTCCCCTGTGGGTCCAGTCCAACCTCTACCGAGGTCAATGAGAAGACTGCCATCGATTTAACAGAAGATGGTGCAGAATCAATGGGAATGCTGCATGTCAAAATGGAGGAGTCTTCTTTCTTTCTACTACCTCATATGTTTAAAAACCAAATTTTTCTATCAAACAGGACAGATCTATCATATTTTGTGGTGTGTTCCCATGATTTTCTCTCCGTGGGCAAGGATGAGCATAGAAGGATTTGATTCAGCCCCTCTAGTTCCTGTATATGGTTCTCTTTTGAGATTAGTATTTTGTCCTTGGTCTTGGAAGTTGATTTGTCTTCTTTTATTTGTAATTTTCCTTAATGCAAATTGTGTCTGCTTCTCACATTGGTGGTTTTGTATGCTCTTATGTTCATGGCAGCAGGTCTGAACATAACCTCCCACCTACCAGCAATAATTTTTGCTCCTGATAATGGCATTTGGGCAATTCCAAGTGACTGTAAACAAAAGGCTTCTATTTCTAATGCCTATCTAACCAGATAATTATAGCTCAGCCAAACACTTATTGGCTGGGGACAGGTATAAAATGAGAGCATTTCTAAGCCTTTTCATTAATGAAAAATGCAAGCTCATCCATAGCTTTTTAGAATCCATCATTGATTTCTGATGCTCTTTTAGTAGCTCTAAATCTTAAGTGACACCTAGACCTCCCTCAGTGATAGGAGAGGTTGAGATCAGCAGCACGAAACCTGTGGCTCTCACTCATTTTACTCAGTTGTGAAACCTGGACTTACGTACTGGAAAATGGACTCCTAGGAAGAGATGGTTGGCCATAGTTTTAAGTCTGGCCTCATTTACAACTGTGAACACAGTGATGTTTCCCAAACATTATCCTTGTCACATCCTATTGTGGACTTATTTTGCTTTTCCACATTCAGTGTTCACTTTAATTTTTCTCAGTGACTAGAAAGCGCAGAGACTATCTGCCTTGTGCCGTTGGCTGTCGCAGGGTTAGTTACTGGATTAGGATTTTGGAATAATTTAAAACTATTTCTTGGAGAAAGGAGACAGACAATTCTGATTTATTAAGAGTGACTTAGTGTTAAATGGAGTGCAACTCAAATGGCAGGCTGCCTTGAGCTGTTTTGGCTTTGTTTCCTGCTTTGCTCATTGTATGTGTGTATTTGTGGGTGTACATCCATACAAATTCAAATCCCGGCAGTCTCCTTGTTCAACCAGTGATCTACCTAGAGATAGCTAAGTACTGTAAATAGATGTGACGTCTCACTGATTGAATTACTCTTTTTAATCACTTCTGCTGAACAAATTTACAGTAATGATACAAATTCACAAGCCGGCTTCGTCTTGTGTGCCCCATAATGGAGAGCAATTCCAGCATCCACGTTCTCCCCGATCTGCTGGAGTGAGGCCGTAAATGCAGTTGCAGTAGGTACTGGGAGGCAGCGGTGAGCAGAGGAGAGATGGGCTGCACCAGTGTCCTCCTGAGATACTGGTGAGCTGCCTCCAGGTCTGGCCCAGAAACAGCAACCCCGATGTGGAGCAAGGCTTCGTGTGGGTGGGCGGTGGGACCTGCCAACGTGGTTGCTGTTGCTAAGACCCTCTTTCCTTGTAGACCAGGCTACTCATTTTCTTTTCCTCACACTGCATAGCATCGAATGTCATGCATCTGTAATCTGCGGTGCGATTTGCTGCTTTTTCTCGCTGCACTGCTTTCTTCAGGCTCTTGAGGGAGGAAAGGTTTGATGCATAAATTGTGAGCAGTGACAGAAAACGTTGCCCTGTATGTTTTACTATTAGTATCAGCCATCTCGGAATGGAGTGGCAGCTTTATCAGGGAATATCCAGCAATTTTTTTCAGATGAAGTTAGACATTTAGGAATAGATGCACCTCTTTCTACTTTCAGAACATACATTTTGTTATGACACCTTACGGAGCTCATTTTAAACCCTGCTTCAGGGCAAAAATATTTATGGCACACTTTAAATAAAACATATTATGTGTTTTGTACAAACATATGTATCATTGTCCCCCTAGCTGGAGCTGATATAATTTCTGACACCAAGTGCTATGCCTCATGCAAAATTCATGACACGTCATTGCATAAGAATGAATGTCTTCCTTTAAAATGCAGGCTTTCCAGCCTGATAACCGCTTAGTTTTCAGTTTCAGGAACCAAAATCCTTCCTTATTGTGACTGTTTGAGTGAAACACTATGTTGGTGACTGGCAGTCTCAGATTCTAGGGGGTAGGTTGATCATGGTTTTCTCCTGCAGATGGTCTCTAAGTCAATGGTGTTTGTGGGCCTGTATTCAACGTAAATCATCCCTCGGAGTAGCAACAGGGCTGGTCAGTGAGTACTTGATTAAAGCATAACTTTAAAAAGGAAATATTAGTTTAAAATTAAAGATTTGTAAGTCAAGAACAAAAGGGTTAAAACCAAAGGCGGTGTTATTAAATTGTCCTGGGCTAGCTGTGCTGGCCACAGGGTGTACACGCGATTGCCTGGTGGTTCTTGAAGATTCCTGGCATGCGGCTTCTCCTGTGGCTGGGGTGACGTCTGGCTGGCACTGTAATACATACGTGATGATTCCTACGACCGTGTTTTGTAGCACATCGAAGGCCTGGTACTGTGACAGCTACTGCCCCTCAAAACCATGCTGGGATGTTGATAAAACCTGGCAAAGCCCCTTGAGTCCTATTAGTTACCAAGGTTGGAGAGTGTTGTCTCTATATTAGCACTAACATCATCTTCTTGTGCAGAAAACCACTGCTCTGACACACCTGGCTCCATCTCCCTGCTGTTAAACCGATTAATACAACAAATGGTATTTTATAGTAAATACATGTCACTTTCATGATTTTAACTGATCTTTTGATTTGTTTCCTATTTTATGTTGTTTAGACAGACTGATTATACAGTTAAAAATCCACTTAAGCATGATACATTGTGGCTGCCTGACAGACAATAACATTGATATATATGACTAGAAGAATCTCTAATTAGATTTTGGCAGCACTGTCACAGGGAAAGTTTCCCCAAGTACTCCATTGAAATGATATTTTATGCAACCTCATGTAACAAAGGCCATTTTTAATTAAGCAGATTCCCTCAAAAAGACGTTAAATTTCATGTCCTTTTTTTCAGTGGCCTTTGCCCTTGCAGTATCTGCCGTCTCCAATATACTCTTTGGTAACATGACTTAAAGTGTATACTAAAAAAGGTACATAAAGCAGATAAAAATAGGTTAAAAAGTTGTAACTGAAGCTTGCCCTGAATGCTATATTGTAAAATTAGTTGTAAGCATGGAAGCAGTAGTCATTTGATAAATTATTAGTGTTGTTTATATAGTCACAGAAAAAGGTAGCTTAGAACCAGAGAGTGATTACCTAATTGCATAATATTATCAATATTCTGTAAATCTCAGCTTTTATGAAAACTTCAAAGTAACTATAGAACAGAAGAGGCTATTAGGCAAATGGAAAACCTAGTTCCAATAACATCTTCTTAAAACAATTCAGGTTAGTTTCAGAGCTGGAGAGAGGCCTCTCGGAGGTCTCTGGGTACTAGAGCGATATAAATGTGAAATCAGAAGTAGGTACCGCTATGCTGCGGTTAATGGAGATGTACATCATCTTACCTTCTCCAAAGCAGTGGGCTAGGTGTTACAGTCTGTGTCGCTTGGCTTACGCTAGCCATGGTGGCTGCACGTGAAAGACATAAAAGGGGCAATTGGGTTTCCTCTCCTGGATCTGGGCTGCCGGTCCGGTTTCATGGAGACTGCAGAGAGCAGACGGGAGCACAAGGTGGGGAGTGCTAACCTGGGAGTATCTAACCGGCTCACTGGCGTGCAAGCTACATAAAAGCTTTCCCTGTGGATGTTTACAACTTAGAGAAAAAGCATTTAATGACTAAAGATCCGTTTATTCCTACATATGTATTGAGAAGTCTGTGACGGAACGAGTTGTGTGTCTGGATTGCTATACATCAAGAAAAACAGGGGTTGAGGGAGCGGTACTTTGGGAAGGGCCAGAATGTCCAGATTATGTTGAATGGTTTCCAATCCCATCCATTTCAATGGGAGCGGAGCATTTTGGTTTGATCCCATAGAGATGAATCCTCTAATTAGCCAAACAAGGGCTGTTGGACAGTCATTGATGTCTGTAGCAATTTTGCTATTAATTGCAAGAAGTGCAGAATTCGACCTAGTTCACTCAGACCGTCTATACATACCCCTAGGGAGGTCATTCTGTAGGTTTGCCTGTATCAAGAGGTTAGCGTGGTAATTTCAAGCGTGAAGGCCAAATATATCCCACTGATGTCCTCTGTGGACACGTGTGGTGCCCTTTAAAGCAAGAGTTAGGCTACGGCTTATTTTCATATGAAAATAATACACATGAAAATACAAGTGGGAATTTGCTGTTCCCATTCCATCTGTGTTAATTCCAAAAGTGAATGGCAACTGGAACATTTGAGAAGACTTGCTCCTCTCCCATGCCAGCACTGTACAAAACTATCCTTTGCATATATTTTTGAGGAAGCAGAATGTAGTAAACTGAAAAGTATGTTAATTTATTTGCAGAAAGAAGTTCTGTGGACCTTGTAGCATGGTGTGATCAACTGAACTCAAATACTAAACACCACAGAACTGCAAGAAAAAGGTAACTACTTCGTTTTGGGGTTGGGGGTTTTTTTGTTTGTTTGGGTTCGTGTCCCGCCCCGCCGCCCCCCCCCGCTTCCCCCCGCCCATATTAGTCTTAGTTTTTCCTAGTAGCAAATTTATTTGTAGGCATTATAGTTCATGATTTCTCATTTTTTTGAATGCATTTTTGGCTTTATAGTAGTATTGGTGAGACTTCCTCAGCAACTTTGAATGGAGAAGGTAAGTTTACTTGCCGCTGCTCTACTCTGTGATTTGTGAGGAAGACTTGGTTAAGATCAGCTTATAACACACAGCAGCTTTCCATGCATGATCTTTAAGAGAGTACACTTGGCACCTAATAGCTTAGTGCTGTCATGGTAAGCCTTGTCAGGAAGAAATACACCCTCCAGCGCAGTTTTGGGTGACCATTTCTGGGATGCTTAGCTAATGTTCTAGTCACCCCTTTCTGTCTCCTTCTTGAGCTCTAAGTTTATTTGCTTAGGCATTCAAGTCTTGTTTTAGCGCAGGAGTTTATTATCCTCAATAACCCCAATTTGCCTTAAACAGTAGATCTGATATCTTCTCTACTGATGAAAAAGATAGGAGGCTGTTAGCACCGGTACTATTTATATTGCGTTAATGGCTTTTAACCCCCTCACTGAGCAGTGCTGATGGTTTAAAATAATGACTAGGCAATAAATTTTTACCAAGACAGGTGTACAAATAGTACCAAAAAAAGAGTGCTGCTCAGGGTCAGACTATGAAAAGAATGGTGTCCCAGATTATAGTGTTTCATATGCTGGTAAAACATGACGACACATGGTTTTAGTTTTAGCCCCTGAGACTTACTTGCTATCATTAACAAGACCCACATGTATCCGATGCTCAGATCTGTCAGTCATAGTCATCTCAACTTCTTTTTCAAAACTATTCATCTGAAGAGAGGAGTGTCCTTATCAACTGTTGACTTCAGTGGGAACCAGAGCTGCACCCAGAAAAATCCTGGTCTTGCACTGATTGTTGCAATCCTCTGCCATTCCAAAAAACCTCTGTGAGACTCTTGGAATTCCTATCGTGACTGTACCAGATGTGGAAAATGGGAAGACAATTAGTCTTGACTTTAGTATAGGATGCCATAGCTGACTTGTGCTAATTGACCATGTTGTCCTGCTCTTATACCGAGTATTGAGTTATTTGATAGCAATGTTTGTTTCCATCAATGGAGACATTTTTAATAATTTTTTTTTTACTTGAAAATTATAAAAAAACCCCAAGTGTTTAATTTTCCATTGTTTCTGTTTCCAAGGCCACACTTTAGTCAGTTTTTGGTTTTACCACTTAAAAAACATCCACACTTAACCAGCTTTGATATTCACACTGCAGCATCTACTTTCCAACACATCACACTAAGACATTTTTCAATAAATGGATAAAGTGTATAGAGCAGAAGGTGGAGAGTGGGTAACTTTAAATCAAATGTAAAAAGTCATGCTGAAATCGTGATTTAAAGTGTGACCAAAACTTCAGTAAAATTTCTGTTTTTTAATAACAAGTTCATGCTACACAAATGTGGAAGAATCCAACAGCATTTGTTTGTTCAACAGATACACTTTTTGAATTCTATTACAGCCTTGCTAACGACAGCTTTCAATATGACACAATCAAAACAGTGAGTGCTTTTGCTGAAGATAGCGATGTCATGGTAAAGGTTGTATGTTTGAAGGTGATCTTAAATACCAGTATTGCACACACTTCTTCCCCTCAGGACACCCCTCTTGTGAGATAATGTATGCAGTACTTCAGAATAGAATAAAACACTCATCGACTGTCAAATGTAGAACTCACCCACCCCATGTCCTAGAAGCAATTAAAAACTGCAGTCAAATAGTTTTATTCTGCAGTTGGTTATTGTGGTGCCAGAGATAATCCACCAATGGAAAAGATGTCAGTGTAGCAAAATATGTAGTTTACCTCTTGGAAGCTGTAGTTCTTGGATATCCTTCTAGATATCTTTTTTGTTTGCTCTGTTATCATTGTACAATAGTGAGCACCACATGACCGGTGTTTGATTTGGTTATAATGTTTTCTTTCTTCTGGTTAAACTGTAGAGATAAGTGATTGTTCAGTCCAAGGTCTTGGATTTTAAATGAACAGCTAGCTGTTCCTTCATTCATCAATTTACAGCTAAATGACAAACCACGAGCATGAAAAAGGAAGGTAACACAAGGGTCTTTGTCAGCAAATAGGGACGTACTTTAAATTGTAGCTTTTCTAAGAGTACTTGGCTGTTACAGAATACCTGCTGCTCAATAATTCAAAACACTTGACAAATAATTCTACTTTAAGCTTCTTAGCGTTCTTGTGCACTAAGGAAATGTTACTTTCCCATCTTGCAAATGGGTAAACGGAAGAACAGAACATGGGAATGGTCTTGGGGTAGGTATAGGGCTGAAAAGAAGGCGGCGGCGGCCTATCCTTATGCTTGGCAAATGTTGCCACTGAGGTGGTCAGTGGATGTTTTCCACGGGTGTACGTGAGAGTAGCAAGGATCCTGGAGCTTGTTTTTCTCCTGTGTGCAGCACAGCACGTTGGCCTAGATTTTATTGCTGTGACCTGAACTCATCTTTGTACCATAGGGGAAATACTTGCAGTGCTTTACAGATCTCGGAGACAGTCTCATTTTCTCAGCACAGAGCTAATACATCAAGCTAATTTACTGCCGTGGTGTGTTGCAAAGCCTATATAATATTGAGTAAACATTGTTGGCTTATACATTAACTGTAACTAAAACCGTGTGCAAACTTTATTCTGGCTTCAGGATTTTCCTTGAAGGAGCGACTGAGAAAAGAAGAGTAGAGGGGTTTTTTTCTTTATTTTTTTTCTTTTCTGCATTGAGGAAACTTTACTCTTAAACTTGGCTGTTTTGCTAATTCTAGGTCAAGTGGCAGGCATGGTTAGGAGCCTTCTCCATGGATCACTCAGTTGACTCCCTTTCTTTGTCAGGATCTCTTAGCAGTGTTTATTCTGGTTTCTTTTTCCTATTTGGTGTGCAACTATAACTGAATAAAATAAGAATCTAGATGACTGTCTGCTTTGGAAATGTAGTAGAGCTGCTATGCCTCTGTATGGCTCAGGATTATGTTCTGAATGATCTAAAAAAGGAAACCAAATACTTATTTCTTTGAATTTATGTGGGACTTCTTATCTGAGGAGTCTAATGTGCTTTACCAGCAAGAGTTAATTAGAAAATAAAGGCCTTGTGTAAAGAGTATCCTTTAAAAAGGAGGCAGGATAGCACCAAGATGCTTTATTTGGTGAAAAGAAATACCAGTATCTGTCAGTATGTAGGTTAAAACTATTGAAATTTGATTTAAAAAACAAAAAAAATTGTCATTGTTCACGATGGTTGTCAGTGACTGTATTGTATAGATGAAGCGACTGAAGTTGTGGATTTTAAGTAATTAGCCCAGGATCAGACAAGAAGGCAAATGAGCAATGTAGGAATTAGTAATCCTGATTTTCAGAGGCTGATCTAGCTGAGGGTGCTTTCGGAATGCAAGCTGTAGAAATGATCCTCTTCTCCATTAAGGTAGCAGTGCACGACTGCCAGACTCCTCAAGCAGGGGCTGAACTGAAGGGATCCACTCGTGGTACTCACTCGACACCATGGCAGTCTGACTGCGCTCCGTCCTGCCAGCGTCTGAGCAAAGCACCTCTTTGGATTCTTGTTTGAGGATTGTTCGGATAGTTTGTGATTACTGCAGTGGTAACGCACTGAAGAGAGGAAACCGCAGTGGAGTGAGTGTGTGGAGGGAGCTCATAAATCCAGTCTATCAGAAGAGGTGGCAGAAGCACCATTGCTTTGGAAATTTGAGTAGACTGGTTGCTCTTGTAGAAGGTGTCCTTGAGGGAACCTGTCTAGAAAGGTGTGGGCAAAAGCATTTTTCTGTGTGCAACTCCTATGAAACTCCTTTTCCCCAGTGTGTGCATTTCTATTATTTACAGTGACCGTATGTTCTAGTTTTACTGGGACTTTCCCAGTTTCTCATGTGGTACTGTCCTCGTCTCCTGGGAGCATGAAATAACATTAATCAAAAAATGTAAGGGCTTTATTTGGATGCAGGGCATATTGCTCTGCTCAGTAAAATTCATTCTGGCTTAAATGTGAACAAACTTTGCAGTGGATGAGTGTTAATCTTACTGAATGGTGTTAGGGAATGGAAAACAAAACAGCATGAGAGTTGTTGTTTTGCTTAAAGTAAATATTAATGTCACCTATTCTGTGTTCCATGATAAACTCAGTGCATTACTGGAAAAAATTCTCTCCCTTGAGAAAAACCAAATGTCACTACTAAGATTCTGACAATAGGGACATCAGTGTTTATTCTTGAAAAACAATCCCATGTGCCTTCTGCAGGAGTCTGGCAACCCCAAAATGAGTCACTAAAAAGCATCCCATTCTGTTTCTAAAATGGAATCACTTTTAATCACTCTCAATTTCTACTACATGGTGATGAAATTTTGGTGGAAGGAATACTTACAAACTCTTCCTCTCAACTCGCGTTCCTTTATGTCACCTTCATAGGAATTGACTGCTGCCGAGGCCTGATTTGACAGTGTCACACTGTACAATATGGGCTGTGATGCTTTTCAACTTGGCTACAAAGCAAAAGATCATTTCTCACTGTTTTTCTTGCACTAGTGGAGAGGGAAGGAAGCAGCCTCTGGATTGTTTTCTGTTTGTTCTTTAAAGAAAGTCAATTAAATTGTGGGGTTTTTTTTAGTTTGGTTTTTTAATCAGTTATAGTCAAGAGAAGATTCTTTCATGGAGGATGGGTTAACAGATTACACGGAATCCCATTTTTACTTTTGAGATAAGAGTTAGACTTGATCTGAATTTTGGTATTTTTTGTATACTACTTAATTTTCAGATTGAGCCTGGAGGTTAGCATTCTACAGTGGGTTGAAAGTCTCTTTTGTTCTTGTCTAAGCCAGGAACAAGTGGACGGTACAGGCCTGTTCTAAACCCCAGTGAGGGCAATGGAAAGACTGCCATTGACTTCAGGGTTTGGATCAGGCGCCTCTTAGAGATTCTGTTTTCATACACGTAACCAAAAATATCTGTTAGTTTCAGATTTGATTGCAAACTCCAAATCCATACCTGTCTTTTTAGATCTTGCTTTTGGAAACTCTTATAGTGTAAGAAGAGTATAGTTAATATTTGAATTGTACAGGTACCACTAAAACCAAATACCATACTTACAGCAGGGAAAGGAAGACAAAGGGGCCTGTTACATGCAGCTGAGTCTGCCACATTTTCTTCACTGAGACCGCTGAATTTCGAAGATATGCTTCCCCAGTGCTTGGGAATCTAAAATCTCCTGTGGTTTTCTAACATTTTTAGGAAGTTCATGATTGACTCAAATATTAATTATCATTTTCTTGCAGTAGAGGATATACATGTTTAACAGTTGACCCAAATGTCTCAAAATCCTTAATGGGTTCAAAAGGGCCTTTGAGAAGCAAAGTCGGGCAGCCATGGAACCGGAGCATAACCTGCATGTTCATTTTCCCTGTCCAAGAGTTCACTCATCCAGCCACCGTTCTTCTCATCATTTTATGATCAACTAGCAACCTTTTTCAATGCCAATTGGATTTTTCAGATAAAGCCACTAATTTCGATTGTACAATAGAAATCAGCTTTCAATGGTATTTCAATTAACCTTGCTATTAAAGAAATTGCTTTTTGCCAATACTCAATGGTTGGTTGACATTCAGAGAACACGATTCCTTTAATACAATCTGTATTGAAAGAACAACCTGCATTTGTTGTCTTTGAACTAGGTCCTTGTAGTATGGGTACTTTTCAATACGGCTGACAGAAAGCAAACTGAAGACAAATGCACAGAGTATTTTGGATTAAAAGTTTTCAAATATTCGCTGGTATATTCTATTCCATTTGGGCACATATGCGTATTGTATGTCCTTCTTTTGTCGATGATGTCTTATTTACTTAAACCAATGCTGAAAATAACACGTGTCTAAAGATGCAGAGAAGCACACGGTAAGACTTCATTGAGAGCTCTGATCCAGTATTGCTGGTGGAGGTCGCAATAGCCAGACTTGGTAAATGTCCTGTTCCAGCATGGAATTCCAGCTTGGTGTGTGGTGCCAGTTTGTGTGTAACCTGTGCTTCGCACAAGGAGGAAATGAACTCTATGGAATCTTGCCGAAGGTTTTAAAATTCAGGTGGGATGGTCCCAAATAACTCCTAGTGAGAACTACCTTGTTAAGATTTGCTGAAATACCAGTGCAGGGAGTCATGAGCCGGTAGTTGTCTGTCAGGAGAGAATTCAGAGCCCTGTTTTTTCCTGGGGCAGTGGGGATTGACTGTGTCTTCACCTGAACCTTGTTCATGGCTGTCTGAAGGCCAGGTGACTTTCCAGCAAGCTGGGGTCACACAGTCCTTTGAGAAAGCACCGACTGTCTGAGGCTGGGACATTTGTACAACAGGGTTCCTGCTACATTGCATTGGTTTGTGCCAGTGCATTTCACAGCAATGGGGAAAGTTTAAGAAATCCTATGTGTCCTTCTTGATATAGATTACAAGTGACCTATAAGAAGTCAGTGCCAGCAGTGCAAACCCAGGAGAATGATTATGTGGATGAACAGATGAAGAAAACATTTGGGGACGGACCCTGAGATTTTGTCCCAGCAGGAAAATGCCTTTGAAAGGTACTGGTGCTGGGTTTCCTACCAGAGGATGTCTTTTGTAATCATACTGTAAATTTTCATCATGCCTTACAATGAGAGATACTTGGAACATACTGAATGATGGGGTTGCAGGCTTGAGATGATTACTTCACTGTGCCCACCTATGTATTTACCATAGCGTGAATCAGTGTTGGTTTTTAAGTAGGTGTTCTGTTTAGTGAAATATTGAATAATTAGGGCTAAACTGCCAACAGCACATTCTGCTGTTCCAATGGCTTTTCCTATAGTAATTTTTAGAACTCATATTTGCTTTTGTTCAAAAATAAGCACACAGGGTCTGATGTTAGACATTAACACATGTGAGCCTGCTTACAAATTAAGCAACTTGCAACAAGGTTCGGTCTGTGGATGACCCTACAGAGATTGCATGGATGGGAATGGAAAAATGCACATGGAAATCACGCGCATTTTGCCTATGAACTTGCTCATGCAGGAATCTGATAATCGGGCTCCAGACATTGTCCAAGGGATTTCTAGTTGGCATCTGGCTAAGTGGAGTTTATCAGTTGTCTTCAAAGCAGCCCAGCCTGCTTTTAAAATTTCATTGTTGGTTTTCAGACAGAGTCGAACCTTTTGCCTTCAATTTGCTTTTTCATTCCTGAGGACCCTAAATGTTAAAAACATCCTTGTCAGAAAAAGCGGGCTTTTCTCCTTTTTACATCTCTAATTGAAATCTGCGCCAAACCTGGGATCCTGCCAGTGTCTGAGAACCTGAATTAACTGAGAAGTAAAGACCAATCTGAAATTACAGCATATGATAGAGTAGAGCAGTAAATAAGAATATAATAAAAAAGAGACAGCCAAGTTGTCAGCAGCATAACAGTATTTTGGATAATCCCCTCTGGGCCATTTTCTTAACAGCAACCAGTTGTGTTTATCCGAAGATTAGTGCAGAGACTTTTGATTTTACAGTGCATGTTCCCCATTTGCTTAAAAAAAAAATATATATGCTTTTATATATATCGCTTAGTATTCCATGTGAGGCAAATAATACCACATTGCTTTAGGTTTTATTGGCAATGCATTTAATGTTTGGGATGGCGTCTGTAGTAAAGAGAAAGCAAAATTACTTGGTCCTGTAGGTTGTTTAAATGAGGATTAGAGCCAAATGTTTGGGTCCCAGGAAATTGGCCAAGCCTGGATCCTCACAATGTCAACTTGCACGTACAGCACATAGTTTAATATTTTATCATGAGTCTTTTTTTTTTTTTTTTCAAGAAGCTGTTTACCATTTCAGCTCTGTTCACAAGACAAGAAATCAGCTGAATCGGTTAAAAATAAAAACTTCCTTTGGCTTAATGTGACAGTAGAGTTTTGCCCAAATAGGAGTACAGCTCTACTGTGCTAGAAAAAGGGAGAAAGGGAATTGTAAGAATATGGCTTTCACAACACTCCCCGGTCCTGTTCCAAGAAGGAGGAAAGGATTTGCCAGCAATTGCAAACAGAGGCTTGGGTTTCTGCTTGCTTTTAAGAGAATTCTCTCATTTTAATAAATGTTTGAATAAAAATGTTAGAAATGAGCTGTCAAAAAGGATTGTTATTTTTGCATCTGATTTAACCCCATTTAAACAGGAAAGTTGCATTAGAACAGTGGAAATCCTGCAATAAGAGTGGCTTTATCTCAACTCCTTTACTGGATCAAATCCTTGATCAATTGGAAACAGGTGTAAGTTAAAATGAAGCAGTGGTGTTCACACTGAGATTGGCCCTGGTTTAATTAAATTGATTTTTCAGATCAATTTAAATTGAGCTGATGCAATTTGCCCTGTTATTTAAATTAGGCCTGCAGGAGTAGTCTTGGAATGAGGGACTGTATACAATACGAGTAAGAGTATCTGAATCAGGACCATTATTATTATTTACGGGAATCTACTTTTCAATGAATTATTTTTTTCAAATTAGGGGGTAGCAGCCATAATAGGCCACTGGTGTTGGCTCCATTGGTAATTATACCATTTTTCTCCTTTTCATAATTGTCCTAGTATGAACTGTGCTATTTTAGCAGAAAGTGTTAATTATTTTATCAACAATTGGCAGACCCTGCTTCAATTTACTGGTTTCCCTTTAACCAAAACAAAGATTACAGGCCCTATTCCATAGCTCAGCTGCTGCATCCTTTACTAAGAAACTTGGGAACCCCTTTCTCATGAAACACTGTGTAAAGCTTTAAGCACTCTTTGAAGCTGAGTTGTATTAAATGATAGACAAAAAAAGCCCTCTGAAGAATTGGTGCTTAATTACAACTTAATTAGCATAATTATGCATGCTAATAGCATCTCAAATGAATAGCAGTTGTCAGGAGGTTGGGACCATCTGTAAGAGTGTCGGATTAATACATCATTTTTTATTTCTAACAACGCTGTAACTCTTTCCCTGAAAGTGATTTTCATTAATCAAGTTCATTTTTATTATATAGAAAATTTGGCATTTTTCATTATGGGCCATTATCCGTTTCCCCGTGCAGTCCTAATACAATACTAATGAGACCCCATGTGGCTACTCCACACTGACAATGGTAGTACAGGTGTATTATTATAATTGTTACAAACAGCACATTGTACCTCCGGACTAGTAGAGTTCTAATCTCAAGATATCAGGGTTTCCACTTGGTACCTTCCCTTGGGCCCAGTACAATTTCCAGAGCTTTATGAAAAACATACATGTTTGTGGTTACGAGGAAGCAGATTTAAAGAGATAGAAGCGTGTTTGTTTTAGAGCCGGAGAACTTCAAAGTTCAGTAAGCTGCTTTGCAGATTTTTTTTCTTTTACTAGCTCTGCTAAGCTTTGAGCTTAAAAGAAATTGCTTGCTCTGAAGAGCTGCTGAGGGGGACAGGGATGAAGCAGTGGATACTCTAAAAGCATCGGTATTTGCTTAAGAATTTGTGTGTGTGTGTGTAATCAAATTCCAGAAGTATTATTTGCTCTAAGATTTAGTAAAAAAGGGGTAGTGGAAAACTCACGCTGGATACCTGAATGTCTGCAGAAGAAACGTATTTAGCCAAGTTCTAGTGGTACCCAGCACGTACATGCTCACGGAAAGTGGCTTTTGGAAGTTTAGAACGTCTTTTGCATTTAATGAGTTGGCCAGGCTCAGCTGTCAGACGTGCTACTGGAAATCCACAGCACGATGATTTAAGTCTATGGACTTAGTTCAGATTTACAGAGCCGCAGCTTAGTGCATAGCTGACCTTAGCGCTTGTGTTTTAGCTTTAACTAATTGGTTAATGTTTGCTTTGTGGAGTCCAAAAGCTCTGTGTAAGCTCTAAGGATTATTTTTATTTAGTGGTGTGTTGGTATATTCATGCCTAATGTTTGTATCTGATTTTTCTTTTTCTGAATGCAATGTGTTTTTTTTTCAGATGAGATTTTCCCAAGGGATTTTTTTTTTCCTCTTACTTTCCCTAAATAGCTTTCTGAAAACTAAAGGCCTTCCAGTAAATTCTGCTTTCCTTTGGTGGCCTGACTATAGAATGAATGGAGCAGTTTTGGAAATGCATTTTTAAGGAGAGGGAGTGAAAGGGAGAGGAGAGGAGGACAATCAACAAAGCTGCTGTGCCTGTATTTATCAGGCTGCCAGTGGGAGCTGCACGGTTCAGACTGCGCTTCTAATCAACCCTACACAAAAGAACATTGAAAATAGCTCAACTGACACAGTCCTCGTCATAACTCAGGGCTCAGTGGCAGGCACCAGTAAATCCTGCTCTCTTGTTGTTGGTTGTGAATATATTTGTGCATATAAACCCCTCTTCAACGTCTACCAGGGTTTGGCATCTCCATGGAACAACCCCCTCAACTTCTCCCCCACTGTTCAGTCAATCTAGACTGGAGACAAATTCCCTGTGGCTTAGGAACAGGTGGAAGTTGAGAAAATAGGGCCTGGCCAGGACTGAATGAAGATTGCATGTAAATTAGCAGCATTAATATGTAAAACAAAAGCTCGGCAGAGGCTATTTGTCCTGGTGTACGGTTACTCAAAGCATGATATGGACCCCGGGTAAAGTATCAGCAGCAACCCGAGATTAAACCTCCCTCCCAACGTCTAATGTGTGTGAGCGTTATTTTACAGTGACAATCCAACATAAACAGACAAGATGGTGTTTAAATAGGAACTAGGAATTGCTAGGACAGTACCACAAGCTGTCTCCCACGGGTCTGCTCCGCAATCTCCTCTTCAGCGTCCCAGGCAGGGCAGGGAAGGCACTCCGTGGTTGAAGCGTTGTGGCATACGGTCCTGTTATTTCTACGGTACCAGCACAGCCTTGTCTCTAACTCTCATTATCGGGGGCGTCTGGTTATTAAGTTAGCCTGGTAAGTGCTAATTTTTAAATTTAAAAATTGAGAGAGATTAATCCCTGCATGAAAACCCAGAAAGACACTGATGGTGTCCCCAGCGAGGTCAACTTTAAGCAAGTTAAAATCTGAGCCTGCTCAGAGTTGTCCCCCACCAACATGTAGGTGAGTGTGGGCATCTGACAGCTTACTCCGTCCTGGGCACGTGCGCTCAGTGCTGGACATCTTTTGTTCAGGGATTTTAGAGCAGGCTTAATTGTATTGCCTTGGATAGTTTTTTCTGATGTCATTAAACGTCTACTGGAGAACTAAGAATAGAACTTCAAAGTAATGTCACCTGTAACATTTGCATTCAGATTGTCTAAAGAGAAATACTAACAGTTGCTGCAGCCCTTGGATTCTGTAAGTTACGTTTAACTCTAAATTCCCTGAGCAAGGCAAAAAGTGAAGCTTCCTAAAAACAAACCAACCAAACCTCCTCCAGAATATTGAAATGTAAATAAACTGATAAAAATCAACAAACACATTTCCTTCTTTTGCCTTTTTTCCCTCAGTGTTAGATGTAATCATGGATTTCAGTAGAAGAGGAGGATGCATATTAAATTTTTAAGTATAGGTGTTCCAGTTTGACTGCTCTGTGCTCAAAGCTCCAGTTCTGTCCTCTGCAGATTTGAAATACTCTGCATCCCTGGAGCCTTTTGCTGGTCGCTCTCAGATGGTCAGCACCTGACCAGGCAATAGAACCAGAGTTATTGCAACTCAACCTGAAATATATTTTATCAAGTTAAACAGTGCATCCGTGGCTTTTAAAATGCAGTTTTTATGTTGCTTCAAAAGAATTCTAATACGTAATGTGTGGGAAACACTACGTTATGGGTAATATATCCTCCAGAGGACCGCAGCCGTGCTGCAGAGGTGGTGAAGCCCCTCTGGGCAGTGATGTGCACCCTAAAGTGCTCTGGAGCAACTGGCCCCGCGTTGGTCCTTCATCTGGGGAGTCACGCAGAGGTGGCCTCGGAGGAGCTGTGGCACCCTGTGCCGTGTGGCTCACGGGAGTGCCAGATGTTGCCCCTTCTGGCTGGGAGGATCTCCGTGAGAGAGCCAAGGAACTTGGCTGTATCTTAGGGACATATAACTTGTCTTATTTATCAGTTGTAGTGATTTTTATTTGTTTATTTTTTCCCTAACATACCAGTCCTCTAAAAGATCCTGACCCTCAGCTCTAAAAGATAATCCTGGAACAGTTTGTCTCTCCTCTCTTTCTGTGGTTCCTCCTAACCTTTTGCTCTACTGCAAAACGCTGAGGGATTAATTTTCACTGATAGCACAAAATTTCTCATTGAGGAAAAGCAAACCAAAGAACGAGAAGCCCAATGCTACTGAAATCTTAGATGGCAAAGACCACTCTGCCTAGGCCTGGTGAAGGGAGCAGCTTGCTCTGTTGTCATCTGTTCGTTTTGCTGGAATTGGCTTCTATATATGAAATCCAGGGTATGCAATGACTACAACAGAGAATGGGTGCAATGATCCAACCGCAGTAAAGCACTGGCGCATGGGAGCTGGTTATTAGTTCACATGAAAAGAATCACAGAGTGGAGGTTATAAGTGGAAGCAAAATACGTGCTGCAGATGGCTCTCTGTTGACATTGCTATGGACAGATTATGCTTTCCAGAGATAAAAGAGTAATCACAAACTGGACGTCCTTCCAGGAGAGTATGTGTACTTGAGTAATAGTCTTGCACTATGGGGTTACTCTCCAAGTTCATATTAAGCATGTATTTTCAAGAAATTTGTGGATTCTCAGATTCAGTATTCAGCTCATCATAAAGAGAGCTCCAGGCCATGAAGCTTGGGTCTGAATCCAAACTTTTGCTCTATTTGGCAGATTGGCAAACTAGTGTTTCCCTTTCGAGCTGGAGTTGTGTTGATGGTGATGGTTCTTAAAGCAAGAAACGAAGCCCCAAAGACCCATCTGTTGTGCAGGCCCTGAGTTTCTGAGGGCAATTCTGCCCTCTCCTGTGTGCGGGCACCTTGTAGTGAGTTGCTGATACGTACGGTGGGGCTGGGCACCAGGCTGGTAGTGCCAGAAGGGCATCTTCATCAGAATGTCTGTAAATGTCCTCTTCGAAGCTGGAAATGTTTTGCTAGTCTTGGGCCCAAGGGGAGAACTTCCCAGGCAAAGGAGTCAGTAGCACACTTTCTCTCTCTCACTATGTTCTGTTTCTGCATCTGTGCTGAGCTTTTCTCGTGGTAGGGTTTTGACTAAAAAATGTGGCTTCTGGGCTAAAACCCGCTGTATGACGTCCTGCACAATATTTGTCTGGCAATAGTGCTGGGATTTTGCCAGCAGATCCCTAATATCTCCTTGGAGGTTAGGAACATGTTGCTGAAGTGTTGGAGTGCTTTTGAAAGGGTTCCCCACAGCTGGGGAGAAGCACACTTGTTGGGCTTTAATAAAAGACCTGTTAGTTGTGTGGTTAACAGCATTCTTATTAATGCATAAAACTTCCATTGTTTCTTAATTTACTTGAAAGGGTTGTTTAGACCCTTAATTGCCCTATAACAATATAGTGATGGTAAGTTAGATTTCAATCAACACACTCATGAATTGCCAGTATTTTAGCAATAAATTGCTAGCTAATAAACTTGTAACTTCCTTTGTAAATGCCAGCTAAAGGCCTAAACATTCCTCGCAGAGTTAATTGCACATTTAGTGCTCGTGTAATTTTGAATTAATTACATGCCAAATGGATTTATGTTGTATGTACTTAATAAACCTTGGTAAGTGCCCTTTTAACAATCAGTTGGTAGTTAGGATCCTATTTGTGCAAAAAGAATGACTTATGACACTGGGTCATGATGCTTCCACCACATGCCTAGTGCTGACTGTAGTGCGCGGTGGTTTGTGTGGGATTCAGGACCAGAAGCTGCAGAAGTAAATGAACACAGGTGGGAATCCAGTGGAGATTTGAAGATTTGCTGCATCCCAGCTTGATCCCCTAGTCAGGAGATGGAGTCCATATAAGCTCCCGTGATCCAGAGCCCACTAGAGTGAGCAGGATGGGTCATGGCTGGTTTTATTTTAGGTTTGGACTGTCTTGCAAATGTAGAACGATTCCAGAAGCAATGGCAGTGCAGCAACAGTAAGAACCAGTGGCAAATGAGAGCAGCTCCCAACACCCTGCTGAAAGGGAAGAGAAGATCTGTACCAGACTGTTTATTTGACATCCTTTTGTAAAGTATTATTTTGTCAGCCTCAGACTAGTAACCTATAAGGAAATCTACTTTCCTTCCCAGCTAAGGTTTAAAGTAGTGCAGACCTACATTATAAACACAAGAAGCATGGATCTTCAGGTAAATAGACAGGTAAACTAACTTTCCATGCAAAAATTGCTCCCAGGAGTTGATCTTTTTTAGTTCCTTTTGTTTTCACACTGTTAGGCCTAAAGTAGTTCACTCAAAACCTTGTGTATGTGTTATCCCAAAGTTCTGGGAGCATTATTTTGGTTTTGACGTGCCATGAGCAGTGTGTAATGTGTTTGACCTTGTGGCTTTACACATATATATGCATTCAGGGTTTTTTTATCTTAGTAACAGCAACCCACTCTGGAAAGATTTTGCAACCTTTAACACACCACTGGTAACCTGTAGGCTACAGGCTCCTAAAAATGTAATTATTGACCTTTATTCGTTTTCTGTCTGCTCTGCAGATAGCACATCATTTAGTACATTTTAATATGTATTGAGTGCTCAGTAATAATATTTCAGGGAGATATCCTTGTCAGGTTGTGGCGATGTTGGAGTGTTCGTGTGACAGGAATTCCCCTTTAGAATAGCGCACCGAATAGCAGGCTTTTGCCCTCTTTACGTAGAGATAAAGGCTGAGCAACTTGGGAATACGGAGGCAGGTCAGGGTGAAGAGAAAAGGGCAACAATAAAATGAAAAAGCAGTTCCTTCGGGCCTGAAGTGGAGTTCTACACAAAACAGAATTGTATAAGTTCTTCCGCTGCTGTGAAAACGTCTGATTTCCCTTGTTGTCGAGAGGTCGGGAAGGCAGGTTTACAAGCACCAGATAACTGATGCAGCAGTATTACTGAAGATGTTCCTTTTTTTTTGTCCTAGTGAATGCCATTCAGGTAAATTGTTCCACTGGTGGACTTGAAGTATCTAAATAACCAAGGCATCTGGAAATGTTTTATCCCTTACTTTGCTGGTTATTGGAATAAATTAAGTTTAAATTTACTAATGTTATTCTGGAAAAATAGTTGCTGTGTTTTGATGTGGGGATGCACATTAGACCATGAGATATTGGTGACGGTGTGATTAAGCAGCAGCATATCACCTAGCAGTCGTCAGTGTGGGATAACAGATCGTGCCACTAGTTAAGCATCCCAAGTGAAGCAAAGGTAGTAGCAAACTGCTGAAATTAGTGTGCATTTGTTAATGCTAGTTGCAGAGCAAAGCCAGGATATCAGGTGTTGAATTTTGAGTTGAGAAGCAATCCGTTTACATGTGAAACTCCAGCAGATATGAGTGGGAGCAGAGACCACCTCTTAATGAACTCACAGCATGTTTCTTAGGAAATGGAGAAACTGGGCTTAGGCTACTGTCAGATACAGTCTCCATTATAGCTCCAAGCTCAAACTCACGACGAGGATTGATTTTGCTTGTGCTGTACAACATGGAGAAGCAGATGTATCACATATATTAATGAGTGGTTCTGCCCATCAGGGAAGCAATATTGCCAACCCCAAATGCTCAAGGAACAGAAGATTGAATGACAACGGTAATGATAAATGTAGAGTTCTGTTTCACTCTAACATTTCTAAGCACCTTAATTTTTTCCCCTCTGAGTCCCTGTACCCAAGTGAGCTAGAAATTAATATTCTCTGGACTTGAGCAGCTGTCTTTAATTAAATGCCACCTCTTCGAGATGTGTGACAGAGTTGCAAAACTGATGTGTTCTAGCTTTAGTGCTTTTTAGGCATTTTCCTAGAGGCTTCTTCTATATTCCACCAAAGTAAAGCTTATCAGTTAAAAAATACTGTGTGCTAATCTCCAGGATGTTTTTCTAGCCTGCTTCCCGGGAGGGCAGGAAGACTTATCTATCTGCTTATCTCCGTGAGGTGCCCAGTAGAAGGACACTCATCAGTCTCTCCTTACAGTTGGTATTTTCCTCTGGATGTTGCCTCTCAGAGGCGATCATTAACCAGAGAGTCTACCTCATCAGAAACCCTTTTCTTGCTGCAGCCTCCGAAGAGGTAGGGTGGTGGTCCCGCAGCTGTGATGCCTGTACGCTGTGCAGTGTGTGCCTTAACCCTTGTGTGTAGAGGCACCTTCCTACATCTCCCATTTGCTGCTCAGTTTTAGCTTTACAATTTACTCTGGTCATATTGGAAGGGTCTTATAACACTTAAGTCATTTAGGTTTGGGACACAGTGAAGTCCTTCCTAAAGGAATTTTTTCACCCTTTTTTCCAAAGAGAAGAATGTATCTCATACTTTCAGATGGAGGGGAAAAAAAGGTTGAAAAACTCTACCTAAAGGGTTTGTTGGTTTTTTTTTTTTTTTTAATATAATAGTTCTTGTATAAATGCTCAATTTTTTGTTTGACGTTTTCAAAGTAAAACTGACTTCCTGGGGTAGCTTTCGTTAGTATAAAAAACAAACTGGACAAAAACCTCACCCTCAAGCCCCTATGCTAGAAGAGAAAGTTTCATAGAAGAGCCAAATATTTTCTGTTTTCCTCGAGTAAATTATTTCCTCTTTCTTTGTTTCATTCTGAAAAGTGAATCTCCCCAGAACTAATGCAGTGACGAAGGCCAAAGAATAAACTAGCGCAGAAGGAAATTTAGGGGGAGAATAAAAAAATGTGGGACGGTCAGTGAGATGAGGAGATAAACAAAACTGTTCCCTGGATGGCAAAGGTTTCACAAAGGGCCGTGCATTAGTTGTACTGGGGTTATGCATAGAGATTTAAAGAAAACCCTGCCAAACAAACAAGAACATGCAAGAGTACAGACACTGGAGGAAGTTGCAAGTTGTAGTAATTATGCTTGCTGATGTTAAGATGAGAAAATCCAGGCCAGCCCCTAAAATATGTAAATTTTTGGTTGAACTTGCAAATACTTAATTACATTGTCACCTAGAAGAAAACGTAAGTACTCACCTTCTCCCCAAACTGGAGGTTTTGAACCACACTAAACTCATGAAGCACCAGCTTAATGCCCTCCTTTACTTGAACCCCAAAGAAGACACAAATAGAAGTTTCAAAATCTCCAGTTTAACTTCATTACTGCTCTCTTCCTCAGTGGTTCTCTTTGTAACTAAGCTCTACGTTTTTGTTTTGTTACCTGGTCAGTGTCTCAAGGACGTGCTCTTTGGCTGGGCACATCTGTCACAAGTATTTTCTTTTCATCAAGTGAAATTCTGCAGCCTGTGGAGGGGGCCTGTGCTTCAGTGGAGCTGTGCACGGTGTCCTCTTGGTAATTAATAGAGATGAATTTGCTGTAAGAAGAGGTGCTCAGTGGAAGGACACTCATCCCTTTCCAGCAGCACTTCTTTGGGCAGGGTCTTGTGTTATGGCATCATACGTGTGACCATGCAATGTCCTGTCCTGTCTGTCCCCACCCTGAGCAGATCTACGTTGTCTCTCGCCTTCCCCATCAGCCCAGAAGCAGTGTGGGGGAATGTAGGTCTCTCTGAGCCACAGAGGCGACTTCAAGTGCTGCACCAGAATTCAGGGACCTTGGATGTTTTCACTATTGCAAAGCTCAATCACTGCGCCTCATATATCAGCTAAGTATCTGCTCTGTCCTTGAAATCCATGAGAAACTGTCAGAGCAACAGTCCCAAAGAGCTTGGATTTACCATGTAATTTTCCTTTGCCAAATGGCCTAGAACAGCAATGGGTACGGCTTTGCAAAAGTATAGTTAAAATTAACAATGCAACATGCTGCCCAAGAACTGCAAATGCCAGACAGGGACCCAGCTGCAACTTCTTATGCTACTCGAAGGATTTCTGTGTGTAAGTTAGGTTACTCACATCATTAAGCATTTGCAGGAACGTTCTCCGTACTTATACACCATCAGCCTTTACAATCTTGTTAGCTCTGACCCCTGGCGCTCTGCTTGGTGTTCAGGTGGCAGGCTCAGTAATTCATCCGACGCAGGCACTTCATGACCCAGTTGTGTGATGTTCCAGCTTTTCTCCGCTTAGTGCAAGCAATTGCGTGCAGCAAAATGGCCAAAAGGTGAAAAGGAATGAACTCGCCGTACGCGGGATGCTTTCTGCCTCTTGCAGCCGGAGCCAGACTGAGAGGAGCCGAGGACTCTGGTGGGCAGGCTCCAGGTGACCAGACATCTCCAGGTGGTTTTAAAGTCAGGCTTTTCATGCCGAGGTGAAAGCTCTCTGGTAGGTCTGAGAGGACTAGAGTATTCTTTTCTATATCATTTCGGAGGATCTTAGAAAAGTTGTTCCCTTTACTATTTCAAACCCACTTCATGTCTGTACTTCTTTTGAGTGTATTTCAGGCCAAACAGAATTGCTACGTATCTTAATTAGAGGATGGAAATAACCATCAGCTCCATCTTCTGTGGATATTTCTCATGCAGAACAAAGGCAGATTATAACCTCACGTGCTTATTTTCTTGTCATTGCAAACTGCACAGCTTTTTTGACTCAAAAATCACGATTTGGAGAAGGTCTGCGCAAAAAACCTAGGGTTTCAGTTCATTTCCCTTTATTCATACTTATAAAGTTTAGTGCTATAAAATAAGGCTGAAAATTTTCAGTCAAATAAGTATAACCACTGGCATGGAACTTTGAATTTTCAGAATTTAGGGTTTTTCTTTTATTCGTTTTATCACCTATACGCTTTTGTAATTTTTCTGTTTTTCTTTTTATCACGGTTTCCTAAAGGCTTGTTCGTCACTTTTTTTTTGTCTGCACGTGTCTGTTGCATCCCTTCCCAGGGCCTTCTATTTTGGGGCCTATTTCACAAAATTTGACAGATGACATGGGATGTCAGGGTTAAGTGCCTTCAAGTTTTGTGAAAACAGATGTGTGGGTGCACTCAGCTCCCACTAGATGCAGGAGAATCCATTCAGGAGCTTGCACTGGAGACCCAGGGGAGGGTAGAAGGCAACTGCTTTAAGTTCCGGTGCTCACAGAATGACTTGACTAAAAATGTTGCTTTTCATCCTGTAATTTTCCAAAGTTTATTTTGTGAGAAAGTTATGCGTGGCCTAAGAAAGAAATCAAATAGAAAAATAAACCCCAAACCTTTTGAAGCTATTGCTTAGATTTAAGCAAAGATGGGGAAAAGAAAGAATGAAAAGAACAAAGAAGGAAACTATATTTTTGGTAAATCGGAAGTCAAAAATATTGGAAAAAAAATATTTGTAGAAAAGTTTGGAAAGGTGAAAATTAGTTCTAGCTGTGGAAGGTAGAAAGCACTCCAAAACATTTGGTATTGCTTTTTTGATTGTTTGTGTTTGGGGTTTTTTTCCATTTTTAACTGTCTGTCACTTAGCTGCATCTCTTTGCTGTACAGCGTGCAGCCCATGTCGTCATACGTGCTCCCTACACTTCCAACTTTTTTTGAGCAAAGCATGTGCACAGACATGCGAGTATTCCTGATTCCCCGAGCCACAGAGGGACAAACCTGCAAAAACTTACCATGCAGGTAAATTTTGAATCTTTTTTTCTCCCTCAGTACCCTTCCTCCCTCTGTCATCAGCCAAAGCACAGTTTGATCTTGTAGTTGTGCCTGGGCATCCCGTTTTCCTCTTTTAAAACAGAAGAGGAGGGTGAGCCATGGAATCAAGCCTGAGCTCCATCTTCAACATCTGGAAGAATTCCGCAGCAGATACTGTCATGGGGCCTGCTCCACCGCCCACAGAAAGGCAGCGATTCCCCTGTGGCCCTGGCCCTTCGTGACTGACATCTCTGTGTCGCGGGTCTGACAAAACTCCCAGAGACAAACACCCTCACTCTTGGGTCCAGAAAGTCAGGGTAAATAAACTGGCTGTTTTGAGTCCTTGTCTCAAGGAGTTGTCAGTAATGACCACTTCTTCTTGAGCCTGCCAGATGCACTGAAAATTAGGGTGAAGACATCTCCTCTTCTTTTTTAAAAGCTGGCAAAGTCCCCTTATTTACTGTTCCCTCAGCTCCGTCGTCATCCTAATGTAACACAGCCTTGTTGGAGTTAAGCCTGGTCAGGGTATGTTTGCTTTTAGAAAAAGCTTTTGAGATAGAGGGATCTGTCCTATTGCTAGAACAGAAAGATTTGGTTTTATTCCCAGCTCTCATGTCAGTGTGTTCCTGTCAGGTAACTTCTCGTGCCTCAGTTTCCCACCATCGACAGTGCAGCTCATAACACCTGCCCATCTCAGCAGTCCCGCCGGGCCCCGTGTGACACGCCAGCAGAGGTACCTTTCTGCGGCCCTAACATCGTGCTTCCCTCTCTGGGGGCTCCACTGCCAACGGGAGCTTGAGCGCACCCGATAAAGATGCCCCCTTTGTAAGGAGGGGGAAGTATCATTATTGACTAATAATGTTATTGCCTCTAAACTAGTGAGCTTCACTTGCTAGCATAGGTTCATAATTACGTGAGATTCCACTGTAATGAATGGGATTAATTACAAGAACAGGATACACCATAATTGATTAATATAGTTAATAGTGGTTTATTTATGTCATGTTGCAAGGCAAGAATGAGGGGGGGGGATAAATGATGGACTCTTTGAAAGGCGAGATGAGATTTAAAGCGAATACTTTGAAATAAAGGCAGTCCCCATGGTACCGCTGGATGTCATTCATAGGTAGGACCGCAGGCATAGCAGTGGTGACTGTCCGCTCTGATGTCTTGAAGCGGACATTAGATATTACAATACAGTGCTACAGGAGTTTCTGCTTTTTTTCTGGGGGCGAATGGTTTTTCTGGTTTGCTGAGAAGGGGAAAACTTAATTCATATTCACTGCAGACAGCTTCTTCCTCTGCTTTTGACATTTAACCCTATGCTAAGGGGCCCAGAGCCTGCTAAATCTACAGCCCCCACTGTTAGCACTAACATATCGTATCAAAATTCTTGACTTCTAGCAACCAGGGATTAAACTGAAACAAAAGTTGGAGAGAATGAGTTTCTCACCATCTCTCCCCTTCCATTATATTCAAGCCACACTTCCTGCATCCGCTATAAATATTTAAAGCAACAGTAGCCAACGTTTAAAGATTGGGACGGAAGCAGAAATCTAACCGTGTCTGCGTCTTCCTTTGCAGCACGCGGCAGCCTCGCGCAGCACAATCAGCCAGAGGTCGTTTGCATTCTTAATGAGGTCATCTACCCTCCGCTTGCATGGGAAGCAACATGAAACTTCAGTGAGAGTTTTAATTGCTAACCATGGTTTATAGCCTTGGATGAGTTGGGAGAAAGCTTTATACTAATGTACGTCCAGGCTTTCCTGGCAATCGCGGTTATAGAAGAGGTTGTAATTAGTAAAAAGGCTGGAAAACATGTCTCCATTTCTACAGCTTCCATACAGTAAATCCCAATGCAGTTGCTCAATCTGAAGTTTACTTTAATCTCTGTTTTGAGTGCGTGTTACATCTGGAGTGATGCTCTGAGGGAAAAAAAAAAAATACTAGGAAGACAAGGAATTAAAAATCCAAGCGTTTAAAAACATGGAGTTCCCAAACTGATATACTTTCCCCCCGTTTTGGAACCAAATGCCTCTCTTCCTTCTTCCATATCACATTAGCTGTTTTCTGAGAAGTTATTTTGGGCACAAGGATTTTGCTCAGGAATTTAAGCCATGACCTCTCCCTTAATTTCTCAACAGCCACGTTAGAGGCAACAGGACTTTTAAGTACGTGTACTTCGTGGCACTGGTTTAGAATAATCTAACAACCTGTCTTCCATGCATACTGAAGTACTCCCACAGACAAACATGACAGCCCTGTTAAAGTGTTCCCTATTTTTGGCTTTACTTGATGTTTTGGGATTCGTTCATTTGAATGTCTTCTGCTGAAAAGTGGAAATCCTGCAGTGCTGCTTCTCTTTTCTCATTACTTGGTCAATGGTTGGGCAGGGAAGAGAAGAGCGTACAGCGGAGAAGAGCGTGTGTGTATTGTGAAAGAACTGTTCTCATGCATGTGAGAGGTAGTAGAGGGGAAACTATTGTCTTTAGAAGCTTTTGCCTCCTGTTTATTACTCTACTTAGAATTGAAAACATTTTGTTTGGTCTCTCTCTGTGGTAGGTGAGGCATGAAATGGGACTGTTCATGCCAAGAGAATGATAACAGCCAGACTAGCTTTCAGGTCTGTGGATTCACAGTCCAGATCCTTGTACGAAAGACAGTTGGTATCGGACTTCTTATCTACAGCACATACTTACTAGGTGGTTTATTACTGCTTATGAGTGGGTCTAAGGTTTTCCTCGGGCCTTGGAAAGGCTCATGTTTGGACATTGTACAGTGTCAAGGTCCTAAAGACTGGTCAACGTGAAGTCCTGCTCTAGGAAGACTGTATTGACTTGTGTGGTGAACAAGCTTGTCACTGGGATTTTATTCTGGATAAAGAGGCATCTGTAGTAACTCAGTGCAGCCTGAGAGAGGCTCCTTAGGACTTTTGAAGATGACATTTGATTTGCAGCCAGAATAACAGAGTTCCACCTAGACAATACACAAGCTTTTTTTGCTAAAGCTCTCTTTGGGAAAAGATTGTATCGTAAATGATTTGAAGCGTTTCCTGGGGCATTTAGTAACGTCTTTAAGAACCTGATTTAACCCCCTGAGAGGTCAATGGGAAATTTTCCTCTGACTTCAGGGTGCTTAAACAAGGCATTTATTTTTCTGTTCTTTAAAAACAAAATCTTCCTGACTATTGTTTGTATTATTCTTCCTTCTTTTGTTTCTACCACTGAACTCCTCTCTGGTATTAAGTCTTTTAATCTCCACGGTAAAAAAGAAAAGAAAAGAAATTTGCTGATAAGTGGAGACTGGACAGCGGATACATCAGCTCGGTGATTACCCTACTATATTTGGACATTGAAACTGAGAAGTTGCTGCCAATTGCAGCCAGTCCATGGGGACTGGTGAATTCTGTCAATGAATGTTGTTCGATTGCTTTTTTTACCAGCGGCTGTCGCTATCTTTTTGGACCTACAAACACCCAGGTCGATAACTGAAAGGATACAGAGATTTCCTCTGCTTCCCAAGTTGGTAGCAGAGGTTATATCTTATAAATCATATGCCGTTATGTGATGAATCTGGATCATAATCTGAAGGAGACGTACAGCTGGCAAAATTTTGTCAGCTGCCTTACCTGGATTAATTATAGTGTATTTCTAACTGATGCTCTTCAAAAAGAAAAGTGGTGAAATAATTTCTTTTAGAAAAATGCTTGACCCTTAGCCCTCAGTTGTCTTTTTGCAGGGGGATGTAGATCAGATGGCATAGCTGGTCTGCAGAGAAACCCTCAGGTCAGCCAAAGCTGCAGAATCTCTCTCTGACTTGGAGGATTCATTTGAAGTGTTTCACGCCATCCAAATCTGAGGGTTTGGTTAGGCCACCTATAAAGCCAGGTACATTTAATTCAGGTCAGGATTGGTTGCTTGCTTAAAGTTCAGGAATATTTCTACACTTACACACATCAACCCCCAAACAAGCTGCTTGTGCGGTTCTGTGGGCAAAGCTGGGTGAATTAAACCTGAGTCCTTTCACACTCCCTGATACCAGGAGTTAACGAACTGTTGCCTGCAATGTTTAGTGCTGTGTGTAATCAGTCACAAATTGTAGAAATAACTGATTTCAGGGAGTTCATGGCAATTATGAAACACTCGTAATGGCAGGAGTGTACTAAAACAAAATAAAATGACATGCTTTTTTTCTTGAGCGAAACCCAGCAACAGCAGTGAGGTGGCTGGGGTTTCAGGGAGAGAATGGCAGCCTCTTGTCTGACATTCAGTAGAATCAGAAAGTATTAAATACCTGTCTCAAAAAAAAAAAAAAAAAGTAGTTGTTGCTTTGTCTAAAAAGTTTGGAGATAATATTGCCTATTTTCAGTTTTGAAGGAATTTATGCTTTCAGCTCTCCTGATGGCATGTCCCCGTATTAGCCTGGCACTGGGCATAGGTGTGGGGGGAAGCCATGTGTTAATTTCCGTTCCTTTATGAATCAATCGATAAACAAACTGTAATGTCACTATAAATCTTAGAAAAATTGCCTGCTAAGAAAATATGAACGTTTTTATGCAGTTCCTGCTTTCAGAAGCTTGAGTAAAGGATAGCCTTGAGATATGCTAAGTCCGAATGCTAAGGTTAAATCAGCAGCCTAATCAGTCAGGCTGGCTTCGCCCTCAGTGTGCAAAATTAATATCACCGTAGGATCTCTCCGTCTTGCCCCGTGGCACACTGACAGCGCCTCAGAAGAGGTGGGGAGGCAGCACACGCTACCTGAGCTCTGCTGCTGCCCCCTCTGCTGCTGTTTGATGCAGATTTATCACGCTAACAGGCTAAATCTTACTAAGCTACGGAGAGCTTTTAAGACAATTATACTGCAGTGTCCCCTTTCTGCAAGAGTCACAGTTGTAATCTCGCTAAGCAGCAGTGGAAGAACAAGTTGGGTAATTAATCTGCAGTCTTTGCCTTTCATTCATAATGACTTACTCTCTTAAAAAAATGTAATGCATCTCCTAGGTGGCTTGCCTTCTTAATATAAATCCTTGATATGTGTATTTTTGATCTCTATATTTTTTTTCCTGTGATTGCAGATATCTACACCTGTGCTCGTAGGCCTGGGGGAAGTTGAATGCATGATAATGTGTAGTCAGTATTTCCAGATCTGGGATCAGAACTGATTTATGCAATCATGGGCGAGGTGCTCGGCAGCCTTCGGATGTGCTGAAGTTTGCAGAGCCCGGAGAGAAGGGACATACAGGAACTTGCAGCTCAATGGGAAAAGTTTTGGCAAAAACCTTCTCTATTTCCCTACACCTCACCAGCTCGAGCAAATTAGTGTGTGTTCAACCCCAGCCTGGAGGAGATGTTGTCATCTGCAGTTTTAAACATAGTTTTTTGTCAGTGGAGATGTGGGGAAAAGATACGTTATGGCGTTAGATGATCACGGTTAACCCAATACTGCTTCTTTGCTGTTGGCTGACACGGTGCGAAGCTTCTCTCTTCCTGACTACCCGGGCTGTAAAACTGCCTGCAACATCCTGCCGGTTAACAGCACTTCATTTTCTCTTGCCAAGAAAAAACTGTCTGAAATAAAAAGGTATGGAGATCCCCACACAAGACAACACGCTTTTGTTTGTCAGCTATATCAGAAGAATTAATTTGTGAATTAATTCATCCTGGGTTAAGAGGAGATAAGCTAAAAACACCTATCTGTTGGTGGATCTCTGTCAACCTGCTGATCCAGGGGCTTGTAACCTGTCTGTTGTTACAAACATCAGTAAGGAAAAGGGAAGAGCTCGTAGGAACTGAGAGGTACTGCGTCTCTGTTATTTGCGTAGGCAAGTTCTCCACACGATTACCAACCCTCTGTCGGCAGGTCTGGTTTTGTTCGGGGTTTCAGAGGTTTTAGGGAAGAGCTCAGCTGCACTAAGTGCTAGTGGAACTATGGCAGTTTCTAGTGACCGATGGATCTGGTGCTCCCAGATTTTAGAGTGGACTGTTTTGTATTAATTTTGACAATAAGCCATATTGAACAGCTTTTCTTCCGGTAGCACTTACAAAAAGAAAGAGAGAAGAGGGAGAAAAGTATTTATATCCTTCAGTTAAGTTTATTTGGCATCCTTACAGACAGGATCAGAAGATGAAACCAATGCAAGAAATACATCAGGTATATTCTAATGTGATTTTTAAGAGAAAAAAAGAAAACTTGCTGCAATTACCCATTTTATTCCTTTTTTTCTTGAGATTGCAGTAGGTCCTGATCATTTACAATGTTGGCAGCTCCAAGCATCAGTTAATGTTTTCAAGGCTGAATTTATCCGAACCACCCCTAATAATTTTTCGTAGACTTCCTGTGAAAATGTAATTGCTAAAGAAATGCAAAACAAATCATGTCGTCTTGGATCTATACCATATAAAACAGTGTTTTTAACACACTGAAAGTGTCGGATTAGCTTACGGCTGCTGAACCCCTGGCCAGCCTGGGTGCAGACGGCAGAGCTGTGAGGTGTTAGCTGGGGGGACTGTGTGCCTGCACAGAGAGTGGAGGCTACACAGGCTTGTAGGGTAGAGGGCGGGTGTGGAGACACACTTGACAGCCCGTTTTGTCCCTTTCTGGGGACTCGCTCATGCCTGACTCGCAGAGTGGAACAGGGCGTGCAGGGGTGAAGGGGCTGGAGCCGTGCCTTTGCCGTGTGGGTGCACTTGCAGCTCGGCTGAGGTCAGAGCAGAAGAATGCTGCTGTAATTATGGCTGCAGGCAAGGGCTGAGCATAATGGGAATCAGGGGCTGGCTCAGCCAAAGATTTCCTGTATGATCCTGGTCAAGTCACTTAATTACTTTTGCCTCATTTCTCAGTTGTACAGTGTATATCCTAAGGCTTCAGTTACCTGCCTTGTCTATTTAAATCAAACTCCCTTTGAAGCCAGGACTGCACAATGAGACTATACTGTTAATTGGAGTCTCTGGGTGATAGTGTAATTGTGTGTAGTGTAATAACAACATTTCCCTGCAATTTGCATCAGCTTTGCCACTGAATCAGGCCTCTGCAATGCTCACGGTTTCATACTGTTGAATATCGGTGCACAGAACTTAATGCTGGCCCATTAAATGCGGGCTAATCTCACTCAAGAGACTTATCACCGAGTTCACTGAAGTCAAAGGCAAACCTCTTATTTATTTTCTGGGGCTGGGATTTCCCCCTCAATCCCTTCTTGCGCTGGAGGAATGGAGGGGGAGGCCTACTACCGCGTCCACATGCCGTGTCCCTGTATCCCAGGCTGCAGATGCTGTGCCTGGTCCAACGTGAGAACTAGTCATCCTGCTTGGTTCCACGCAGTTCTTCAGGTTTAGGGTCAATGGACCAGTTACCTGCTACGTAAAGCTTTGAGGTAAGAAGTTTAGAAAATGGTAAACGAACCCTTGGATTTTCCTCTTAAGAGTTAGTGATGTTTTCAAAGCCTTTTTGCAAAATAAATAAACAAATCAAGTTTCATTTGATTGTAAAAGAAACAAGCAGAACACAGAATTAGCCAACTAACCTTTGCCATACAATTTCAGTGACATTTTGAACGACATTTCATGATTCAGGGTGAACTGTCCTGACAGAAATTGCTATTTTGTAACTGTAAATACTGGTGAAATCCAAGCTTATGTAAATATTTTTAAATGGGAGGAACACAGACAAAGTGTGATGCTGAGTTTAGGCTGATTCTGATGGCGATTGGATCTGCCAGCCTAACTCAGCTGGCTGGGATGGGGGCTATGGTAATTGGGGCTGAAGTGAATGGTTAAGAACGGATTGTTTTCATAATTTTGCGTGGTAGCGTGCGGTAAGGGAGAAATCCAACCCTGCGTAAAGGGCCTGCACGAATGCCACGAATCTCATATATCCCAATTAAACCCCTCAGAATGGGGCTTCAACGGGAAACGAATCAAAGAAATCCATACCAGGTCAAATGGTGTTTGTTTACCCCTGGCGGAGGCAGGAGTGAAAAATTCGTTTGCAGTGTAAGTCTATGAAGTTGAGTTGGTTTTGCTGACTTTCAGGATGAATTTGGCTGGGAACCCAAGTGAATAATGAGTAGACACAGATTAAGAAAATGTACAATTTTCTATGGTTTTTGAGCAAAAGCCTCCATTTTTTCCAACATTAGCAATGCATAGGAGGAGTATTCAGATTCAAAATTTCCTTCTTATTTTTCAAAATGACAATATTTAATCCATCAGAGGAGCCACAGAATTCCTCATATGTAAATATATTTAAAGCACATACATGTATTTTTTCCTCACCTCAAAAGCAAGAGGTGGAACATTTTATTATGGAAGAGGACCTGGAGAATGAGATAAGTTTTTGTCTGTTGTGGAATGCCCCATCTCAGTCTGGATACACTGGGTAGGTTCTTAGCTGTCACCTAACATCTTGTTTCTGCACCTATTTAAATCAGCAGAGAAAACTCTTACGATCTTTGATGGCAGGTGAGCAGTTTAACTCTGACAATAGTACACCACAGTTTAATATGGAAAAGGTGGGATCTAAAGCTGCAGATAATCTGCAGTTGCCATTAATCTATGAATTAGTCTACATACATCCTTAGCACCTCACAAGAACATTTATAGTAAAGGTTTTTCTCTGTGTGTGTGTGTGCATATGTGTGCGTATGCATAAAATATACATGTAGAAGCGGTTAAGAATTTGCCAGGCGCACCTTCTGTCAATAGTAGGAGAGACTACACAGCTCCAGCACAGCCTCCACTCGCTTGGAGAAAGGGGCTGGGAGATACTCCTGCATCATGGGCTAAAGCATACCAAGGGTATTCATTAATAACAGTGAAATTTTAAGTGAATAGGAATTTAAGTGACTGCATGATTCAGTAAAAGAGCTGTGCAGTTCTCTGTCTTACGTGTTTACATGTATCTAGGCAGCGTCATGGATTTAATTGCAGTGGTGACTTCCTAAGATGAAGCCACGTGCGGAGGGAAAGGAGCGGGTATTTGTTGCTGACTCTGAACTTTGGTTTATGAGGTTCCCGTTACAGTCAATGGGAGGAGGTCAGTGCCACCACAGGATAAACCAAAGTGCTTGAACAAGTTATGCGGTTAACTTTTCTCCTAGCAGCTATATTAGGTGGTGAAAATATTCTCTGAATTTCAGACATGCTAACATTGGTCCTATTTATATCTGCATCATCTGGAAAGGTAGGGTCTGTCTGCTGTAGGGTGAGACAGATACATGGCAACACTTTCATCTGCCAAGTTCCCTAAAACCCTGACTTCACTGAACAAGGTGCTTTAATAAGCGTGATGGGGTTTGGATTCAGTAGCTTGGAATTATTCCTTCTCTTCTTTTCAGTTACGCTAATGTGTCTAATAAATTAACAAGTTTAAGGACACCTTAGTGCCAAACATGGAGCAACTGCTTCATGCAGTCCATTGACATCTTGCTTTTGATGTTGTTGGGAGTTTTGCTCTTGAACAGGGACAGGATTTATCCTAAGGAGAGTGTTCCCACAAACAAAGACAACTTGCTGAATAAGGGCATCTGAACTGATTTGTGTGTGTCTTTAGGTCTCCTCTCAGCGCTATTTGAACGTCCCAAGAAGTAAAAGAAAAGCCACTGATGCATTCATGTCCTTTTCAATTTGGGTAACATGAAACAATAGTTTCCACTTCTATTGTGTGATTTATGTTTCCATAATGCACAACTGGTGCTTTGACATGCTGCAGAAGAGAATTTGTTGGACACGGTAATACTGATAGAAAAACGTTCTCTCTATTTGGATGTCATGACTATTTTCTTTTTCAAGTGAAAATTGTAGTGTCACATACAAATGTTACCTTTTCCCCTGATTATCTTGTACAAAGCTAATAGTTTTGGAATAGATACAGATTTTTAATGCAATGCTATGGTTCTGGTTTATAGAAAAATGGATCAATTACCAAGGCAGGCTTCAAAGAGGGAGACTGCCCTAAGTTATAAATGGCTCAGTCCCTTAATTCTGTCATAATCCTATTTGATATATAGTTCTCAGTGCTGCTGAATCCTTTTAGGGCTCTTTGATCAAGTGAGTACTTTCAAACGTGATGCCTCCTGTCATCTAACCCCCTAAAAATAACGCAACTTGCCATTTAATTTCTGGAAACATTCATTTTCCCTGCTTTGCTTTTTTTTTTTTTTTAGTAGGGAAAACAAAAAACTAACTTTCATATTAGCTAATTTAAGGAGAGAAAAAAGGACTACCAGAAACAAGGCTTTTTTTTTTCTTTTTTTCTCAAAGGCCCCCTCCAATAGTGCTGCTTAGGCTGGTGGCATGAGCTGTAGCAGAGACAGGACCAAACCTCTGGTACTTATGCATCAGCTGTTAGGGTCTGATCTTCCAGACTTCACTGAGGAATTAACTGAGAATATCAGATATATGAGAGAACCCAGAATAGCACAGAAAGCTTCTGTTTTCAGAAGTAACCAATGACTTGGCATTTATCTGGGGACACCTTACTGGACGCCTTGAAATTCAACTTTAGGGAGCAAATCTCTGTACAGTGCCTCAGGTCTGGCTTTTTTCATCATCCTGATGGGTCTTTTCCAGATCAGGTCATGGGACTCATTAGATGTGCATGTTTGACACAGATCCTTTTCTACCTCCCCATTTTTAAAAGAACACCAGGAAATTGTACAGTTACTAAGCCTGAGTTAATATTTTTTACATTATGGTGATGTGATGCCAGAACTCCTGCTTTTCTGTTGGGCACTATAACTGTCGTGACTGCTAGTCAAAATCCAGCTCTGTAAGGAGGAAAAGTATTCTTGCAAATGGAAGGTTTAATATTTGGCATATGAGAAGGCCTTTGTTTTCCTTCTCCTTTGCAATGCTTGCCACTTAGTTACATTCAGCATTGGTATTTTTTCTTCCTGTAACTAATATGCACCCAGGTAAGCAGATCCATCGACTTAAAAAAAACAGCTCAGGAGAGCAGGGGATTGTAGGATCAAATCGTCCAGCTTTGTGAAAGGTTTTTAGCTCTTCTGTTTGGAAATTGGCAGCTCCTGGCGCTACACTTGGCAGTTTCCTGCAGGAGAAGCTTGGTCTGAGGCATCCCAGGAGGAAAATGTAGCTCAGGTGCACACAGGAATGGCTAGCTCAGCACCTCCTTTTTTGCCCAGGCAGTCATGCTTTCCAAGAGATCGGTTATACCCTGGAAAGGGAAGACCCTGGAGGAGTGTGCCTGAGGTGAGTCTTTCACCAATGTGAAACGCATTTGGATGTTGTACTCTTGGAAGCGATGGAGCTGTAGGCTCCGCGGGGAGCCATGGCTCACACCGTGCACACCCAGCAATGGCAGCCTGCAGAATTTGGCTTCTTTTCTAGCTTTGCACCTCAGCTCGAAAGCCAGTCTACTCTTGGCTTTCTTACACATGACTGTGACCTGTCTTCCTGCAGACGTCTCCCTTTGAAAGGTATAGAGGATAGGTTAAAGCTTCAATTTCATTGTAAATACTCTTAAAAGGTAGATTGAATGTCCATATCTGTCCCTTAGAGCAATTAGATTCACATACAGCCTTCCAAATGAAGTGATGGTGGCACAACAGCCAACTGCCGTCATGATGGAACTAGACTGGCTTGTAAAAAGGGCTACGCAATGGTGCAGCTTCCTGCAACCGTAGAGGATTGGATCCTTTCTCCCATAGAGATAGAATGTCCCAGACAATCCTATGTTCCTGTTTCAGACCAGCTCTCCCTCAGCATTTAACAAGTAGAACAGACCATCCCAGACATGGTTACAACCTGCTCAGATGTTATTCTGCTTCTGCCTACAGGTTATTGTATGTTCAGCTGGAAACCTGAGCATTTTGAACTCCTGAACCACCATCTGCTCAATCTATACAGTCTGTTTATCAAAGGGTTTAAGTGCACTGTAAGGTCCAAACCCTTTTATGGAGCCCTGCCAGCTGAAATGAAATATTAGTTGCTGTATATTTTGAAAACCTGTCGCTTTGTAGGCCAAAAGAGCTTGGGGATCCCAGCCGGTAATCAAGGAGCAGTGTCACATTTTTCATGGTTAGGGGCTCCATTGGCCTCCAGATTCTTTAGAAACCTGATAAATTAGCCAATCAAATTTAGATCTGAATTAAATCCAAAACTCCATCACTGAAGGCCTGTATCACCAACCATAACAACCACTGCAAAAACTCAAGCCTCGTGAAAATAAACATACAGAGCATCTATGCAGGATGTTTAGCTTCATGTTCAATAAATCCCCTCTTAGAAAACAAAAACTAAGTGCAAGTGTGATCCTGCAAGTGATTTTTCCTGGGCAGAGATATCCTAATCCGTCACAATAGAGATTGGAAGGGGTTTGCTACTGATTTCTATGGGTTAAATGCTAGGGCTCCTCTCATTCCCCTGGTCCACAGGGCAGATCGCTGTGGATAAGAGAGAAAGCAGGCTTCAGGAGGCTTCAGTCCTTGGCCCTGTAATGCAATTAGTGACAATTAAGTCTGATTCTGCACCTTACTCAGCGCTCTGGCTAATCCTGTTAAGGCTACGCTCTGAGATGTTGTGTGCTACTGGAATGGATTGCTGAGACTTAAACCTGACCTAGCATCAAGTGAGGAACTTACTCTTTTAGACCTTTTATTGCTCCAGATCTTGTGCTGGCAGCGTGGTGGCTTTCGCCAGCTTTGGGCTCACGGGAGCCATGTGCAGCTGCTCTGAGGATGGGCCAGGTTATGCAAGATTTGAGACCAAGAACAAGGCAGAGGTGAACACCGTGTAGCAGAGATGATGAGCATCTTTGGAAGGTGCTTTTTCCAGCATCATCCTGGTTTGAGAGGCCACGTGTCCTCAAGTAGGTGCCTCATGGTGGTTCTTGGGAGGCGAGGATTGGAGCAAGCAAGGGAAATCGTAGCTCTGTCGGCTTTTCCCTTAAGCTGCTTCTGGCAGTGAACTTTTGAGCTGGCCGGAGCTGTGCTGCCGGCTGCTGTGCTTAGCCCTGCTGACCCCGGTGTAACTCCTGGCACTTGGCAGGACCCTGGGTGAGATCAGGCCCTGGGGGTCGGAAAGAGGGGGAAGAGAAGGCAGGATTACTCCTGAGATGAGCTCTGAGCATGCAGCTGTCCTAGCCGAGACACTTGCCAGCCTTCTAAAATAAACCCACTCAAGCCACTCTTCTCTGATCAAAGAATGAAGTGGCTTAAGCTGGATAAAGCCTGTGTTGGTGACAGACTTCACTGCTAGGGCCAGCTTGTGCGCTTCCTTCATTTAGCAATGGCTTTTCAGGATTTTGATTTAATTCTTTGGATCTTAAACATAAGCAGAAAATTCTTATAGTTAATCGTGCATTTTCCTTTTAATTATGGAGTTTGGCAGCTTTAAAATAGGACGCCATCTCTGCGGTGTTTCCTGTAAAATGTTCTGTTAAGATGTATTGTCCTATCTTGCATTCCCTTTTTCCTGCAGCTGAGTTTAACACAGGGTAGCTAAAGAGACTCCAGCAGAGAGCAGTTTGCTCGTTACTTTTCAAGGAGAAATTGTTTGGAGTGAATGTATAACCTCCAGAGCCCCAGAACACATCTGATTTCCCCTCACCTCTGCTGTGACTTGTCCCATGACATGAGACTATCGATAATGTATGTATCTTCTTACTGTACTCCTCAGTACGTTCTCCGTAGGTAGATCTGGTTAGAAAGCACTTGAAGTTTCCTTACACATCTCCACTTCCCCAAGGGATCAATGTCTTGATGGATCACATTCAAACACATTCAACATCTCACGGAGGGTGTGTGAAAGGACAACAGAATCACTTTCACTCTATCCATATCCATTTCCTACTGCACTCCCTGTTTTACAGCTATTGGCATGCCCGGAGGGAACAGCGCTTCTCAAGGTCACAGGAGGTGGAAAATAGCCACTCTATAGGTACAGAAACTTTTGAATTGGGATAGATAAGGCATGACCTTTTCCTAACTCCAAGGAGAAGTTAGCGGGATTTGGTGGCAGCGTGTCTGTGTGTACAGCAGGGCTGCGGTGAGCTTCGGATTTTTTAGCCTTGGCAAATAAGGTTAAGCGCTTATTTTTAAAAAGGTGATAGTAATGTATACATTTTCAGGCTACAGATAATTTTCTGAGTTTCTTGACTTCGCATTCCAGGAGTTGACGGAGAATAAGGTTCCAGCATTATTGCATTTCACCCCAGCTTTCCAGCAGGATCTCTACATGTGCCTTGTAGAGGTGCAGTGCAGTTTTGTGTACTGTACACCTGCTGTTTCGGCTATTAAAGAGGAGATTCTGACAGACCATAGCCCGGGAGTGCCCAGCAGTTAACAGTCACTTGTAAGATGAGTTTTTACTTGTGACTGTTGCAGGGGTGGGAATTAAACCTGGATCTTGCAGGTCTGAGATGAAAGCCCTCGCTGCTCGCTTTCAGAGAAAGAAAGGAAGAAGCTCATCACTTCCTTGCAGCCTTGAGATGGGATGTCAAGTCCCCGTGAAGCAGAATCTTAGCAGAATCTCTCCCAGGTCAAAATGGTGTATTTTGGATCTGCCAAAAGGAACGTCTGGCAGTGTTAATGCAATTCACTTCAGTTCTGTGCGTTTGAGTGTGAATACAGACTAGGCAAGTGCATGCAGTATCTCATGAGGCATCCAATTACTGCTGAAACTTTCTACCGCAGATTTTTTCAAATTTTTTTTTTTATATCGAAAACATGATTTATGGAGTTTTCTGAGAGGAAATTTCATTATTGTACGAAAAAATATTCATCCTCCATTGGGGAAAGCAAGTGAAGTATTTTGTTTCCACTTGGATTTCTCAAGTTCTTGGTTTTTAGAACCAGATTATGTTTTGGGTCCCATTGACATGTGATCTCCTTCTACCCTGACTGACAGGGTGCCTTATGGGAATTGTAGTTTTCTAGTGCTGCATGGACCAGAGCGCCAAACTTCATCATCATTGAGCCAACCTTAATCTACCAGAATCTTTAGCTGAACTCGTGCTTGTATCCCAGGAATCCCCTGACTGAGCTGAGTAAGGGGATCTGTAACTCCAATCTAGCGTCCATATGCCAGAAAGGCCGTATTAAACAGGGAACAGCTGATTTTGCTCTGCAAAGACCCGCAGATTTCATAGCCTTGTAAAAGCAGGAACCAGATGTATATTTTAATGAAATTTAATGAATTCAGTATTGGGCTGCCAGCAAGGGAGGGAAGCAGAGATGATAGAAACTGAAGTGAGGTATTTATTCATTTCTTTGCAGAATTTATTGGGTCAAAACCAAGAAATATTTAAGCTGAGCTTTTCAAAGGGATGTAGGTTCCCAGCTCCCACTGTCAGTCAGGAGCTGCGGGGCATACTCCCCTTGATTTTTCTGGAAAATCTAAGTGGCCTCAATGGGGGTTTTTTCCCTACTCTTTCTTGTCCTTGTGCTGTGAAACGTGTGTGGTGTTGGACATGATGGGTAAATCTTTCTTCCCCGAGAAAGGTGGTTTATTTAGATAACGTATAGCACCGTGCGTAACACTCTTAAAGTGCCAGTCCTAGAGCATCTCAGGTGGTTCCTTAACTTTAGAAACTTGCCTGATAGGGGTGTTTATTTTCCTCATTTTACCAACTGGAAAACCAAGAGATGGAATAAATTATATGTATTCACACAACTCAATCAGAAAGATACTCTGGATTTCCCAATTGGTTTATTTTTTTATGTGCTCTATTAGCACTGGCTCAAATGTATTTTATAGCAGTGATAGCGTTCTCATCAGCGCATGACTTGGATGGTGGTAGGTTCCATACAGATTAATACAGAAGCGGTGTTTCTGCGGAGGCCTTGTAGCCCGAGAAGATCACTGTGTGCTGCATGCGAGGAGAGCTGCTTAAACTCAGCCTGCCTCTTCTTGTGTGGAAGGTGACATTTCAATACATACTGCTTTGCCCAACTTACACCGGTTTTTTTCACTTTGCAAGAGATATTTTGTAAATATTTGTCAATTTGCCAATGTTTGTGCCTCTTTCAGCCTTGAACAAAGCTTGTCTCTGTTAGTGAACATATCTGCCTTTCTTGGCATCTTTCCATTTCATTCTTAGGATTCCATGTGTTTTTAACGTACTAAAAATAAATTCTTCTTATTGCTGTTAATTCTCCTGACCCTTGTGCCCTTTTACCTCTCTTACCAGTTTTCTACAATTCTTAATTTCTCATTTTTATCTGTAGTTTTCAATTCTCTTCCTCTTTCCACCCCTATTTGTTATCTATTTTATTTATACATAGTTAGCATTGATAAATAGCTGCTTTTCCTCCTCCCACCGTTTTACCCACTGGCTCCTTCTTTCCTAATTGTGTCCTCCTGAGCTGATTAGTAAAGCTCTCAGTATCAATCACAACTTTCTATTACAATCTCTGAACTCCTGTAAGTGTCAGGGCCCATTTAGCCAAGAACTGCGCAAAAGCAGCCAAATCCAGGGCAAACGAAGGGCCAGGACAGGAAGAAACCTAAAGACATCCTTTATGTTTGACTCGACTCTGACTCTGTCCGAATGCCCTAGGACGGTGACTGACAAATTTCCACTTGTCCTTAGGATGACTGAGGTGGTTATAAATAAAACATGACATGTGACCTAGCAAGGAGTGCGAGGGGTTGAAATCCCATCCGAAATAATCAATCCCAGTGCAATTTCCTAAGTAAGATTGGAGAAGGGATAAGAGTCAGCTGTACTGAGCAGCAGTGATTAGCCTCGTTTACCCTGAACTGCCCAGGAATGACGAGGTTGTGTGATTGTACAAGCGACCAGCTGAGCAGAAGCGTTGGAAGGAGGGGATGGAAGGAAGGTCTGGGTTTGTTTCTAGGTGATGGGAAGTAGTTGGCCATGAGCAATGCATCTCTAAAGTTTCTGTGCAAACTGCTACCCGTTCGTCACCTACTCAGTGCAAAAATTTAGTGAATGTAAGGGGCAGCTCTTTGCTCAGGAACTTACTATTTTTTAAAATTTTCTGCCATATTCATGCAATAGCCATTGTTTTTCATTCTCAAATGGAGACCTACATGTTTCTATGTTGAGTTCTTGCAAGCAGAATTAAAAGCACTCTTAGGTTAGACCGAGAAGCAGGGTGACCCTGGCCTGATCTCTAGGATGCTGCTGAAGACCTTGTGGAAGAGTAAGGTCCACTTTGGCTTGAGAGACAGGCTCACGGTAGGGGACCTGGCAGCAGAGTAGGAGGTATGTTGCTCACTGCAAATCAGTTCCCCCAGCAGCGCTACGCGGGGAAGTGTGCCTACTGCTGATCAGGGCTTTGCCTGGCTCGAGCTCACTCCATCAGGCTTTGCCTTTCTGAGCACTTAAAATCAATATAAATTATAATAAAAAGAAACCCAAAAGCCCATAGACAACATTAGGTATGGAGCTCTTAAAATACAAGCAGTCAAACTATGTTTAATTCACTTTCTTACAGCAATGCTACTATTGCATTAGTAACAGATGTTGCTCAAAGGAAACCATAAATGATTCTTACGGAGAGTTATTTTGGAGGAGGCTTCTTTGGGGCCACCTGAAGAAGTCAGCCGGGCCATACGTGTGCACCAGCCCCGCGGTGCAGAGCGACTCTGACCTGTGTGCAGAGTCAGGCCTGACTGACCACACAGGTGATCTGACATAATTCTCCAGTTTTAATTATTTTATGACTTCTGGCATAATCTAGCACTGTGCTGAAGTATCTCCTTTCCACTTCATTTCTGTAGGGACATGGAGCATCCTCTCTCTGGCAATAAGGCTCAGCCCGGTCACTCAAGTTCCAGGGAGCTGCTGAAAACAGAAGTCTCTCTATGTCTCAGTTGCAGCACCCAAAAAGTGAGTAAAAAAATTAGCTTCCTTTATGACACACAAAAGTGCTACATTTTGGTATAGACATGGAGTGGAGCACCTGTCCTGCAGCATTGGTGTTACAGGGCTGGAGAGGGGAAGAGGAGAAGGGAAGGAAGGATGTGGCTGTACTTCATACGCCTCTGTGGAGACCTTTCACTAGCACTAAACTTCGATGCAGGATGCTCCCAACCTTGCTACCGCGTCCTACTTCAACCCTAGTGTCTCAAAGAGACCTGAAACCAGCATCTTGACTGGTTGGGACCTCCCTGCACAGATCTGTGTAGAGAAGTGGGAGAAGCTGAGAACACCTATTAGGACAGCAGGTTTGAGGCTTTCTTTTGGTCAAAGCAAAGACCAGACTTTCTCCTCGACAGCCTGTGTTACAGGAAAACATCCTTCCTTCTGCCTCAGGTAGATTGACACATGCCTATTTAGACCTCTTTTCGTTCTCTAATGCATGTGTGTGGGGGAGTTACATACGCATATATACCTATATACGATAACCACCCACCCTTCTTCCTATTGTAATGTTTTTTAAACATTTGTGATTATACAGCATCTTGTAAAGAATTAAGAAGTTCATAATTATTTATAAAGTTAATACTTATAATGAAATGGTTGCACTTTGATGTCTGTATATGTTTTCTAAGCTAGGATGACCTATATTGTGGAGGTATTATGTATACTAGGTGATGCAGGGATTGGCTTGGGAATTACCCATGTTTAATGAACACTAAAATTAGAATTTGACTGAAATCCACATAAATGGCTCGACAGCAAGTTCGACTGCCCCTGGGGAGCTGTGGGCAGCTCAAATTTTACCCACAGGCATTTTTGAAAATGTTTTTTTTTGAATCAGCATAGTGTGCTTTTTGGAGCAGAGAGTGCAGCCTGCGCTTTAAACTCCCTTCTCTTCACCTTGTCCCCCATTTTGGCGTTGAAAAGCCCTCCACGGAGAATAGAGCGTGAAGTATGTCGCAGGTATAATATATGCTACACTGATGCTTTTTTGCAGTACTAGCCATGATAAGTCTTCTGCTTTCCCTACTTGGTGGCCTCTTGCTGTTTTGAATTTCCAAATGTTTGGTCTCTTCTCTAGGTATGTGTACTTTGGATAGTGCAAAACCTGCTCTAGCTGTTTTATATCTTGCTGTCCACCACGCTGCAACACTAAAAGCATGCAAGCGCAGTGAATCCGAGCATTCAGAGATGAGGGCTGCTTTTGTTTTCATGTTACAGGCTTGTTCTCTAACTCTGGGGAAAGAGAAATCTACCTGCTGTGCCTTTCTTTACCATAGAAAAGGGCTTAATTATCCTTTAGGAGGCCTGTTTATGTGGTGACTCTTAGTTCCCAATCACTGAAGGGAAAAAGATTCCGGAAAGAACAATATAAAGTACTTCCTGCTTAAGGCATGGCCTGGGGAAAAGGGCAAGTCTTACTTGCCCTGCATCAGCCCAAAACTGGAGTCAAGAAATACCTTATTTCTATTTGGGAAGGGTGAGCGGAAGCAGGCAGTCCTTTGCTCCTTTTGCTTTGTCCCAGCAGGTAACTGGTGACACCGAGCTGTGCCATGGCCATGACTTTGGGGTGTCGGGGTTGTGAGTGACAAGGCTACGGACCCCTTGGCAGCTGCTGCAGAGCCAAGCAAGAGCGGTTAGAGCTCGTGGCCTGGTTAATTCATGGTCCAGTTGTGCAAGTGGAAAAATATTGCAGTTATAATTTTTGCCCACGGTCAGCACTGAGAATTCTTCGTAAGATTCAAGGAGAAAATTGCTAATTTAAGAAACCAGCATTCTTCCAGAGAAAACCTTCTGGAAAATGAATATCCCAAATCACAGGGGGAATACATCATTTCATTGGTGGGTTCTTCTGTAGGGCTTTGGTTTGTCCTAAGAGGCATATTTCTCCTTTCAGGATGTACCTTTAAGGAAGCTCTAGGTAAAATGGAAAATTATAACACTGTTTTTGAGCTGTTTTGCTGGGGTTTGTGACGTGACATGGCTGTAAGGAAGACAGTCCACCAGTGCCTTGTTAATTGTCGTACTCCGGATTCGGTCTTTTGCAGCTTTATGCTACTAAGCCTGAACTGTAGCCCAGCCTTTTAAAACTTAAGTCTACGTTGTTGCTTTTTTTTTCCTCCCCTTTCTTTCTTTTTTTCCTTTCTTTATTCCCCCCCCAGCCCCCGATTTTGCCTTGCTTCATAGCTGTAGGATGTTGGCTTGGCTGGAAACAGACAAGCCTTTTTATTTCTTCTGACTGCTTCTGCAAAGCTTGATGGGGAATTTACATAATCAATGAGGTAACCCTGTCACCCCAAACATGGAGTCTTTAAAGAGAATAGTTTTATGCAAATTAGATATTGATGGTGTAATGATTAATTGGCCCCAAGCCTTTGTTAATATGCAGTTGTTGTAGTGTAACATGCATTTGTAATTATTTTGGTTTGGTTGTGCAAACAAGTGGTGGGCACTTAATTGCTTGCAGCAATTGAAGAGTCAGGATATCAGAGAGAAAAACAAAGGGCTGGTTAGCGTGTGATATGATATAATGTTGGATTTCCTTTGTGTATATTGTCTTACAACGGTCAGATTCTTAGGCGATAAAAATCGGTGCAACTCTCTGGGAGGATGTAGAACTATTTGGACTTCCAGAAGCCGAGGAATGGGATATGAAATGTTCCTGAAGTCAGGTTTCAGTGCTGGGTTTGGTGTTGGCCATCTGGGAGTTAGGATGGTGAGCTGTGGTGTTTATTGCCATTGGTTATCATTATTCAAAATAAACCACTTTGGTTCCAATGGTTGCAATGAGTTAAAAGTATGCAGTAGAGAGAAGCTGCTTGGAAGGCTGTTTCAAGCAAACAAATAAGTATCAGAGCTACTTTACATTCTCCAAGGTGCTTACCTGCTCCGTGCGGCTTCCCAGCTAGTTTGATGTCTGTTTTCCATTCCTTTTGCCTCTAGATCTGCATTTAGTGGACAGGGAAAAAAGCCTGTGTATTTGGAGGTGAAGAATCCTACATCTCCTTAAATGTACTGAAGCTATTGACTGTGTCCATTTTCTGTAGCATATGAATTTACTACATTTTTGCTTATAGAGCAGTTTAAAGTTGTGAAGTTTGTCTCCTAGGACAAAGGTATTTTGGAGGGGATAGTAGAGGGATCCACCTAGGAATAGTGGGCAAAAAGGAAGCAGCTATGTATTACTGAGATCTTCTAAAAATCAACTCTGTTAGTAATTATAAATATGTAAATATGAACTCTGTATATAATAATGTAATTATACTATATAATGATTATGCCTGTGTAGCAATAGGGCATGAGGATAGAAGCTAAAATAAGGAATAGGGAAAAGAATGGGAGTGAGTAGAGTGTAACAGATGCTTTTTGTCAGATAGCAAGATTTTATTTGGTTCGGCAGCAGAAAACAGAATTACTTAGAAAGTACGTGGGTTCTTTGTCCTTTATTCCAGCAAATGAGGACCGTGTACGTACCGTGGGTAGGACTTGGCTTAGCAGCAGTATGCTGTTAGGAGGCTGAAGGTGCAACCTTTTGGGTTCCTCATTCCTGCTTTGGTTTGTTGTTTCCCTGAAGCCCTGTCCCAAATTCCAATCGTATGTAGCTTATTCTTGGTCAGTCAAGTGGTACAAAATCCAAGGAGAACCTGCAGCCCATTTACGTCTCATTCAATAGGGCGTATTGTGATATGTATCCACTGTCCTGAAACTGGTGCTGGAGTGTTAAATAACATCTGGTCTTAAAATAAGTTTTCTGCATGGTCAAAATGAATATATACAATTTTCCCCAAATGATCATTACAGAGTTGCTGATGAGATCTAGATTTTTTTTTAGTTAATGATATTATTACTAGGAGAAGGAAATGTAGAACTTTACTTTCAATTGCTTATGAATTCTCTTACATTACTGTTGTTTAAACCTATTTATGATAGTGGGGATTAATTATGCAGATACACTCTTTTTTGGTTAATGTTCTTTGACCGAAAGGTCAAGTATAAAATGTGTCCTATCTTCTTTTGTATGAAAATATCATTTAATCTCATAAGGGATTCATAAGTGGATTTTTTTAACGTAGACCTAATAGACAGGACAGCAAATGAATGCTCGTATCATCTGTATGGAGTTCAGGCAGATGCCTTTGATCTTTTCATTCACTGGGAGACGTTGGTGGCAAATGGTTTTAATTTGAAATTGAAAGTGCTGAAGACTGATGAAGCTCAGTCATTAACCTGTGCAGCAACATCCTCTTTGCCAGCCATTTGAACCTCAGGGAAGCAGGTTGTTGTTTGGATACCTTTGAATTCCTCTTGAATTCATCGTTGATCATCATGAACATCATGGGCCGTCAGCTAAATTCTCAGCCAGTGGGCGGCTGGTTCAGTGAATCCTTTGTAATCTTTCTCTATACCAGCTGGTGATAAGAAACAAAGCAGCTTCCCCTTACCTAGGAATTAATAATAATAATATCTAGTAGTTGAGAAGCAGCTCAACTAACAACCAGAGGAAGCGTGCAGCACTGGCCAGCATCACAAAAGGCCTTAATAACTGTTTAAAAAAAAAAAAATTAAAACCTGACCCAGGGCTAAGAAGAATCCCAGCATCTCCCAGCTCAGATACTGTGTTAGAAAGTGAAGAAGAAAGATGATGAATCATTTTAGAAATGTGGGAAAAAACCCCTATCTGATGTGAGTTGGGTCAGGGGACAAGGATGTCCTGGGAGAAATAAAGTCACAAATTGGTATACATGCCATTGCATTCACCAGTTTAAATGAGACCTGGTAATAAAAAATGTACATCTTGATAACTTAAAAACCAAATGCCTTTTCAGCAAAAAAAAAAAGTTTCCTATCCTTATGTGCAAAGGTGAAAGCAGGAGATCCAGCAGCAGAATAGATAATTCCAAACATCTGAAGCAGCAAGCATCTCAGGAGATGACTAAATACTGAGTGAAGTGAGCAAACGCTAAGGGAGGTTTCCATGCCCAAGCCAGAGTTTAGGTAGCATTCTGTTGCATTATGTCTCCCCTGGGTGCAAAGAGGCTGCAGCCGGCTCATCCCTCGGCTCCATGCAAGGAATCTCCTCGTCTCGGGAGATATCCCTGTGTGAAACTGTGCTGGGGAGCAGACACAGCCTTTGGTCATGGCTCACGTTGTTTCTGGGGCTAAGGCCCATTAAGAACACCAAGTTTTAATGCAGCATTTTTAGATGAAACGTAATGCATATTCATAAATTGCATCCTAGAAAGAATATAATGAACATGTCTATCTCAGGCCATAATCTGTAAAGAATCCACAGTCCTATCTTAGGGATACCTCGGTACATCTGAAAAAATGTTATTGTAGTGAATGAAGTCTCTCGGCTTACACTGGCCCAGAAAACCTAATCCACACGCTTTATTCTCTCTAAGATTGCACATATATTTAAAGTATAATATATAATTTTAATCTGTGTATTATTTATCCCTAAGAATGTTTGTAGGATAAATAAAAAATTTGCATGATAAAGCAGACGAGCAATTCGGAGAAGTTCTGGTCTCCTGGGTAAATTTGAATTTAAGCAGGTATTGTTATGCATTTGCAGAAACGTACATTGAGAGAACTTTCTTTAAGTATTATACCAATACCCCAGAACAGTTCTAAAAATTTAAGCTTCATAAACTGCTTAACTTGTGTTTTCTTAATACTCTTGTAGTTTAAAGAAGCTGAAGTGTTTTATTATTACTATTCTTTAAAATCATATTCTCTTCAACTTCACCAAACTTCGGGCAGATGCTTATGAGGAAGTTACAGAATAAACCCCAAAATAAATGTTTCTCAATGGAAACGCAGACACAGTATTTACTATGGTGATAAGGTACACGCAACTCCAGGGGCACATTTATAATCAAAATGACAGTACCTCACCTACCTGGAACATAAGACACGAGGATGCCAGCTCTGTCATCAATTTTTGGTTATATTTCATCAGAACAAGGCTATTGTCTGTGTTTAAGATAGTCTCGGGGACTACAATAATTATTAAAACAAACCCTCACGTATTGCTTTCTGCTAAAAAGGGAATGACAGCTTTTCATGTAAAATCAATCTCAAGATTAAACAAAAAAAATATCCATTATAATTTAAGAAGATAATTTAAATAACATGAAATAACCACCACATGAAGGTGGTACAGAAAAATGATCCTTTCTGTTCGCACTCTCAAGCAGCTCTATAGGAAATCTGTGCAGTGTGTGGCCAAATTGCTTAAAATGCCAGACCGTCATCTCCCTGAGGCAGGCTGGGGCTGTCTTTGGCTTTGTCGCTGTAGCTATTAAAAACCTTAGATAGCTTGGAGAGCTAATGAAGATGAGATTATTGTGAAGTTAATTGTGGGAAAAGCCACACAATGGTAATGAAAGGGACAGAACTGGGAGCGGGAAGTAAATTCCAACTGCGATTTGGGTGTTTTTTTCCTGTATTTTCAAACTCACAAAACTAAAGTTGCCAGTTGCGTAGTTGCTGTCGTCACGTCCTGCTGACCGGTAAGTTCTGCAGCGTGGAGCCAGGAGCGCTGTGATTGCTGAGCACTTTTTGGGTGCCCTGGGGACCAGGACGCCACTGTCAGCGGGGGGAGGGGGGGTGTCACAGAGCAGGGGCAGCAGGCGACCTCTGAAGTGCTGGGACCCGTGTGCGTGGCCTGGGGCACCAGCCAGCGCTTGGAGCCCTTTCACTGAGATCATTATGATTGCCCTGGTAGGTAGAAATCCAGAATAACTGATTTCATCCGTCTTCCAAGGAGAAGTGGGAGGGTCAGCAGTTCAGGCGATGTGGCAGTATCGGTGTATGTAGAGTGGATTATTTAGCTTTTTCCATCAGAGACATTCTCCTCGGGGCTGCCTTTCAGAAACATAACAAGGTGAAAAGTGTGTGTTCTGGGCTAAGATTTGCGGTATCCCTGTGCATTCTCATACAACAGGGAAACCCGGGACCCTGTAAGAAAGTCACCTACGGGGCCAAATCCAAAGGTGACATCTATAGTATTGCACGTCATATGTTGGTAGGAGCATCTAAGGGACTGTAAGTCAATGGAGGTTAAAGCAGCAATAAACACAGCCCTATTTTGAGATAAACTTCCACACTCTTCTTAGCTGCTTCTTGCAATTCCTCCCTACCAGTTTCCCACTGCAGAATGTGTGGAGTTTGAGAGTCCTTCTGGCTTAAGCTGTCTCCGAAGCTGGTAATTTCCCCAGCCAAACACCTCCCCTCCGGGGGCATCCCTGGGAACTGGTGTCAGCCCACGTCCTTCGCCACCCCCGAAGGGTTCCAGGAGAATTTGCTTTGGCAGGAAGCTTTTTGGGACAGGAGTACCCACTCGTTAAACTGCAATGCAGGCTCCGCTGGTAATACTGAACATGGACACATCAGTGTAGAGTCCGTCTGTAATAATTTGCTCTTGCTGGGGAGAAAAAAAAATGGAACTGGATCCATTACCGCGAACACAGAGTAGGAGGCTAAGCATTTAGTTTCTGATGGATGGCTGTGTAGATGTGATGAATGTTAGAATGGTTGCAGCGATAATGATTGTATGTTGTCCAAGAGGTTGCATTAATTTAATTAGATTTGTACTGGAGTCTGTGATGACCTGCCTCTACGCAGTGTCTTAAGCAGCCAACGCGCACTGGAGGTGTACGGGGGGGGCTGTCTTTTTTTACTTCATAGACAATAAATTCTAGATCAAAGCAAAAACAAGCAGTGATATGTCTAATTTTTTAACAGAAACTCTATAAATATTCAGTGCTGCTGTTTGGCAACATTAAGAAATCACTGAAAAATGCAGTCATTGCTAAATGCGTTCATTGGAGAGGTTTGCTGTTACAAATGTGAATCTTCAAAGGCCGTGGAACTTAACAATAGCTTTTCAGTATTAGACGGAGAGTTAATTATAACATCTATCACACAAGCAAGGTAACTAAACCAAATCCGGATGCCTCTTCAGTTTTCGGCTCGTTGAGTGAATGCTGTCAGAAGGAATTTGCCTCCGTGCGTGTGCTCGGTGGGGTTATCCGAGGGTCTGTCGGGGAGAGCGCTTTAACGCCGTTCCGAGGCCTGAGCGAGCGCCCTGAGATTGGCAGAGACAGTGACAGAGGTGGCTGCGGCAGGTCCTGACAGTTTGAATGCCGAATTATATAGTGCGGTGACAAAGCGTTCAGTTTATTTAGACCAGGGAACACCATGTGCGTGAGACAAAGGAGAATGCAAGGAAAAGGTTAAGTTACAGAAATTTTAATTGAGCTCAGAGTGACTGTTTTTGAATAATTGGTTGTGTCAAAACGTAATGATTGCCGGCTTGGGAAGCTGCAGCCTTTCACCCTTAGGTCACTGGCTCAAATCTGGACTGTACTGGTTGTGATGACTGAAGTTCAATAGCGGCGAATGTGAAATGAATTGCTGATCTCTGCCCAGCCCCTGCTGGATGAGCATCCGCATCACCAACAGCATGTGCTGGGGCTCTCGACAAAGGCAGCACCGAGAAGTAATCTCCTCCTTTTTAGGTAGGTTCCCTGCTGTGAATTGGTTGTCTGGCATATGAGACCTTGGCATATGAGAACTTTGCTTTTCAGTGTTTCCTGCCTGGTGACTTTTGTGTGCGTTCGGTGAAACCTTAGCAATCCTTCGGTAACTGTAAGGAGCCCGTCACAGCACTAACAGGACTACTGGCAACCTGGCCATCAGTATTAATCACTGAGGATTGTTCTCTGGGGTCTGGGCACAGTCATTTCCCTCCATATTTAAGAATATTTTTGAGTTTTCATCTTCCAGAGGCAGAGAAATAAACATAATAGCCATAGCACAGACAACGTTAACCCTCACTGTCGCTCCCCTACCTGTGTCATGAGCCATATTTTCTGCCGCTGGAGCCAGTGTGAAGTCCGTCGCTGGAAGCCTCCTGGAATACAGTGAATATTTCTGAATGCACATGTCTCTGTATGTGCCTGGCCCTGAGCTGCTCCTGCCGAAACCATGCCATTCTGCAGGCAATGGGAGCTTGGAAAAGGGATTTGCTGTGATGCCTCAGTAGATCAAAGTAATCCAGCAGTCACTGGGTTTTACCGTCTGAAGTGTATGTTCCTGGGAACAAGCAGCAGATGAAAAGTTTATTTGTGTATCCCAGAATAAATTGTAGAAAGGTACCTCTAGGTTGCCTGAGTATTTTCTGTGAATACAAGCTGGTCTTTTAACGGCGCTGAAATGACTTTTGTTGGCACCTTTGAAAGACTCATAAACTTTTAAGTTGACGACAATTTTTTCCAAAGAAACCATCTCAGCTTTAGCAGCTTAAAGCTGTTCCTGAATTGTATTATCTGGGGAGAAATACCCTTCCTGCTGTAGTTTTGTCATTGATTTCAAAAACGAAAGAGGTTTCTCCACTGACTCAGCAGGCCCGGAGAGAACTTTGAATCAGTATCAGTTTCATGAGTTCCTGGAATCTTTTTTCTTATTACCCAAGTTACTTGGTGGTGAGTCATTTTATACTCTTCAGTGAGAATCGAGGAGGGTGTAAAAATGCACATTCTCCTATTTCCTATTCCACTGTGTTACCCAAACAGCTGGATCTTCACACAGATTCTCCTGGGAATGGCGAAGGTTATGAACCAAGCTGTTCGACTGGTTTGTGGGCCCTCTCCAGACACATTCCAGCTGAGAGCGCTGGCATTTGAATGAGAGAAGGTCTTGACATCTTAATTCTGGACTAGCAGGTATCACTCCCCATGCAAATATAATTTCTTAGAGCGTGAGCAAGTAACATATGTCCAGCCTCCGCACTGTAGAAGCCCAAGGGAATGGGCAACTGAAGTCCAAAAGCCAAACAAATTTCCTGATTAATTGGGCCCTTGAGGCTTTTGGGTGACATTAANCCCCCCACCTCTTCTTTTAGATAGTAAGTAATAAAATAACATAAAACCTGCTTTCAGGACCTCATAACAATGAGGCACTTCGTTCCAGACGCTTTGTACCTTCTGTGAGGCCGCATCCTGTACGGGGTAGGGTGCCTATCTTGAACGCCTACTTCAGCTGCAGGAGGGACACAAGCTCAGCTGCTCTTCCTCCAGCCAGCGGCACTGGTTTGTGCAGCGCCCACCATATTCTGAAACTGATGGAATGAGGAGATAGCTTTGGGGATAAAAGGTTGGAATTAGAAGGGGAGCCATTTTCTAAAGACGGAAAATACCCGCAGATTGAAGAGGTTAGCGGAGTGTTAAAAAAGTGCAATTCTAACTTTCTTTCTCTCACTTCAGGGGGAACAACCTTGAGCTGTAGGTGTCTTGACACTCAGAGGTCGGGGAGAGCACCGGAGCAGACATTTTATCTCCTCTGGATCTGTAGTGCATGCAAGGCAGAGCACTGAGCATCCTCCACCTTAGGTCAGCATGTTTGTATTGGTGAGAAGGAAATGGCCCCCTCTCCAGGAATGCAAATAACACCATGGTTTTGTCTTTTTCACACATAATAGATCATTTTCCCTGTGTGGCCTGGCCCAAGAGTGGTGACTGTCTAAGCAACAATTCAAGGTTTTTTTAAAGAGTTCTATATTTTTGTTTATTTTTAACTACCAAGGGTGTCATGACTGAATATCAGCATCATGTGTGATGAATCTTGCCGTCTCCCAGCTGTATCTGAGAAGTGCTGCTGTGTCATCCTGGTCCTAGAGGAAATTCTTTCTCTTTTGTAACTTCCCAAGAGAAATTGCCTGTGTGGGTTCAGCTGACCGTTAGGACTCAGCCCCTGCCGGCTTGGCCTTTCCTCGCCCATAGTGAGATGGAAAATCCTAGCACGGTATCAGCAAGGACCATGTTGTTTTCTGTTGCTTTTGCCATGGGATGCAGCATGTTTTTATATGAGGCGTGTAAAGGGAGAGTTCCCCGATGAGGGGTAACACCGACATGCACCAATGAAGTGACAACCTCTTGGTATCCTTGTAAAATCCCACCCAGTTAAAGGGAACTGGAGAGGAGATATATGGCTATTAAAGTGAAACATAACTGCCTGTCAGGGAAAAGTAGTGACAACATGCACCAAAAGCTCCGCCATCTAATGCCTGTCAGCAGGAGCGGGTAGTTTTTAACATCGTTCATATTCCTCAACGAACGCGCTTGAATTGGCAGAGACAAGGATGGAGTTGACACGGGCAGGTTCTGTCAGCTCAAATCCAGAGGTGAACTGTGTGCGTCCGAAAGCCGGTCCTGACAGCTGCGTCCAGGCGCGGGCATGGTTAGGAAGTGGGGAGCCGCGGGAGGGCAGGGCAGGTACCAGCCTGAGCTTCGCCTTCTCCCAGAGAGGCAATGTCCGCTTTGAGTGGAAAAAGAAAGGGGGCAGGGAGAGAGAAGGAACAACAAAAAACATCGCCTATTATGTTTCATGTCAATGTTGCTGTCATTAGGTAGTCGGAAAGATTTCAAACGGATAAACTCCCCTTTGGGATGGCAGACCGCCTTGGCAGCCAATTTTAGGCCTTGATTTGATTGATAAACTCTTTGTGACAAGGAAGGATAAAAGAGGCCCCTAGTTTGGTACATATAAATAGGAAATTAGCTGGCAAAGTTGTCAAAGATAATTAACTCTCTGATTCTGTGTGTCTATTCAGGTTGACATACTGAAATTATTTAGAAATGCACATGTCAACGCTCTGACAGAATTTGGTGCTGATCAGATAAACAGTTTTTGAGATGCCTGATTGTAAAATGATGTAAGAGCTTAGCTGGTGGTTTTATCATTATGCATTCTCTTAGCAGCAGCAGGTATCAAACGGCAACACCATCCTTTAATGTGCTCGATTCAGAGAGCGGGAGACAAAGTTAAGTGCGCTACTTCACAGCACTCAGCTCGCTTGTTTTGTTCCTTGCCCCTAGGTTAAATAAAATACTAATAACGTGCTAAATTCCTGGGTGTTCATCTGCTCCTCATCCTTTCCCCAGGCACAATTGGAAGTAAAAAAGATAAGGGTCTATGAGATAGGAGGTCTGAAAGCCATGGCATTTTGTTACTTCTTCAGAAGAGATAAACTCCTCACTGCTATAATCCCAAACTCAAAGATTGGCAAGGTTAGCAAAGTGCAACAGGAAAAAATCGGTGACTCTGGAAACGTCTTTATAGTGGCTCCTATTAAAGCAATGACAGAGAACAACGTGTATATTTAGCATTGCAAACTCAGCGTCTTACCCACTGTCCCTTGTTTACATCTTGTCTGGAGTGGTCGGTGCAGCACTACGGTTGCGATACGTGTCTGGAGTGTACCTTCTGAACGGGATTTGATTTCCAAGTCCCAACAATGTCCTTGGAAAAGTTAAACTTGATGTGTGTGTACGTCTTGTGCAGCAGATGTGAAGGCACTGTAGTCTTTCAGAGTAACTTGACTTTGATTCCTTCTTGGAGATTTCCTCCATCCGAAAGTGTTTTTCAGCCTCCAGAACCAGCTGCTGCTTGGCAGCGTGAGGGTATGGGCACCGTAACTTCTGTCTTGAACGTGGTATTGTTCAGCACTGGCCTGAGCTCTCTTCAAAGCACTAGGAGCTTTGTGTAGGCTGTGGGCTGCAATGATGGTGCCAGAAAGCGCCATCACCCCAATTCTGTGAGTGCGTGCTATGGCAGCATCTGGTCAACTCACCACGCTGCTCTCAGCAAATGGGGATTTTTAGGCCTGCAGAGTCTGATCTCAGTCTGGACACTGCCTGTCAAGTCTTGCAGCTTTCTGTCACATCTTGAAAGCTGTCAGTCAGTCCGGGTTTTTACCCTGGGATCTAACCCCTGGATAGACAGCTTTGCTTGAATGCCTCCCTCCCAAGAGTCTTGTCCAAGTTGTGACTGCTTGATTTGAGAGGGCCGGGTAATGAGGAAGGAAGGGGAAAGAAAATTAATGAAGCGTTGGTATGACATGCTATTGTGTTTACATATGGGGGATAAAGGGGGTAATGCTACAAATTGCTTGAAAAATAACAAGCATCTTACATACAGAGTCTCTGCCTTGCTTTACCTGAAGAGCAAAAAGGTGCCCCTGTAACCTGCTTAAGCTACTGCTGCTCTCTGAAGCACTGACCACTCTCTGCCTCCTGCCCTTTTTGTGCCTTTCCGACCACAGCTTTCCAGGGAACGTGAGCATGTCACATATCTCAGCCACGCAGAGGGCAAGAGCTGGCTCATTCAGATCAGGACTCCTGTGCCTCTCTGCCAAACCCGCCTTAATATACACAAGCCCTGGCTTTGATCATGCTGTTGATGAGGAGCTCCAGGATCTTCCCGAGACCTACCCCAAAAATGTACCATGTACATAACCTCCCACGGGATTCACAAAGGGTAGGCACAGGTTCTCTGCAACTCAACACGGATGAATGCGCTACTGTCCTCCGTGTCAAAATGGTAATGGCACATGCATTATTCTTCCTGAGAGCCCTGCAGTTCCTTTTTATCATATTTTGCACTCATTTGTACAATGAACAATCTCCTGCCTCCCATCGCTTACTTACACACCAAGAAGCTTTTTGTCTGTTTATAAATAGGGTCTCACTTGACATAACACAATTCATGATATTATTTCCTCATCCATAAGCATTTCTGTAGTGCTCATTTCTGCATTTACATTCTGCAACTGTCTTGTACAAGCAGGCACCCCAGGGGCCAGGAATTGGGCTTTAGCAGTAAGATCTTATTTTTCCCTTTTTTGCTATTCACCTTAACAAGACAGTTCAAGAATGATGAAGGTCTGTGGTGATTAATAAGGGAATGGATGGAGATACCTATTCTAAGTGCAGGGACAGGCAAGTGCTTTATAGAAAGATATCCTAAACACTGATGTCTTTGCTTTATTGTGTTCATCATGTCTAATTCATACCTCCCAGCACATGGCGGTGGGGGTCTGTTCATAAAGAAACTGATATTCTCATGTATAATGCAGCATTATCTAACCTTCCATATAGATCACTCTTTTAGGCTGAGTTATCTTCGAGCTGCACGCCCCTGTGTTGTGTGGTATCTATCTTACAATAGGTTTGTAACTTATCACAATTGAAACCAAAAGGAATAAACTGGAAGGAAATGCACTTTTCTCTTGAGTGGTTCTTGTTAGAGCTTACTTGAAATGTAGCATCTTACAGGGACTCCGTTTATACGCAATTTGATGATGAAGGCTCTGCTGCAGGCAGCCTGGAAACATGAAATAGGGCTTTAATCATAACGCTTCCACTTTTCTCCATTGGGAGCTGTAGGTGTGCAGTGCCTTGGAATAGCAACCTGCTTTTATTTTGATGCCCGATACGGATTTATGTGCCTGGGCTTAGATACAGAATCATAGAATAATTTGGGTTGTAAGGGACCTTTAAAGGCCCAACCCCCCTGCAATGAGCGGGGACATCTTCAACTAAACCAAATTGCTCAGACCTTGTCCAACCTGAGCTTGATTGTTTCCAGGGATGGGGCATCTCCCACCAGTCTGGACAACCTGTCCCAGTGTCTCACCACCCTCATTGTAAAAAATTTCTTCCTTCCATCTGATCTGAGTCTACCCTCTTTTAGTTTAAAACCATTACCTTGTCCTATTGTAACAGGTTCTGCTAAAAGGTTTGTCCCCATCTTTCTTATAAGCCCCTTCTAAGTACTGAAAGGCCACAGTAAGGTCTCCCTGGAGCCTTCTCCAGGCAGAACAACCCCAACTCTCTCCCCCTGTCTTCATAGGAGAGGGGCTCCAGCCTCTGATCATCTTCGTGGCCTCCTCTCAACCCACTCCAACACGTCCACATCCAAAAGTCCTTTCCAAGTCCGTGATTCTGTGATCCTGTGGGTATTTCCCATACAATTGGAAATACAACTCATGGTATGGAGTTGTCTTTTCCACAAAAGACAAAAATTCTTCTAAGGCGAAGTGCATAGGTTATTATGTCCTGGAGCAGAAGTAACTTCCTCATAACTTGTTGGCAGATGCTTGACACATCTGTTTGCTTTAGACTTCCACTGAAAAGACATTTCTGTTCCTGCATCACACGTGTCAAATTCGGCTTCTGGGGAAATGTACAGATGTTCACACACAGAGAAGAAAAAAACATGCCACAGGAGTATGTCATGGTCGTTGATACATCATGCAATGCATTAATGAGGAAAATATGTTTCCTTTAATTAAAACGTTTTGCTTGCCTAGGCTTAAGATATGTTTTGATTTCAACAGGCTTTTATATATGTGTGGTTAAATAAACACGTTGGATGTGTGTGTGCACACTGATGCTCACATGCTGCTCTTCCCATCCAGCTGTAAGAATTAGCCCAGTGCTGATGGTGAGGTTGTTGCGGGGAGTTTTTTAGGAAACTGCATGCCTGTACTTCTCTGGCCTTTCATCTGCTACTTCTTTGCGTGGTTTTGCTCTGGAAAGTAGTTAGAATACTTACAGAACAGTCTGAGGCTTTCTAGGAGTTTTAAGTGGCAAATATCTGAAAAACGGGGTAAGTGCTACATGTGCCGTGAGGGCTGGGAAGCAGTGGGGAAGTAAACAGGGTGAGAAAGAGGTGTCTCGCTCTTCTTCAATTCGTTGCTCTTGTGGAGCTTAAGAAACAGTAGCTAGTCCATTTCAGTTCCATATGTTGGCCACATGATCCTGGGGTCTGTACATATCCTTTTCCCATTTCCCTGTATTTGATTTCCAGGCAGAATTCCATGTATTTCAAAGGTGCAGTACATTTTACTTTTAGTGGATTTGGGAGCTTGAATCTTCTCTAACAGGGTATCTAATTTTTATTTTTTTTTTACCCAGTTCCAGACCTGACAAACTTCCTACCTGTTTTCCCTCTCTCCTGTAATGACAAGTTTTCTTTTTCTATCAAAGAGGGCAAAATGTGTGGTCTCGAGTGATGTGAATGGGCGATCTCTGATCGTTCTGTTTCTGCGGTCACATTGTCATTTGGGGCCTTTGTAGTCTCCTCCTCTGCATGTGGGGCCCAAAGAGTTCAAGCTGTTCAGTCGTCTTCCAGTAGCACTGAGATGCCAGCTACCTGGAAAACTCCGGGTATCCTTGTGATATCCGACTTTAACCTCCTCTGTGCCAGAAGCCTTATACAATTCTAGGGAAGCTGGTGTCCAGTTCCAGGCCCTAAAGTCAGGATCCAAGCCTGAAACCACTCTTTGACGTGACCTGCAGCCATCGGCAAGAGCACGTCTCACTATCTGAGATATTCTAGCGAAATCCTGTTTCCCCAAAAAGACGAATATTGAGGCGTTTCAGGTATCACACTCTGGTAAGTTGGCACATGCATTTCTCTAAATGACTTGCGTTACACAGAGAGAACAAAAATCTCCGAGTTCAGGGCCCACATCTGCTCTGCAGCTGCAACAAACATCGAATTTATCATCGGCTTTTGTGATGCGGGGTAAACTATGAAAAATCTTGTCTTCCTAGTTAATTAATGAAAGGTCTTGGGAATATCTCAGTTTGAGAAAAGAAACACAGGAGTGGAAAAAGGAAACTACTATGGAAATTTTTTTACAGTAGAAGGAAAAAATGAGCCTTAGTATCAAAGAAAGAATAGAAAATAGATTTTTCCAAACTTCTTTTAGAGAACAGAATTACAAAATCAATGGATAAAAGGCAATTTGCTGGATCTACTGATGATTTGGATTTTAGTAATGCATTTGATGTGGTTTCTCATGACATTCCTGCTTGCAAAACAAGTTTACACATTGGTTTGGGTACAAACATTGTGTCGTAAGGACTGCAAACTGGCTGAAGGATAATTATTAACAGCAGTGTATCGTGGTTTGGGGAGGTGTTTACTAGAGGTTGGCACCAAGATGGGATTGATGTTGATTCTTAGCTACCGGTAATGATCTGAAAGAAGGCTGTGCTAATAAAATCTTTAGATGACAGTCACTTGGGAGATTGAGTGGACAGTGAAGTTGACCAGATGTGTCCACATAGACCTGTAGAGGATGGGCATGTGAATAGAAAACTGCACAATGCCATGCAACGTGGAAAACGAGAAGCTAATATGTGAGGAAAACCTCATTCTGAGGGAGAAACCTAGAATAACGTTTTGTTGACAAAGACCTAAGGTGGCAGATAACAGAAAATGAAATATAAATTTGTGATGCAATGACATAGCAACAACAAAGTCACAAATGGGATGGGGAATAGAGGCAGGAATTTTTGGCCAGGATTATGCCCCCTCTCAGGACAGTATGCTCTGGTTTGGGCACCTCAAGACTAGACTGGGCAGAAATTTAGAGAAAATTGGTAAGTTTATGTGTACATGTGTGCATGTGTTTATTTGCACCCAAGTGACAGTGGCTCGGTCTCTAAGAACTGAGAGCAAGGTCACGAATGGGTAGAGACCGTGTCTAGGAATGTGAAAGGCATAAACACTGTGGCATTAGAAAAAAAACGTACCAGGTTTTATTAAGGAGTTGCTAAGAATAATGCAACTGGAGTTATCAACTGGAGAGTTGAAGTGGGATATTAATGAAAACATCCTGAATGAATGAGGTCATTTAAGCTGGAACATTTAAATTCAGTTTGGGGAACTCACTCAGCGCAGTGCTGGGGGGATGCAGTTCTGCCTTCGAACTGCGGGCTGGGCGAGTTGAGCTGATTTTTAGGTTGTATGAACTTCTCAAGTCAGCGAGAGACTGGGTTTTCACTATTTGAAGTTTTTCACAGAGCAAACCCCATGTCAACCACAAATGAAAAAACAGAATTGTCCTCGCCATTTGGCCTGAAGAGGCCACCTAGAGGCCTCACCGAGTTTTAAGCTTATTGAAATTTCAGCACCTACACTTTCCGAGCTCTGTGCGATGGATGAGTGGTACAAAACATGCAGGACAGCGTGGCCCTTCTGCCCATGGGTGTGCAGCGCAATCGCTGCGTGGAGAAACATGGGTCTGCGCAGACAAGGCTGAGGGGGTGTGGACAGACAGATTAATGTGAATTTGTGCGGTTCGGTGGTTGTGCAGAGCTTGAACAATCAAATCCCTTCAGTTCACTCCGCTAACTGGATTGCTTATGACAAAATCACAGCTTTTTCTCCAACCCTTTTTAATCTCCATTTTGAAAAAAATTGGAAATGACATGGTAAAGTAAGACCAATTAACATTAACAATTGCAGTTTATTTGCTTCCACTGTTTTACAGCATGCAGTCTGGTAGAGCAACATGCATTGCTATTTTGGAGACATCAAAATAAATAAGTAAATAAATACATAACCCTGTGGGCTTACAGATTGAGTCAAAGAGCAGGAGATTATTCCTGGCACTGCACTCAGAAGAAATTGTTGCCTTTGAAAACACCAGACATTGACAGTTTTGCATCAGGACAAAATTAGGATGAGGTGAAATCTCTCCATTCACATTGTGCCAATTCAGCAGATGTTTCAGCCAATTCTGGAAGGTAAAAAGAAATGAATAGAGACTAGAAACCAAAAACAACCCCAGATCCCTTGAGACAAAGGTTACTATTTCTCCCACTATTGACTCTCCTTTATACGTAATAAGATAGGGTTATCTAAGCATTTACATTTATTTTTTAGTGTTGTGTAGCACTTTTATATAGAAATACGCTTTTATAGAGATGCTAAAGCTTCTGACAAAGAGGGTACATGTCATTATCTCAATTTTACAGGTAAGGAAGCAGAAGCACACAAAGGTGCTAAGACTCGCTGGCAGAGCGCACAGCAAACCCCAGCAGAGCCAAGCACCTGATAGATGATCCTGGGTGTTTGCCTTTGGGCCGTGTCATCTGTCCTCTTAATGGTACAAACATTTTGGATTTAGTCACACTGTAAAAGCAAAGGACTTAGGGGGGGGAAAAAAAACGCTTCTGAAATTTGCCAACTAAAATCAAAACATCTGATTTTAAAATTTCTAAGAAATGAATGTAGTGTTATTGTTCTCTGTGAGAGAAATGCTCTCAATTAGAGCTGTGTAAATGTTAAGCTATGCCCACCCTCATTCCACAAATTAAAACCAGCTACACTTGAGAGAAGCTACTGAGAAGAGTTAGTCAGTAAAAATACCAGTGATTATTCTAACATCTCATATTCTTTTACCAAAACAAAATAACATAAGCTTGGAGACTCACTGACTTCTATCATCAACATTAACGTGCTGTGCTTGGACCTCTTGAGATCTGTTGAAAACCAAAATGTTTTGTCTCCACGCAGGTTTCTGCTAATGGATTTTCCATGCATCCCTTGTTTCAGTTTCTCTTACCATGTGTGGGACTCAGAAAGTCATTGCTGCTCTGGGCAGTATCAGTTCCTGCTACTACCTTAAAAACATCAAGAGGCTGATTGCACATTACTTTTTCATTATGCGCTGTGTGTTTTTAGAGGAGAAAGGAGCATTGTTTTCTACCATTTTAACTTAGTGTTCAGAGTGAAACAGATAGCAGGCTGGGGAAAGAGCAAGTTTACCTTTCAACCTATTATGTGCTATGCTGATGTGTTTTAAGTGTGTTCCTAATAGTGAATTTTATCCTTTATTGACATACTCTATTTGAGTTATATTAACACGTTGATCCCCAATCCTTGAAGAGTGCTTCACTGCACAGGTTTCTGTTCAGTCAGTGAGGGAGGGGTAAAAACACCAGAAAAGAAAAGGGAAAGAAGGTGATCACTGCCAGGGGAACTTCAAATCTCGTTATAAGCGTTGTCCTTGCAGGAGAGCTCATGAGCAGAGCAATCCCAACACGTCTTCTTGCAGCTCCTCTGCATTACAGCTGATCAGTTTTCAAATGCTGCCCTTACCATTCTTAATTCCCTTGTATTTAAGTATTGCTTGTATTTAAGAGCTGCAAAGATTAAGCAGAACACCTGCATACCCGTATCCCATCTGTACGGCACAAGAAGCTGGACAAGAAGCTAACACAGTCTTTCTTAAAAATTATTTTGAGAGGGGCTCCAGCCTCCAGGTCTTATTGCTACATCCTGGCTTCCTTTCCAGCCCTGCTAATTGCAGTGAAATTGCCCCTGATGCTCACCTGAGCGAGACAGCACTTTGCCAGCTTCAACACTCTTCATTGCTCTTTTGTTCAAGTTCTAGAGAGAGTTAGGAATGTGTTTTTAAAGAGGTCTTTATTATTTTTTCCATTTGAATTTAGTATTTGCTTACCTCTCACAAATAAAAAACACATGCCAGGAATAAAAAAGCATAACGATTATGAGATTTGTTTAAAATTGTCGTCTCTTTTTACATAGTAACAATCAATTAGCATTTTCCACTTTTTCTTTACAACCGTATGGACTAGAAATCCAAACTTAAGAGAAAGCCAACACAAAAATCACCCAAGCTTAGATTCTTGTGCAGTCTCTTGATTTGAGCAACACTTTAAAAACCATTAGCTATTGCAAGACTCAATAAAATCACTAGAGGTTGCGACACAGAGTGGAGGCAGTGGCTCGCCCGCTATAAATTTGCCTGCCTCCCTGTAGTCAGCGGAGCTAGGGCCCTTTGCACCAGCTGACATGTCTGTCCCAATGTATTTTGACTTGCAGTTGTTTTTTGATTCAAGGGACATGGTTAAAGTGTGGCCATCTGGCTCACACTGAAACTGGAGAGGGAGAGCCTCTTTGGCTCTGTTTCCCTCACCAATAAGTCAGCCTCTGAAGCTTATTCAAAATATTTAAAAACCAACAGACAATGAATAGAATGAAATAACAAATAAATGCAGAATGGGAGCCTATAAATGCTGCATGATGAAGTGCTTGTACATAAGATACAGTTATAATTATGTGTATTAGAGCAACATGCATCTCCTTTCTAGAAAGGTGGGGACTCAGCCTAGGTGAGAGCTGTCCTTGAATCCAAGGTGGGGGGCTTTGAGGGTAATCCAGGAGCTTGGAGAACTGAGCTCATGGTCTGGGAGTCCTGGGGCAGAGAAGAAAATATCTCACATGTAACTGACCCAGTTCTTAGGCTGACCGCTTTGTGGAACCTGTAACCCCCATGTCAAGGAGAGCTGCTTCTCTGGGTAAAAGCGTGGTCTCCGCAGGTAGCGCTTCACAAGCCACTTATGATTAGATCAATCTCTTGCTGCCTATGGCTGCTTTTAAATGTACACAAAAAAGCCCCAGACTTTACCTAAGCACTGAAATGCACTGACAAAGGAAGTTATTTTGGTAGAAGATTCGGGTGGAAGTGGCATGAGTTGCCATAGTTACTGTGTTTGGTAAAGGCATAAACCTCACTTCATCTTCCTTGCAATCTTTCTTACGGTTTGGTTTGACTGTTTGGTATAGTTTTTATTACTTAGTATAGTTTCGTGATTACTGTTGCTTCCTCTGAATTTCTATTTTTACCAGCATGCACTGTACTCTGCTTCAGAATATACAGAATATTGACAGGATGCAGAATGCTGTATATTCTAGAAAAATTACACAGCCCTCTGTTTTAATGGGAAGTCTTTAGCCTGAGATGTTCACCTACCAAAAAGGGAGAATAATAATACCAATATAAGCCATAGTTAGGTAATGCCACACAATTGAACATCATGGGCATTTTCACGGTATATGAAGGCTAGGTTTTGCCACTCTTATTCTTGTCTGGATTTTCCTTACTTTCTGAGAAACCTCATTACAAGAATTAAAGGTTCTACTGGCATGTGTGCTCATCTGTGGAAACAGGAATGCAAGAGTCTGACCTTTAGTACTATTGATATTTTCTCATATTTTTACCAGTGTAAAAACATGTCTTATTCCTCAAAGAGAGCACCGGTTGCAAGAAGACTGCAGGATGCTGCTCAGTACCAGTCAGGTCATTGAATCTATTCCTAAATATTATTACTTTGATGAAGTGCAAAATATTTCCAGTATTTGTCCTCATTGTCAGCAGCTGTGCACCTGGCTCCTGGTGCTCCAAGAGGAAAGTTGCTCTATTTATTCTTTTTTTTTTTTTTTTCTATTTTAATGCGTTTTTGCAATAAATGAACAGTGAGCTTCTCCTCAGACATCCATCCAAGCACGGCACTGTGGCCCTCTGCTTGCTGCTGCCTTGTTATGTGGGAAGAACAAAAGCCAATAAGCAGTGATGACAACCATGTAATCCAGTGTTTCGCAGCCCCCTATCTCAGGGAAAAAGCGGCGTTCCAGTGCCACTCCGGCACAGGTGCATGTCTGCTCCTGTCTGAGGCTCAGCAGGAGGCAGAGATACTTCCAGGATGACTCTTTCACTCTGCTCTTTCCTTGCACTTCTGTTTACTGCAGAGAACTGAGATGCTGAAGACTATTAGTACCCAAATCAGAATAATAGTCCTTTTGCTGATGCTGTTCCTCAGACAGAGGGAGAAGAGAAGCATCAAGATCACCTTCTGGAGAGCACATGCAAGGCAGAGGTGACACGTTGCTGCTTAGACTTGTGGGAACCTGGTTTTTCATAATTGTTGTGCAGCCATTTACTCTCAGGGCAGAGCACAAGCCTACCGAACACCCGACATCATCGGTCATGAAAGGCTCAATGTAGAAAAACAGATGTAAAAGGGAATCAAGGGAATGGATCAGGGTTTAATGCAGGGACTTTCTTGTTCATTTGAGATGCATGAATTCTTCATATATTACTTCTTAAATAACTTGCTGTCACACAGGATAGTTGACAGTTCAAGTATTGAGTTTAACGAGGGATGCTGTGGAGGGATGAAGTACGAGATAAGACACCCAGCCCATCCTACCCAAAGGAATTTCAAAGTGCCCCGATGCAGTAGGCTTTTTTAGCCAACCCAAAAGCGCTTTTCCTCATTTAGATGAGAAGCTGAATGACCCCTGAGAACAGCTCTACACCAGTAGAGCAGCAAGGCAAGGTACAACTCTACCTGACAGGTGATACCAAGAGATGTTTGCTTCTTCGTGCAAGCAGCACTGAGGTTGCCCTGAACCATCACTGGGTCAGAACAAGGTGACTATTCTACAAGTGGTTTTCTTTAGGGTAGAGGTGGCTCATAATCTGCTGTCACAAAGGTACTGTCCGTGCTTACTCCCAAATGGGTTTCTTACCTTTCCCCAGAGCAGTAAAGGTGATTGGAGAAAAAAGAAAAGGGGAAGGTTTCATAACCAGTGTGTCTCCACTGTTTGGTTTGGAGTTTTTTTCCTCCCAGAGGCTGAAGTTACAGGTTTCTTCCTACTGCAGAAAACTGGCAGCAGAAGTTTTGATTTTCTTGGGCGATACTAACACCTCATTACCACGTATTTTAGTGCCTTCACTACTGGCGAAGTGTTTCATTGTATGTGATCCTCTGCAGCCATTCTGGATTGTAATGCTTTTCTCTCCATTGATCTTTCCTATTGTTTCCAAATTTCTTTTGTTCTCGTTATCAGTACAGACCATTGAAGTGCATCCCTCCGCCAACATCTTAAAATGACCTAAATAGCCGTGTAGACACCTGGTCTTTGAAAGAGGGATGCTGCTTTCTCCTGTGAGTTTAATTATAGTTGCTAATGCGTTGATCCATAGGAAAAATGTTCCCGTGTAGTAACTGTATGGTCAAAGCTGCCGAAGGGAGTAATGAAAAGAAAAATAGGCTGCATTAGGTGGAGGTTCGTAGCACTGCATAGCAGTGAGAGATCTCAGACTCCTCTCTGTTCGCTGTGTTGCTGAATTGCTGTTAGGTCTAACAGCTCTTCTTTGTATCAACCTATAAATACAGCTGTGTCTACTGGATTTTGCCCAAGGGCTCGTACATCATAGTTTGCTAAATTTTAATCATGCTTATGTTTGCATTTGAGTGGAGTTCACATGTCCCATAAAGCCCTTAATCCTCAGTTTGCCATCCCAGGCAAAATGCCCAGTCTCAGCTGAGGCCTTCCCAGCAAACTGCACTGGCTCCATTGACTTCTCGCCACATTCTCTAATGCATTTATGGATCTGATAAGAGCTCCGCTACAGATCTGCACTCCTTAGACCAGCAATATAAGCTGCTGTTGATACCCTTTGGAAAGAAATACTATACAAGCATTCTGTCAAGCAAATGAAATTCATCCATCTCTCCTGGTGATTTACAAAAAAAAAAGAAAAGTTTCTTCGTATCAGTGTGCAGGCACACTGACAGCTGGAAAATATTTTAGCACAACTGAATGGAAACACTGAGTTTGTTCTAAGAGGCTTGAAAAGCACGTTGTAATTATTGTTTGACTCCTTTGTATACAGTGTTGCAAGATTACTCCCTTTTTAAAAAACAAATTAGCTGTGCAGTGTGCATCCAATTTCTGCATGCAATTACCATGATTACGTGTGCAGTTCACATGGCTGCGTACAGAAACCGTCAGGACTGTCCGTTTGGGTGGGTGAAGTGGAAAGGCTGTTGTCTTTTGCATGCCGTGGTTTGGGGAGCTGATTTGCAAATCTGCCTCTACTTGTGGCCCGCTTTCCAGAGCAAAGCGCTTGTTTCACTTTAAATAACTGGCATCTCTCAGTCATTCCTTAAAATTGACAATCTTAAAATTGACTGAGGTGCATTCATTAGACAAGGAAAGATCTTCTAGGACAAATTATTCAGAGGAATTTCAATTGTTGCTTCTTTCCCCCCCCCCCCCCCTCCTTTTGATGTATGGTAGTGCGAAGGAATCCAGGACGTGGCTCTTCAGAAAAGAGAGACTTCGGAAACATCCTGTGGGCAGCATTTTGTTCGCCTGTAGTTCTATTCACAAAATATTTCTTGAAACAGTTGCAGATGTGCTTGTTAAGATTTGCATGTGCTAAGTGCAGTACACCAAAACTCCGACCACAAAGTGTTTTCAAGTTAAAATACAGCCTCCTTGTGCATAATGCTCTGATGAAAATACATGCAAAAATTATGATGTGCACAAGCCCAAGATCCAACCCCAAAACAGAGCAATTATATGAGTATTGTCACTTTTGAAGCTGTTAAAGTATCAAAACAAAACAGCCAACAATATTTTATAGTTTCCATTCTGTTTTGCGTTTATTTTTATATTATAACTTAACAACTTCAGGCTGCAGCAGAAATTGAAACCCCTCAAAATATGAAACATAAGTAAGAAGAGACAGCTTTCAGCTCGATTACATCTGACACACGCGTGTGAAGGGAATCTGTGGCTCAGAGGGAGACAGTAACTTCACCAAGATCATACACCAAGCACAACATACACCAAGGCAGTGGCAAAGTCAATGCTGGAAATTAGTTCTGGCTCTCAGTCTTTTGCTCTTGCCACTAGGCCGATACAATAATATATTTTTTCCATGTGTTATTATCTATTTATTCCTATATTCCTCTCCCTCTTTTTCCAGGTTCTTGCAAAAACTTTGGAAATTATTGACTTTTTCTTGAATTCCCTAGGAAGCCTTCTTACGTCCACTTAAATACCAGCACCTTTTATACTAACATCCCTTGGCCTACGCAAGTCCTCTTTATCTTCGTCTAAAGCTGCAGAGGGAAATGCTATTCATTTTTATTTCCTTAATTTGTCTTTCTCTTAGAAGCTGACCAGCTTCTTCTGATTTCCTTTATTGTAAGCCAGATTTGGATAGTTGTGAAGTTGCAGAGCCTGGGGATACGGGTAGCACGGTTAGAGCAAAGAGAATTGGAATTCCTCGGTGGAGGTGGTACTGGATGAGGCCCCATCACCGAATGTGGTGAAAAAATTACAAAGCTGTAGAAATGCTTTGTCTCTGCTGACGCTGCTTAAACAGCACTGGTAAAAATAGGGTGTCTATTGACTCTGAGCAAAAATGGAAGGGATTATTTTGGATCCTTTGAGTCATATACCGAAATTTTCACATGATCACCTCTAATATATCACATTCCTCAGAGCTGAGGCTGTGAGAGGGCTGCGTCAGAGGTGCTCGGAGATCCCTCTGCTTTGCTGTGGGACCGTGCTGGTTTGTGAGCCCATCTGGGAGTCAAAGGGGCCTGGCAAAATACTGCTTTTATGAGCAGTTTTGTCTCAAAGATAGGGATTCAGTTGGGTCACACAACGAAGCCTGAAAGCCGTATTTGAACTGCTTGGTACAGTACAGCCACCGCGGGTTGTCCACTTGCGAAACGTATTGTTGAGGAAAGGGAAGGAGCAGCTCTGTGGTAACGCTGTGTCTCAGGAGTTACTGTGTGACTCTTTTCTTGGTTGCTAAAACAAGGCACAAAGCCTCCGACGAAAATATTTATTAAGCCACAGATGGCAAAGCTGAGCCTCTGATTTCCCTAAATCCTTAAGAGGATTGTGGTACAGCTTAGAGGAGCATCTTAGTGGCTGGATGCTCAGCTTCTTATTAGATATGTCATACATATATACACCCACAGTGACTTGAGCAGAGAAAGTGTTTGCATTCCAGTTTTGCTAATTACACACCTTAAATTAGGGTAACATAACTATTTTTCCTTTTTTTTAATGTTTGTGGGATGCCAGGCTTTCACATACATACAACATGGCAAATGGTAAACCTACTTTGTACGTCTGATTTTAGATATGCTGTATATATTTTCTTGATTTTAATTACAAAATTGAGAGGAAGCAGTAGTAGAAAGGTGAATGATCAGCAAAGTCATACCTTTGTTTTGAACAAAGCATAGAAAAGCAGAGGATCATACCAGATAAGTACAGAAAAATAAAGGAAAAGATGTAATTACTTTTATTGATGTGTCTTTTTTTCTGAGATAGTTTTACTCGCACTCCTTTGTTGTTCCCGATGTTCTCTGAAATGCCTGTCTTTTTTACTCCTGCTTTTATTCATCTTTATTTCTTCATATTTTACAGTTTTAGAGATGAGGAGTGAAAACGTGATTGAAAAAGATCACAGTAATCTGTGTCTAATCTTGGCACAGACTACATTCAAGTCCTGTCTCAGTTGTCTTCATCATACTCACTTAAATGCTGCTGAGATGCTCCTGTTCTTTTGCTGATGTGGGTACCCCTGGCTTTTCAGTAAAACGTGCTCAGTCCAGACAGTTGACAGCACGCCATCGTTTTGTTGAATGATCTCTGTTTCAGACTACGACTCTTCTAGAAAATCCAGATCAACTTTCTAGTGAAAGATGTGGGGGCACGATGGTAAATGTGATTTTTAAAGGAAAAGCCAGTCCAACAGATTGTCGTGTCTGTCAGTTTTTAGGTGAGGGTAACTTGCACGTTTCCTGAATGAAAGAAAACATGGGCCAACGTGAGAGGGAGCAGGAGAAAAGACGGGCAGCACTCCTACGATGCTGCCAAATTGAGCAGCAAAAAATGATCCTCTTCTACTGGACCAAATATTTCTCAGGTTAGTTCTCAGTGCAGATCCTTGTTTGCCATAAAATATTTATTACTGAGAGAGAGTTTTTGAGCTAAGTGCTGCCTGGAAAAGGGCTTGAAAGTTTGGCCATATAAAGCATCTTCCATTATTTAATTTATGCAGCTTTAGGAAAATGAAACCTTGTATATTGCTTGACAAAATTAATTGGATTGTAGGAAACTAACACTTGAATTTACATTAATGTCATCTTCACATGGAAACAATACATTCCAAAGTATTGCTAGCAGCCAGATCTGGGGAAGAGAGTCCCTTTGCAAGCAATCATGCACTAGATTTTGACAAATTGCAGTTAATTTCTGAACTTCACCTTTTGCAACAGATTTCTCAGATGAATTTTGTGATAGCCGCTGAAAATTATAAGCAGCACATTATGTGCTTTTGTCTCTTCTGTATCCTGGAGAGATCAAAGAACCAAGCCGCTGCAGAGATTTAGCACGGTCTGGTTGTTCTGCTCCAGAAGAGGCCTAGAGGCGGTCAGGCAATGATCAGGAAAGCAAAATCTTGCAATAGGAGGGAACAAAATAGACAAAGGACGTGTAACTAGAGTGAGAATGTTCATTTTTCAATTGCCATGATACTGAACCCAACATCACCAATTCTCTGTGAAGCGTAGTTATAAATAGCTGGAATAAGGCCAGCTGGTGTAAAAGCAAGGCACGCCGTAAAGCGTATAGCACCATGATTTTTCCAGTCTGTAATGGAGACACACCTATGAAATTCATAACTACAACAGAGGAAACATTAGTTCATAGAATGAATAATATTTTCTCCTTACTGACATGCCAGACTTCTAGTTCATGTGAAATACAGAAATAGAAGGGGGGTGTTGGGTGTTGACTTTAAGAAAACCTAAAAATTTCTGAAAATTCACTGGAAAGTGAGTCTAATGCCCTACTTCTGGTATCAACTAAAATACGTTGGCTGTCTGGAGAGGAGAGAAAATGCTGCATATTTTTGAATGGCGAAAGAATTTTGTGGTTTCTGGTTAGCTCTGAATAAACCATCAAGGATGAGTTGTTCCTTAATAACATGATTGATTATCTCATGAGAAATTATCCTGTGCCAGGCAGAGATCATCTGTGAGACAAAGCAATTACTGCGCTGAACTGTGCTGCGGACGGGGGCCATTTCGCCAGCTGAAGGGGGGAGCTGGTAAAGTTGTTGTGGAATTTAAAGGCTGACTTGCGTAAGGCTGGATTCTGATGGCAAAACCTGTTCTGTTGGATAATTTGTACTGTAGAAAAAAACCTTTGAATATTTATTGATGGTTGTAGTGTTCTGGAATGAGTAGGAGGATTCCCAGATCAGCTGCTTTTCAGCATCATTTCAGTTTTTGTAGCATGGTTTGGGGCAATTGTGCTCCAGAACATGTAGCTGAAACTGGAGGGCACACAGGAAAAGTTTTGTCCCTGGCAAAGGCGTCGTTACAGATTTACTCAAGACTACTTTCCTCCCTAATTAAATGGGTGTCTTCCTTGACTTTGATCTTCTGAGTCATTCATCTAGAAACTACTTATGTTCTGCAAGACATCCTTGAATAAGTCTCTCGATTTATTTATATCTGTAAGATGATTTAATACTAAGTTAATGATTTAGGGACCTATCTGATTCCCAGAAAAGCCAGTCAGAGACTTCTCACTGTCCCCATCTAACCAACTGGGTATAATACCTACTTACATTTAAATACCGTTTACATTTCCACAAAAGAATTTATATTGGTTTCTAATACCTTGGATGCAGAGCTTTTTAAAGATTACTACCCCATAAATCGTTAATCCTTACTTTTCAAGTTATCTTTTATTAGAAATGGAACAGAAAACAAAGCTACAAGTACAGGCCTAAACCCTTCACATTTTGAGAGGTTCCAGATTCAGGTACCTTGAACATAAACGTCATTCTGTGGCTTTGGACTCAGACTAAACAGAAAATAAGCCCATTTTCAGGTTCCAATTGGAACACATGCTAAATTCTTAGGAGATTACTTGGCCTGATGGGTTTGTGACACTGGAAGAAGGTCGAAATCAGAAAAGGTAATTTCCTTGCTCTCTACTGAAAAGGAGTACAATTTTTTTTTTTTTAGGTATATTTTGATATTTGTTTCCCGAGACAGCAGAGAAAAGCTCATTCAGCCAGAAAGTCTTCCTGTTTTTCAAGACAAAATAAAGTCTGTTATTCTGTTACTTTGCCATTGCCTTCGACAGAGGGGGAATGAGTAGCCAAGGAGCACAGGAGTTGCTAAGAAATTCTGTCCTTGATGTTAGAAAGCTAATGCATGGAAAATTAATTTTTGACTTGGGAACTGCTGGTTTGTACAATCCCTGGTGGCACATACCTGCTTCATGAGGGAATCTGAACAGAAACTTTGGGACAAGTTCAGGAGAGCAGGCTGTGCTGCGATAAGCATATTTGCTCACTTTGGCTGTTCGTGTCACTGAGGCATCCAGTTCCACCGTGAGTCCTACCTGCCTTGCAGGAGTGGGTGCTGAGCTGGGATGATGAAAGCATGGCTTCTTGATGAACACAGGCGACAGCGGAGATAATAATTAGCGCAAAGGCATCTGGTAGAGCATCCAGCCCACACTGAGGACAGTACGGAGCCATACCACCCACGAGGGATCTCTGGGATGATAGCTTAATTGAAAGGAGTTGCTCAAGCATGTACCACACCTGGCACAGAGTTAGAAACTTCTGCTTCAGGTAATGTTTTAACAAGTTGTTTTATTTTTTTCTGTTGTCACCTGAACCAGAAGATTCTGGTGCCTGCTGATTGCATAGATACACCTCAGGTTATGCACCAAACCTGTTTTGTTTTGGTATTTTTTTCCTTTATTTTGTTTTTTAAACTGTTTGCATTCATGTGCTTAGACCTCATCTGCACTTCAGATCCCCATTCAAACAGGAAATGGGAGGATGCAGAAGAAAGCTGCCATGACTGCACAGGTGCGAGGTGGAGTGTTCTACTTCATTCCAAAGAACAGGAATCATATCTGGTCAGTCAAGCTTTTATCCCAGCTCCAACTGTTATAGAAATAATTTATAGAAAAATGAGCATTCAAAGTTAGGTTCCTAAATCTAAATTATACAGGCTGATTTATAGCAAGTAGTGAAGGCCCAGCACTTCCTTATTGGTCATAATTTAAGGTTAAACACAAAAGGTAGCAGTCATATCAATAATATACACCAAAGTAAAAAAGAAAAATGCCCTATCCTACCTAACAATTCCTTCTCTTTTGAAGACACTCCTGCCTCTTTTTCATTTCTCCAGAGAAAAAAAATGCAGCAGATCTGGAGGAATAAGTAATTTAAGTGATTTTGGACAAAGAGCAGAGAAGAAATTCCTATGTCAAGTGTCTTCGAATGACACTGAAGTTCCTAGTCTTGAGTATGGAATGGGTTGGAGCTGGAATGTTTTGGGTCATATGGCGTGTGGCTCTCTGTGGTGATCCGAGGTCTTGCAGATAGGCAGAACTTTACCCCACTGTGTGCTGCAGATGGGGAGTTGCTGGTCTGGTGCGGTCTGGCTCTCCAAAGGGACCCATAGCTGAGAGGAGACTTGATGCCTTTTGAACCACCTTCAGTTTCTGCATGACTAGAGGACGGGACTCCCGAGAGATCACTGCATGAAACATAGGTCATGATATCCAACAGGAAAGGAGAGTATTTTGTGTTGTTGGTGGTGGAAACAAGTGAGTAAAAGCTGTGGGAAGCTGGTTGTCCAAAAGAAACGGGATCTTACCAGATTCTGTGGGTTATGAAAGTAGGTGGCAACCAGCCTCCAATACCCGGAGCAGAGCTTAATGCAAGCCCTCTCTGGTTGCTGTTCGCAGTCTGTGCTGCTTCCAGATCTTACCCTATCAGATCAGAAAAAGACACAGTGTTGTCATCCTGACATCATCAGAATGGACGCTGTCGCACTCCTAATAGCCTTGTGTGTGCATTTAATGACAGGAAGCATAAAGTTGGAACTTTGTAAGAACCCCTCTTAAAGCATAGAAGAGTTTACAATGGTGTCAAATCCATACAGGTGACTTGCTAATGTTTGGATATCAGAAAGTGACCATCTTCTTAATACCACTGTAAGAAGAGATCATCAACCAAAGCAATTATCATAGCCTGTACCGTGCCCAGGCTGACGCACAGATTGAGAGGGGTCAAGGTGATCTGAGCTGCTGGAATGTTGCGATGTTTTCCATAAGAGGAAAGCCAAGAGAAAGTTTAAAGGAAATATCCTGTTGTCCCTTATCTACTACTAGTCCAAAATGGATTCACAGAATTGTTTCTTTATGAAAGCAGACAATAAGTGTTTCATTTCGGTGACCTGGCTGGCTGCTGCCCAGCAAGCTGACTCAAAGGTAGGCTATATTCAGCCTAATCCCCTGAGCCCTAACCACTTTTGGGAAAGTTAAGCACTGCTGAAAGCTTCTGGTGGTGAGTTTGGAGCCTACAGCGTCCAGTAAAAACCACTAAGCACAGAGACTGAGGGGGTCTGGTTGCAGCCCCTTGTGTGTTAAAGCTGCAAAGTCTCCAAGTACAGTCCGGTTGGATGTAAACAGCATTCCTCTGCCGGGGTGGCACATGATACCTTCCTCCCTGCTGGGCCTCAAGATGTAGCCAAAACTTGTTTACTCTGTAATTTAGAGTTCATTGTAAACTAAATAGGGATTTTTGCAATGCAAATAGGGCTGTACAGAATGTGATACATTTTGCGTATCGCTACTGTTTATTATGGCTATATAACTTATCACTCATCACATAGGCTGGATTGCAAAACACAATGTTTCAAACATACTTTAACTCTCAGATCATGATCAGTAAAGAGAATATATTATACTTTTAATATGCTCTTTCCCCCGCAGTGTTTTACAATAGCCTGAATAAACCCCATTTTACAGAAAAGGATTCCAAGAAATTAAAAAAAAAAAAAAATCTTGATTCGTGTGCCAAGGTTGTTTGTGATTGCAGAAAGTGGGCAGACGACTAATGAGTCCTTTCATTTGATTTCCTAAAGCGTCCTATTGTACTGGCTGGTACCTGTAGAGGGGGAAGCCTGCTATTAACCCCCAAATTCAGAGTGTCAGAAGATAGTCTTCCATAACAATGTAATGCTAACATAAATAACTGCAGTTGGGCATAGCTAGAACAGGCTGTTGGACGCGGTGCTCTCTAAAGGTGCAGAAACTAGAAATGCAGTACAGGGGTTCAGGAGCACCATTCTTGTGAAGGAAAAAAGTCATCTCTGTCTTTGGCCTGTAGGAGGTGATCTAGGTTTGCTTCTTCTATGATTTACAGCCTGTTGTAAACTAATAATCAGGCTCAATAAAAAATGAAATTAAAGTAGTGCCCAGTGAAGAGGGATGAAGTGGTTAATGTTTGTTACATACTCTGATGCTGGACCTTGGTCTTCTGACAACACCCACCATTCTCCGGGTGACGTTGCAGATAAATGATTCTCTTCAGCAAGGAAAACAAGTGGTAAAGTGATAAATGCTTCAATCACTGTCCATGGAATACTGTGTCTCTTATGCAGCTCAGAGATTAGAAATCTTTTATTAGCTGATTACAGCTCTAAGTAAATGTATTTAGACTGTGGCCGGGAAGCGTGGTTCTGTGAGCTCTGCTGAACGACCCAGCTCTTCCCGTGCCCTGCTGTATTTAAGAGGGCAGCGCAGCTCCAGAAGAAGTAACCCAGAGAGACCTGGAATCTCCATCCAAGGAGGCTCTTGGGACTCGGACAGACAGAGCTGTGCCTGGTCTGATCTACAGTTGGCAATAGCCCTGCCTGGGAAGAAGGTGGAACTAGACGGCAGCTATAGATTTCATCCAATCTGTCCAGCTCCTTCCAGCTCCCCAGCTTCAATAATGCTGTGAGAAGTGCTGATGTGTTCTGGGTTTCTGCAGCACTCATCACCGTCATATCTGAGACCATGGTCTGTACTGCAAGGCCTCTAAAAGCCATAGTGTGCCAGGAGATCCTAGTGCTGCAGGCATCCGTCTAAGTTCCCTTCCAGCACATGCACCTGGGTTCCCTCCACAGTAAAAAGAGTAAGAGCATTAAGTTGTGGTGTTTTTCTGGATTTTGGCCTAAAATGGAACTGAGGGCATGGCTAGAGAATAGGAGTAGATTGAGGAAATGCTACCTCTTTTACAGTTCAGACACAGCCCAAATGCCAAAAGATGCTGCTGATTTTAGCTGAATATAATCACAATAAGTTGTTCTTCATCAGTAACAATAGGGGCGGGAATGGTCACCATGAGGGTAACGCTGGAGGGAGACACTCAGAAATCAATGCAGGTATTTGGCGAACTGGAATATCTGACCGTGTTGGAATTAGCAAAGCTGTTTTAGCATTTCCCCTGCCAGTATCCACTCTTGTAAATAAGAATTGTGTTTTTGTTGATATAATTGCAATCAGCAAACTGTTTTGTAGAAAGAGAAGTTCTGTGAATGGTGCATATTTGCAATAGTTTCTCTGATACCAGAAATTCAGGCTGGACGTGGAATATTGTTCTGCTTTGACTTTCATTTAATTTGAGCAATATGATAACACCGAAATAATGTGAAAGTGTTAACAAGTACTCTGCATTTGAATATATTATCTTAGGTCTCACCAGCAGCAGAGGTTGCATTTACGTAGGTAGATGGTAGTGTAAGAGCCACCGTTACTGACAATTCCATAACAGAAGTAGTCTTTCACTGTCTACGTGTAAGAGGCAGTACTGATTGGGTTAGAAGTACTAGCAGCAGCCTGGGGTTTATCCTTAAATAATCAAAACCCCTAACAAGTCCAAAAATAATAGTCACCCTGGAGTAGCTGGTGTAAAGGTGGTAACAGAAAAACTGTCATTTTTGAAAATGCCGTTTGGGAACTTCCACAATTTATTTGCTGAATGATTAGGGGGACCGTCAAAGCGTAAAAGATTTGGAGGTAAGCTGTCCGAGTTCCAAAGCTACGCAGCTTGTTGTAGGAGCAGTTACACTGCAGCTAAATCCTTGGTGATGGAAATAGCTGTTGGCTCTCAATTAAATCAGGATTGCTCCACATCAGCGTTTTGCCCTACCTTTTAGATAAGCGAGCCTGTTGTTTTCAGTGCCAGAGCAGCTACCAGTGTACATACTCCTGCTTGTAGCATCTTGCTGGTGCCAGTTATTTTCAGCCCACAAAATAGTGAATATTAACAGGAAAGAAAACGCCGCATATGTCTTCCTCTAGCGGAGGCATATCGCTGTGCAAGGGTCAGAAAAAATACTCATGGATGAAGAGCGGGGAGGGAGCAGCCTTGCTCGCCGCGGCCTATGGCCCAAGGGAAATGCTGATCCTCTGGCCTCTGTCTCAAGCTTACTGTTGGTCGTGGGAGCATCTAGTTGCACTTTCTTGGTTGAAAAGAGGCAGATTGCCTTGTCTGCTGCTCTGTGCTCGACTTTTTCCTGGTGAAATACATCTAACGAAGTCGTGAGCATAATTAAATATTTGCAACCACATAGATGTGCACAGGGCAGTCTGGATTAAAACATAAACTGAACAAGCTTTACAGTACTTCCTCCAAGAATCCAATTAAAAAAATGTGCTTTCCATCACAAAGATGCTATCAACCCCAAAATCATACTTCGTATTCCCAGGACAGATCATTAATAGCATTTCAATCAAAATTTGATTATAATAATCCTAACCTGTTTAGTACAAGTCTTGCAGAGCCTTTTATTTTCTAAACTGGATGAAAATAATAATAATGCCATCATCAAAAAAGGGGAAAAAAAAAAGAAGATACATTTGATCCTGAGGTAGTTTAAACTCATTTCAGCAGAGGCTGTAAACTAGGGGCAAATGTTTTCTGTAAGGCTGCTCTTTCTGAACACCAGCGTTTATGAAAGTCACATCCACTAAATCTGTGGGTCTTTCTCGTGAATGTTTTATCTAATTCCAGCTTCGCTAGCGTGTCAGAGGCTTGTGCGTTTGGTAGGTTTCCAGTTGTCTGGTAGAAATCCAGTTGCTTATTCATGGGTGAAATCTGAACAAGATGGAAGATACTGCAATGAATGGAATTACCTTTTGGCTTTGATGAGCTGGTCTGGAACTGGAGGGAGAAGCAAAATTCTATTATATATCATTTTCCCTCTCCAGTTTTATTTATTTCCTTTCCCTCCACTCCATCCTTGCACTTTTCTCTGGGCACTTGGCAAATCCACAAGTGCCGTTAATGTTGCTCCTTGGCTGAACATTAAATGCATATTTTTGAACACAACTGCCGGCTCCTCCCTATCTTGCACCTCAGTGACATGCCTGGATCCTGCTGGCTCAGCGCCTGGGGTTGTACATGTTCTTGGAATATCCCAAGGGAAATCCCATCAAACTCCTGCTCACATGACCTAATGAAAGTGCCTGGTTTTGCAGCTTCTTTCTTTTAACATCTGAGTTTAGAAGTTCACGTATCTTATTGGGCTTTGGAGAACTTTACTTTGACCCAGCTGACTTCTTTTTGCCTGGGCATGAAAAACGTTGCTGGGAAACAATATGATGTCCATGTAAATACTGAGATATAGTTGGTCCCTGGCCATTAGCCTTAAAGAGAGAATACAAATAAGGAAAATACCACAACCTTTAGCCCACAATCATTATGTGTGGTACCTCCATAACAGATGTAATGCCTTGTGCAGAGGTTAAGGCTCACATAGGTAGAGACTGCGGGATTTTCTTCCCACAGAGTTGAGAAGCAAAATGTTACTGTTGTAGCTAAAGATAAGGTTATTTTTATTCATTTAAAATGTGTTGTGAATAATAAGAACAAGTACAAAAAAGCCCACATGCAAACTAGTCAATATAGGATATTTTTATCTACCATTGTAGTCTACACCACTTCTCTATTAACCATCTTAAACAAAAATATGCCAGACCGTTTGGGCTTTAGTGTAATGATGTTGTGATTTATTGCGCTCTCAGTTTCCATCCTGCAGCAATTACCAGAAGAGCTGATAATGGTTTGCAATTTGTTTTCCAGACCTGGGAGTAGCTGCCAGCAAGAGCCGCTCACAGGGAGAGGCGATGGCTGTTACCTGCGCTGCTCAGCCGGGCCGGGGAGGACAGGCCAGTGACAGTCCTCTGAGAATACACAGTGAAGTCCCGACCTGTTGAACTCATAACAGCTCTTTCTTCCAAGATGGGATCCAACAGTATAAAAACTGACTTAGTTGATATTAAATTTCTATTGGAAAGGTAAGACCTGACTAAAATAATGGACAACGTATAAGTCTTTCTCCCCTCCAGTTCACTTATATTGCTTTAAGACATGTCCTTGACTCAAAGGATCAAGTGACACACCCCCTGTTTTTAAGAGTTTACAGCTCTAGCTATTGTTGGAGGCTCCTAATAAAGAATTTTACTGTAAGCACTTGTTAAAGTTACATGGAATCTGTATAATCCGTAAGGTTAGAGATGTTTCCTGTTTTGAACTGCTTGCTTGGTGACCGTGGAGTCATTGAGTCGTGTTGAAACTCAACACATTTTTCAGAACTTGGTCCTGCCCAGCTGTGACAACCATTTATCAGCTGCCAAGCGATGAGATCCTGTGCATCTCTCTGCAAAGGACAGATATTTGTCTTCAGATATAAGATGATTTCATACTTATTGAAAGGTTTTGGGTTCCCCTAACTATCAGCGAGGTTAGTTTGGTTCTCTTTTATAGGAAAGGGATCGCAGGCTGGAGAAAAGTAGTTTTATACAAGGTGTCATAGCCTAGGTCTGGGTAAACGGGCAGAGTAGGATTTCAGCAGTTAATCAGCTGAGGTCATCAGCTGATACACAAATATTTTTCAAACTGAGAAAAAGCTTTTCGTCTTCTCTAAGAAGAGGAAAAAGTTGTTCTGTATTTTACCATTGGAGAATGAAACGGGCTTTTTAAAAAAGCTGTATTTGACTTAGCCTGTATTCTGTCTCCTCTTCTGCTAGTTCTCCTCGTGTGTTTAGACTCTTCACTCTCCCTGTGTTTGGTACCTGGATTTTGGATGAGCAGTCACATAAGTAACTGTGTGCTACTGGAGCATAATAAATATTCTTCTACCTTCATTAGGCTCAGTGTCTGACATTTTAGAATAGTAAAATGGACTTCTACTGTGCTTTATTTAAAGAACAGTTAAATGGTTTGCCTTCCTCAAAATGTACTATATTTTTCCCTGTAAGATGGCTGGAAAGAGAGGAAGAATTCCTATTGGCATCCCATTGGTGAAAGTCAGAACGTAAGGATCTGGATCACATCCAGTAACAGAACTAAAACCAGTCTTACGTCAAGACAGTATAATGACCGGGGGATTGTAGATGCCAAGCACAGGTAAGTAAGGACTCTGCATTATTATGACTTTCTTCTCTCTGCTTTCTTTCACACATACACTTCTGTTTGTGAGCACTCTCTCCTGCAGTTTCCAAAGTCAGTGGGATTCCCGCTAAGTTTTCAGCAAGAACAGGAATATCAATGATGGCAGACACTTCAATGCACTTCCACTTTGGCAAGGAAGCATAAGTATTTTCCCACCGTCTTTCTCCCCATAAGCAGCAGCACCTTTTTTTTTTTTTTTCCCCAGCTCATTTTGCTCCTAAACACTCTGAAAGGTTATACTGAAGTCACTTTTCAGTGAGTAACCAAAATAATCAGGTTTAATTATGGCTAAGAACAAGGTCCAAAGTGTGGTTCGTTATAGTTCTTTGGTTCATCTAGAGTAAATAGGAGCTTATCTGCGGGGCTGCCTTGGTTTTTTACTTCGGTGATATCTGGAAACTATAGCTCAAGATCTTAGAGGAAACTTTGAACCCACTATACTAGTTTAAACAAGTTTGTGGCCTTTGGCTTTTTCGTCTTTCCCTTTGGCTCACTGTTAGATTTGAGTGATTGCCGAGTAGTGTAAAAGCCTGGAAATTGGATATTAATCTTGAAACTCTTCTTGAGATTCTTTTCCCAAGGAGGGTGTTCACATGAAGGATTGCCCATCCAGCTGGGCATAGAAGAATGTTTTCCACTTTTATTTCAACTCTTATTCTCAATGAGAATGGAGGAAACTCAGTATTTTGCAAGAGTAGCGTCTGGACCCGCAAAGTGATATGAAGATTTTTTTTTTTTTAAATGACTGCATGGCTTATTCTCATTAATAAAATAGCTTTGGAGTCATGTTAAACATTTCCAGTAAAGGTATCAAAATGTTTTGCAGTTTATATTTCACAAAGTAAGCAAATACTTGTGTCTTATTATTCTGGCTTCACAGAATAAGCTGTGCTTCAGGTGGGAAGAGATCATGGTATTTAAATGCCCAACTGGTGTAACAGAAAATATTAATAATTTGCCTAGTCTATTATTTTAGTCACTATTACATTTCTACCACCCTTTTGAGGAAACTCAAGCAGCCTCAAGAGATTTGAATAATGATTACTTATGGGTTTGTAATGGAAGAAAGTTTAATTCTGAATAGAAAAATGATATTACTTCTATACTTTCTGCAGAAGAATATGTTGGACTTGAGTACTTTATCAAAAAACTAACTTTTCATCTTGGAAGTTGTGTAAGACTTTTGAAAACTTTACCTTGCAGCCTTTCAGTCATTTGCCCACATAATTCATGTTGGTTTAAGAATTCCAGTCAGCGCTCAGTTGATATGAAACCCAGACAAATAGAACAAATTAGTAATACAAGTGGTTCTTCCCATGTATGTATGCATATACAAATAATACTTAAGATTTATACCTGATAGCGCTTTTTATCTTCGGCTGTGGTATATGGAGAAAGTGGGTAGTGTAACAAGACGCCGGTTATTTAACTAAATTTGTTTAACTAGATTTCCTCTTTGCCTCTTTATGTATGTGACAAAAAGTGGTGCATCCATGATACTGCATGGATGCAGTACCAAGGGTTTCTCGAGGACTTCAGAAGCCTTGAACTTACTCCTGCTTTAAGAACAATATCATCAGTTTTTCTTTATGAAAGATTTTAAGGTTAAAGAGAGCTGTCACTGATTCCAATACATTGAGTTTTGGCCCAGGTCAGACCCTGATGATCGCTATGAGTTAGCCACTCAGAAAAGCCTGGCATAACTCATAACTTGGCCAAGCACACCAAAATGAAAGAGTTCAGCAAGGAAACCTGTGTATGTCTTAAAAGCGGCGGCTTCGTCCGGTGCAAATCAGAGTAGGTTCATACAATTAGAGATTCCCACTTGGTTTCTTGAGTCTAAGCTGATTTACCCCCTTTTTGGTCTGAGCCTTTGCTCCTGACAGGCTCGCAAAAAGCAAACTCTATTTGCAAGTCTAATAATGTGGCTGAAACTGGTAATTACTATACATACTTCTGGAAGATCTATAATATAATTAGCAGCTGCTGTGAGTTGTGAGATGACAATAAGAGAAGATTTATGCGCTTCCTTTTAACTTAAGCATGTTTTACTTCAATAAATACAATTCTGAGATAAGAATAAATGCATATTGCATTGGCCAATCTCCCCTGTGACACCGAGATATGTATTACCTCTTTGCTCCAATTATCCAAAATGATGTTGCTTTCCCTTTTTCTCTACTTTGATTGCCTTTTTAAGTGCTCTCCGCCGCCCTTGCCAAAGGGGTGCAATTATCCCTACAGGTTAAACCTCTTGATTTTGGGTGGAGAAGTTGTGTAAACGTGTTGCCAGTGTGGCGGCTTGGTGAATCAAACTTTCTGCCTTTACATAACTTCTTTCATTAAGAGTCACACCTGAGAGTCTGAGGAAGCCTTGGGTGTTTGGGTAAGAAAATGACTGAAGGCAGTGAGCAAAAGAGCTCTTGCTGTCCTGCTCTGCCTGGCCCCTCACTGTCACTGTGCTGCCAGAGCTTGTTGCTGCTCTGCCCCTTTGCATCTCTGATGTTCTAGCACAAAGAAGGTGTCCACCATATGTAACTGGCAGCCTTTGGACAGTCATTTACCATCTCTCTAGGCTTCATTAAGCAGAAATTGGCCTAAAGTACTAGTGAATGGACTGTGATCGGGGCCTTCCCAGAGCTTGAAACTCAAAGCAGGAGCCTGGCTGGACCAAGTCCAGCTCTCTTACCGTCTCGCAAAAGTCTAGAGCATTCTCAGTTTTTAAAGGCCAGCTCCAGCACAGGTGAGTGCACTTTCTGACAACCACAACAAAAAGTTCTGTGAGAAGGCCTTCGGCAAAGCGTCACCCCTTTCAGACATGGTTTCTCCAGCAAGACCAATGACTTCTCCAGCAAGACCAGTTCTTCTGCTGAGGTTTAGGATTGCAGAGTTCATTACAGGGGTGTAAACTCTATTGAGGGTCTTCCTTGCTTTCCTAATGTGCCTAATATGGTGAAGACATTTATTCTATTGCCTTTCAAGCCCTCTCTGCTCAGAAGGGATTAAGATTTTCATCTTCCACTCAAAGAAGGTGGAATGAACATCAAAATCACGATGCAACTGAAAGTATGACTGAAGCTAATAAAAAGCCATTCTCTTGAAAAATCCTTGTTCCTGAGCTCACTGCATGAGGAACGCTTCTGTAACCTGCCAGCCTGCAGCTCGATTGTACTGGCGTTGTGCAGTTCGCTGATTAGAAAAAATACTAGATGCACTTATGATAAACTCTTTGTTGGACCTCTAATCTCTGCGTGGCTGTGCTCATTTGAAACGTGAAAGCCGACTACGTGCTGTGCAGCACTATACATCTCGGTTAGGTAATAACTGAAATGCCAAAGAAAAGATCATGACAAAAATAATAATAATGATGATGATGATAAAAATAAAATGATGTAATTGGAAAATCTCTCATGTTACCTGTGCTTAGCCTGAGCAATTTAGAGAAGAACTCCCAGTTCCCAAATGTTGGATTGGGAAAGAAACTGCCAGACAGCAAAACTAGAGGCATGGTTAACATTTCTTTAATAATGGAGTTGCTTTTTTGGGGAAAAAGAGGAGACGCTAAAGGTGGAAAACATTAAAGTTGCCGGAAGCACAGAGTGAAATGGTGATAATGTGGAACTCCAAGTTTGACTCTTCGGAGGTGTAAGGGGAGTAAACACTTGCTGTTTCAGCCATTCGTAAAAGCATTCCTGCTTTCTTCATGAATGTTTCCCAAATGCTGCCATTTTAATCCCAATTCAGAAAGAATTTAACTGTTTTTCAGAAAGGGATTAGATTTAATGAAAGCTTTTCTACTGATTTTGATAGGATTTTGAAAAAAACCCAAAAGATAATAAGCTCTAACCACTATATTTTCTGATTTGCTCTTGTAGTACTTAGACTGCTCTCCCTAAAAATTGCAGGATGATCTGGGACCTCATCCAACTCATGCTCAAATCTTTCCACTCAAATAGAATCCTTGCTGAAAAAAATCAGAGGTGATTACTCCATAAATGTAACGCACTGTCTGTTATGGGCCTTTCAGTTAACTCCTGCATTTGTTCCAAAGCTTGGTACAGGATGCTTAGGAGACCTGCACATTATTACAGACTTTTGTTTGAATTCTCTCCTTTTCATTCTGCACATATTTTTTTTTTAATATAAAAAAAAGGAGCAAGAAATTTATGAAAATGCAGGCCATGTCAACATAGTTCAATTTCTCAACTTGTCATCTTGTCTCAGTTCTAACTGGAAGAGCCCGAAGAAGGCCCTATGGCCAACTTGTCAGCTCTAATCTCCCCTTCTACTCTTAGCGGATATTTTATTAACACTTTTTAAGACTGTTTTTTATTTATTTTGCAGACTACATGCTGAGGCAGCAGCCAGTTTGTTTCTCTTCATCTTTCTCTCTTCTTGCTCTCTGCTGCATGAGAGAGAGGTTGGCTCTTCTGCCGTCAGAGTCCACAAATCACGGCAAAAGGGATTGTTGCAGTTTTCATAAATGTGGTGTTACTTGAAAATTATAGACTGCAACTGCTTATTGCAGTTCTGTGCAATGGCTGTAAATTGGGCCCTGTATCTTTCTGGTGACAGTCATTCCCACAACAGGCCTTTTAGGAAATTGGAAGGGAAATTAAACAAGAGCAAGGAGTAGCTTTCCTTTTATCTTTGACATGCCTTCCTGAAATCCTTATCTGTCATATTCAGGCAGAGATGTTACTGAATTGGTGGTGGATTTAGATGTTGTCTGTTTCTGAGACTACAGACTGCTGATCCTGCATGCTCTCTGAGGCAGATCTCTTGGCAGGGTCTAGATACAGATGAAGTTTTATGAATGATGGACCAGGATGACATGGCACCAATGGAATGTGTTATTTCTCCCTGTTCGCTGTTCATTCATTTATAAATCAACTTGCTCGAGCCCATTTAAAAGGCCTGAGCTGAACGTGCTGTGGCCATAGGTAGGGAATGGTCTGCAGAGAAGATTGAGTAAAAGGCGGCTACATGGTGACTTCATTTCTCTTGCCCAGGAGACAAAGATAAATGAACGGAAGGCGCTGTTGTCCCCTTTGTTGGCTCTCTGGCCCATGGATCCAGGCATGCAGGAGTAAACAAGTCTCCCTGCCTGGTTGTGCGCTCCTTGCAGGATGGACAGGGAGGCAGGGAGAACCATGGTCGTCTGCTTGTCTTATTCACTGGTGTCATTGCCTGAGCCAGTGCACAGGGTGGTGGTGTGTACCCAAATCCCACCTTCCCATCCCATGCGAGTGAGGGAATGCAAATTTCTGAGAATCAGTGCCTCCTTGAGGTGATGCATCTTACTCAGTGCCCTGTGTGTTGGGATGTGCCCAGTCCTAATCCAGCCCTGCAGTCCTGGCCCTCCTCCAAGTTTGGTTTGATGGGAAGGGCTCCTCACCTAACCTTACCTTTCTCCTCACCACAGAACTTGCCTGAAATGAACTCTGTGTTGACACTCACACGGGCAAAAAGCCTCCGTCTGGAAAGGCCTTTCTATATCTGTTCTTCAGGAGAAGAACACGTGTTAATTCTGGCTGTGGCAGATCCTCTGGGCCCACTCCTCTGACACACCCAATATAAAGAGAGTTTAAACAAGCACTTACCCTTAGGGGTGGGAGGGATGCTCAGTTTTATCACCTTACCACACCCCAGCTGCAGTCCTGGGTTCCTCCAGGCCCTCTTAGAACAACCAGCTTCTTTCCCTGTGTGGGGTAAGTGGCCTCCCCGCCGGCTTTGTGTCACTCAGCAGTCTCTTGCTCCCTAATACTCTCTACTGCAAGAAAACCGTCGGGTACAGAAGCGCCTTCTTGCGCAGGCTGGAGAGAACCGGCCAGTGCTATGAACATATCAAATGACGGATTTAACACCTCCCTGCGTCTCCAAGCAAACCTGAAACCTGACCCTGAAACACCTGTGCCTCTCCGGCACCGCTGGTGTTAGTGCCGGTGGAGCAGTGCCTTCCCAAAACCCACGGCGTGACAAACCCTCCGACACAGCGGGTGAGAGCTGGCGCGGATCCCTGGTTGTACCGGCTGCTCTGCCAGGGCAAAGCCTGTCCCGCTCACTCTGCCGTGCTTCAAGGGGCACGAGCAAATTAAAAGGCACAGCTAAAAGCACTGATTTCCTCATCTTGCCTATTACTATTGCTTTTAATTACTCCGAGTGATAGATCCTAAGAAACCAGATTTGCTTTCGATCTTTAATACCACGCGCTTACTTTTCACTAAGCCCAGACAAGGAAAACCTGTAACTCGGTTTCACATTTGTCTGCCCCCTGTTTGTTTCCATGTACGAGCACAGTGCTGCAATGTTCAGGCTGTAGATGGTGCCAAGGAAAATTGAAGTCCAAACCGAGAAGCTGCTTTCGCTGGAATTTAGAAAAACAAATACAGAAAGCTTTCTGTTGCTCATTTTATTTCATTTTTAATAAATCTAAATTTTGGGTCAACTCAACCTGACAGTGTTTATCTGGATAAAAACGAATGGGAATGAGAGCTGAACCTTAAATCAGAGGAGGAGGAGACTTTGATTAGTATTTGGCTAGGAAGAGGGAAAGCGTCTAAAGCGAGAGGATTTGAAGGCCTTGCCATGTTTCCACTGAAGAGGGTATAAATTTTATCGGTGCCTTTGAAGGAAGTATAATCAGACTCTAAATTAGTGATTCTGCATTACTTTATAACTCTGACTCAGATCTAGCGCTTCTAGCTAACTTCTGGTTTTAGCTGGAGAGTTAACTGGAGGGGTTATTTGGAGTTGCCTTAAACCTATATGCAGCTAAATGATTTACTGGATATCTAGATACCTATAATCCTGGAATTAGACCTACTGGGATATAAATCCCTGAAGCTCACAAGCAGTTAAATAAGGACTAAAAGGAAAAAGAAAAACCCATCTAATCCTTTCCGTGCTAAGGTATATAATAGCACAAAATTGGAAAAATCCATCTTCTACACCGAATAAAGAGTGATTACAAATGAAGGCAAGAACATTATCCAAAAATATTAGGAGCTGGAGAAGTACTATGATCAAATAGAGCAACAAACAATTCTTGAAAGAAAGGGAAACTGCATAAATATTCATGTATGCGTTTTAAAGGGCCTGCACTGACACTAAGTAGAGCTCCTTTTGTATGCACTTTTATCAAAATTCTTGGCGAACCTAACTCCCTACCTTTATTGCAAAGTTTTGTGCTTTTTTTGTGCCAGGAGAGCATATGCAAAGCTCGTGTAAGGAGAGCGAAACCATGGGCTGGATTTGCTAAGGCCTGTGAAACTTCTTCTGCCATCCTGTGAGCGAACAGGGACGGAATCGCCTGAGACGGAAGTCTGTCGGCCTCCAAAGCTGACTGGGGGCAGGAGAAAGCTACCGAAGGACTGCAGTAGTCCGACAACCAAGCTCTGTTTTCTGCTCCAGGTGGGCTGATAACACAGTTCTCCTTTTATACAGCCCAGCTGAGGAAGGAGAGCCAGAGTTCTGGGTGCATCATGCGAGAGGCGAACTGCCCACGTGGGCTCTGCCAGGGTAAATACAACTGCCTGTGGGTAATGGAGCCACAACAAGTGACTTTGAAGGACCTCAGCATGATTCAGTGCTGATACAAAACACCGCACGGTGCTGAAGAAATGAGGAAAGAAAGTTTAAGCGTATATAAGGGTCCCTTGCACAGCTGTTGCTGAAAGGGGGCAACGATGTTCATTTGATAGAGCGTGCGCGGCAGTATCTCTCAGAACAAGGGTTATTGTATTCACTGCAGTTATCCTGGGGGAAAGGAAGTAATATACTTCCATCCTAATTCCTGAAGTGTTCCTGGAAGAGCCAACTGATGAACTGACTGTGGTACTTCCAGTACCTTGTCTGGTCGTTCTGAAATTGATTTCACAAATATTTCATGTGTGTCAGGCGGGCCGATGAGGAAGAGAAGAGATCTAAGAACAATTGATTCTACCCTTGCTCTGCTATATATCCTTATCACCTTAATATTGCAGAAGTCAGGCTGCGTCCTCCAGTCCTGCTGCTAAGTAATTAGAAGCAATTCCCTCAATAAGGCGACTTGCGTGTGAATAATGGCAAATCCTGCAGGATCCGGCCCCGCACCGCTACTGTATAAATGAGATTTTGTACAAACAGTCACATTCATGTGCAACCAGTGGATGTATTGCTTTGATCATTTAACAAAACGAGCAGAGGCAGGTAATTAATTGTGGCTAGTTAGTATTTGCCCAGTATTCACAAGTAGGAGCGAATCATGGTTATTCTGCCTCTGGGGCTATCTTTGCATAATTTCCTTTGTTTGGTAACATAATGCGCATTCCAGATGCCAGGAAAGAGTCATATAATCCTTTTATGGTGGAACCTGTGTGTTTACTAATAGCCACGTACAGTTGGTGTGAATGTGTTTGAGGCCAGTTTCTGCCCGCTGGCCCAGGGTGTACCTCCGTGCAGGAGGAGCAGTGGGCACCTGCCCCTTGCGGGAGGCAGGAATAAGCCTTGGCCAAAGGCAGTATGCTAAAATCACGTGCTTCCCAAACCGCTCCAAATCTCAAGGCAATTTCATGTGTTTTGCCCTTCAACAGATGATTTATGTTAGTGAGCTGTGGAGTCAGCATTTCCCTTGATAGATTTTATTCCCCAATAGGCGTTATTGAAATGGAGAAGTTACTGGGTTCACAGAGCGGAGTTTCTCAGGTACCAGGCTGCAAGGTCTGTGTCCTCCTACGCTGGCGCCTTCGCATTACTCACCAGAGACTGGCTATTCTGTGAGCCTGGAGGATACGTAGCAAAGCCACCGCTGACTCCAGCCCTTCTGAAACTTGCTGATAGGTCAAAAGAGCTTCCTGAGAGGTTTGGGGTTTTTTTCTCAGAAAGGCACGTTTTAAGTTCTCCTCCAACAAATACCAACGAGAGCAAAAGCAGATAAATGTTAAGCTTCCTTTGCATTCCACAAGAGGTCCCAGCTGGTCTTTCTCTTCCAGTGACAACCCTGGGGCAGAAGGCAATGCTTTTTATTTCCTCTCACAGTATGCAAAACAAAACCTTAATAAGGATTGACATAGTTCTTCTTCTCCATGTGTAGTTTAGGGGGCTTTCCTTAAAAATCTCACTGGATGCTGTGTGGCCCGAGACTTTCTAAGCACTTTGGCTGAAATTCTGTTCAAAGTTTTATCACAGGGCTTTGCACGTGGATGAATTTCAGCCATAGTTTCTGTTTCACCTGTATTACTGATTTTTAAGGCCAGCAGGAACTGTTATAGTCATCTTGGCTGACTCCATAAACCAGAAGATTTTGCTTAGTGGTTCCTGCATCGGGCTTGTGGTAGAGCTAGAGCACATAGTTTAGAAATACATTCAACCTTGATTTAAAAACTCAAGTGACAGGGGGTTTGCCCTGGATAGTTTACTGTCCATCCCGGCGTGTTCTCACAGATCGATTATCTGACTTAACAGAATTTGGCTGTACAAGAAGAGGAAGCAAAATATAGTCGTGTCTTCCTCCACAAACCCTGTATTACCTCAGATGAGACTAAAAATTGCATATATTGACATTTATATTTACAAATCAGCACAGAAGTATTTTCAGAATTTCAAAGAAATAGCACATTAAAACAAGACACCCAGAGAGCTGGAGCTTTTTCTTTGAAATACTTGCAGTGAAGTTCCTATATGTTACACAAAAACATACTTTTCCTGGCAGTTGAAGTGTTTCTTTATTTATATACTTGGAGGCTTGATTCTGGGCAATAGTGAAGTTGAAGAAATTTGATGTTCTTTAGCAAGCCAACACAGAACTGAAAGTTGACAGTTTGCTTTCAAAGAAAAAAAATGTGTATTGTGTGTGCTGAAAGAGCGTCTTCATCTATGTTGGTTGTGCTGCAGTCAACCTCTGCCTGATTAGACCTGTCGCCTTGTTAGCCAGTCAAACCCCTGTGAGCTTGTCCGTCTGAAAGTTGGTGGAGACTGTTGCGCTCGTTTCTGTGGAGATAAATGCTGTCCCAATATTCAGATTTCACGCCTCGCCTTGTGCTTGTTTGCTCGTTAGGGGAACACGTGGCACGAGCTGTAGAGCGGTGGGCTCAACCTTTGCTGAGCCCTTTGCCAATAGTGTTTTGGCAACCAGCAAGCTGTCGGCAGCATCATCTTTTGCCTGCCTTTTCACTGGGACCGTTGTGGAAGGGTTTCCTTTGGTCGCGGGCCATGGTGAAGGGCTCCTTGGGTGGCACGCTGGCTCTCAGCTGCGAGAACAAGCCTGTGCTCTCACTATTAGCCATCTTTCAAGTGTACGAACTGGGGACAGGGTACCAAAACATTATGCAATGTTAGACAGGTCCAGGTTAAGGTCCTGTGATAATGAAATAAAGGTTGCCCGTGGCAGCAATCATTCTGCTTAGTTCTTTCTTGCTGTTTTTTTTTTTTTTTTACTACTCAGTAAACATCTTATCAGAGTTCAGAAGGGAAGCCAATACTACACAAGCACGGTGAACAAAACCTTATCAGCTGGAGCCTAAGTTAATATTTGCCCCTTTATTTAAGACTTTGCTTGTCTTAATGTATATGAGAAGAATAATTGCATCAATAGCAATTGATTAGCCATTAATATCTGTAACAGCTGTTAAGCCACTATGAACTTGTGAATGGGATAACTGGTATAAAACTGGCCGGGTGCCATTTGACTTCAACAAACCCTCAGGAACCCTCACCAGGAGGTGGTCAGGAGCACAGGAATGTTCTTCTGCAGGTGCTGGTACTGCATCCGTACGACATGCAGAGCCCTTAAAGTGGAAGCCAAGTAGCAAGTGGTTTCCTAAATTTCCTCTATACCAAATCACAGAATTATAGAAAATTTGTAATTACAGGAAACGTTCTGAAAAAAATTAGCATCCCCCATTTTTGACTGGATCAATTATAATGATTTCTTCGTAATTTTAAGTCTCTCCGCTGCTTTTTTAGTCCAATTTTTACTAAATGAAAATTTCTTTCCTTCTGAGAAATGGAACATCTTTGGACTATCCAAACTTGAACTGAATTCAAGTATCTTGGTGTTTCGTTGGCAAGAAATAAAAGAAAAAAAGTTACATCCTTTATAGGTTTATCCATCACTTAAACATCCAATATTTCAATATTTAGCTGGTACTGGGACTATAATGTTTCTGTCTTTAATAAGGAGCATTTTCCATGTTATGTAGGATACTCGCTTTTAAAATGTTGTTTATATTTACTAATCCAGTTGTTCTATGTGTTTATATTAGACAATATCTGAGTCACCACATGGTGCTAATTCATTTTTAATGATATGTAAGTGTCAATATAGTACATACATGCATATGCACGCAAATAAGTCTCTAGAACAGAAAAGCATATTAACCATAGCTGACTGGTAAAAGTGAGAAAAATAGTCTTCATGTGGAAGGAAGAAATCAGAGGGAAAAACCCCTCTGCTTTGCATTTAATTTAATTTAATTGATGTATGTCTTAGATTATCTAGGAACGAGATTTCACTGCCTCTGAAGATGTTCACTGCTGGCAATAGATAGTCTCATCCTTGAGTTCCACAACAAAAGTCCCATTGATGTGCTGGGGCCGTGATTCCACCCGGTGTGCGTTGGTTGGTGAGATACACGCTGCAGCTCTTCTGCAGGTGTGACTCTCTCTGACCCACTCAAATGACAATAAGTGGGAACTTTCTCAAGGCTCCAATTATTTCCATCTGGTAAAGGAAGGATGCACTTGACACAGGTGTCTACTGGCCTTTTCAACTCTAAATGGCCAATCTCCAACTGGCTCCGTGGTGGGACTATTCCCACAGGAAGGGGAAACATCCCTATGTGCACACTTCCTTTCACAGCTAATCCTCGTGCCACGAAGAACCTATCTGAGATATTTCAACATGCTTCAGATTCAATTGTTTATCTAGAGAAAAAAGTTTGATGCAGATATTTGCTGCCCATTTTTTTATCTTAAGCAGCCTGGAAGAGCTGGATATCATTTGCACTGACTCTGAAATCAGTCCCAGAGCAATGTCCTCGGTTTTTTAATTTTAAAATGAAAAAACCCCAGCATGCTCTAGTTTTGCTTCTCAGTTTCTGCCCTCTCATTTATTTTTTTTTTCCTAACAGGGACAAGCCTAAAGCACAGGTGGCTGCTGTGGTTCTTTATTTCTGCTGATAGCTATTGACCTGCCAACTGGCTATTCTCTTGGTAATAGTAAACAGCTTCCTAATGGTTAAACTTCCTTCCATTTAAATTCTGTAGTCCAAAAATAATCTAGTATTTTATTAGCCAGGGAACATATTATTAAACACATACATCATTCTTACCAGACTGTACCTCTGTAAACCTAAGTAGTTTTAAGTCAATATTTTAGGGGTTTTTGGGTTTTAATTTTAAAAATTTTGGGATAGGACTGCAAACAATGGCAATTAAAAAGTGAATTGAGTGATTGGTATGTGAGTAGAAGGCCCGGGAGATAGAAGCTGCACACAAGTTTGACAGTCTGTTTGAAACTACTTGAGAAAGAGTATCTGACAAGTAGCAGACCCCTTGCTGGTTGCGATAGACTCAGAAGTCAATAGTTGATTTCAAGGGGTATATTTCTCTGGATTATCTTGGTTTATATGAGTTATGACACCTAGATTTTTTATTTTTTGCTATTTACATTACTTGTTTAAATTATAAAAATCCATCGTACTTTCTCAACTATTAAAAGGAAGGCAAGATCTTCCTGGCATCAGCTAGATGACCCCTTGAGTTAATTGATTATGGAAGCATCAGGGCTTTCACATGTTAATGTGATATGGACAAGACCCTTTCTGGTATAGCCAAACCATATGGAATTTATATCTCAGTCAGTACATGGGGAAACGACGTTATTTACTCCAGGATATGGTAATGCTCTCATTGACTTTCTGAATCTTTCTGAATGAGTGTTAATGCTCGCGGAGTTGACAGACTGCTATCACAGGCTCGACCGAAGTACAATCCAGCAGGCTCTGGTCAAGCTCTTGCACACGCTGCTCTGCCAAAGGACTTCAGCCTTCACCTACAACACCCTTGTTTTTCCATTACTAAGACTTTCCTAAACATATGGAGCCAAAGAGACGTATTAACACACGCATGCATGCCAGAAGGCACAGTATGTCTCTGTGACCAGGAAGCACACTCGTTATTTAACAATGGAGAGGGCTATCTGTGTTTGTTTTTGATCTGAGTTAATCTTAGCCACTTTAGTTAATATCATTTAGGTCACCTAATGCATTATTTAAGTGAACCTTAGCTGGCCAGGGTGTCCAAATTTCCTTTTCCCACAATAATGGGAAAAGACAGCTTTACTTTTCCTCGTTTCCTCATTTGGATGTCACACAGGTACGATCCTGTCCTGTTGTGCTCGTTTGGAAAGGTCTGCGAGTTCAGCATCGCTGGCCCCGCTTATCTGGACATCCCCTTGCATGGCTAAAAATCCATCTGTTATTGCAATCAGTGACTTTTACCATCAACATGGCTGCTGCTTCTCTTCAGTGAAAGGGTCATCATTCCCTTTGTTTTTCAATATATGTCCCTACTCTGCCTTGAGGGAGATGTATTTTTCTACTTTTCTACCTAACAGCCAAAAAAAAACCCCCCAAAAATGCCCCCAAACCATCACATGGCCCGCCCCTCCCCAACAAACCAAACCAAACCAAAACAATCTAAATGGGATTTTCTGGATTGCTCACTTGTTGAAACAATCTGTGGCCACAAATGGGTAGTCGCAGTCTCTTGTTTCTCAGTGGAGAAGGCGGTTCAAGGGGAGGCAGTGAACTAAATGGTTCAAAGAACAAGTGGGCTAATCTAGAAATGAGGTGTGGGCCAAAATGTAGCTGTGGGTTTTTTTCCTTTGGTAACTTTTAATGGCAAAGGGCTACTTATTCTGAAATCTTTAAATTTTTTTCTGAAAAATTACAATGTGTTTGGAAATTTTGTTTATCCTTTTTCAAAAGGTTTTTTCAAAATCCAAATTTTGTAGTCACCCCCTCCCCCACTTTATAGATAATTTTAAAAGTATATTTCTGGTTTTTTAATATAAGTCCAAACTTTTCAGGCCGCCTGAGCCCTTCTTGTGAATCATGAAAGCCAAACCCAATGGGGAGAAGTAGAGCAGAGAGGAAACATGGACATAATCGTTTCGGGGATGGGAGAGCAGCTCCAGAGAAGAGGCTACTCCCGAAAGCGTACCCTTGCCAAGTGTCTCTATAGCAGGGCTCTTCCTCCCGAAACCACCCATCTGCTAGCACTGGTTTTCCCTGCTTCTCTTGCAGGGCTCGTGCTGGGAGGGTCCCTCGGTGTGGGTTTGAGGAAGGTGAAGGCGGTGTTGAGTTGCGTGGCGTCCACCTTAAAGCTCTGCGTGGAATTTGGGAGCTCTGTGGGGCACCGGGCGCTGCTCGTTAGCCTGCCCTTACATCTCAGCAGCAGCCTGTGCCCCAAACACCACAGGCACAAATAATTTTGTATAAGTCTGTAGTGAAGTTTGATTTAATAAATCCCTCTAATAAGTGGAACAAAGGAACAGAAGAGATCCCTTCAGTGGCTGAGCCAGCTTAAATGAGCAGAATGCTTTATAATTAACAATCCGGTGGTTCACTTCACATGCTTGGCTTTATAAAGAGCAAAGCGAAAAACACTTCTAAAGCGTTCAGAGGCATCGTTGTTTTAAAGGCGTCTAGAAAGGCTGTTATACCCACTGACCACCGCCGGCGATCATAAGGCCACGCAGCTCCGGGTCACTCTCACAAAATGCTTGCCAATATTTTCTCAGCAAACTCTCTATCGATTGCATAAATACAGTACAGTGCCCATGAGGTAGTGTTGACCTGTCACATAGTAAAGATGTGGCAAGCCCCATAATTTATTACCAGTTGGAAATAGAACATCATTGGAGAGATAAGGATAACAATGACTTTCCATCCAATGATAAATTACTAGCAGCTGCATTATTTTCCCTCACTTATATATGGCTCTCTTTATTGAATTTAGCTTGAGATAAATAAATGATCTGCCAGGAGCCTGGTTAATATTACTTCTCTGGGACCCATTTCAGGCCCAACTAGGCTTTTGCTGATAATATCTTTAAGCTTTTCAGTAGGGAGAGACATAACATTTGTTTCTGACAAGAACCCTATGTCGCCTTATCTGTTTCATTTGAGGGGCCGTCGACCTCAGCTTCTTTAGTTAAAATGAGAGCTTTACTGTAGAGGCTAAGTTCTTGAACTTGAGTCTCTTCTTACAATGAGATTATATGTCCTGGTTGTAAATTTGAAGCCACACATGATATACAGTTATTCCTAGCATTTCCTGTTGATCGCAGGGTGGTATTGATTGCCCTGCTTTTGGAATCTTTCTCCTGTTGGTTTGAAAAGGAATTCCATCTTTTTTATAATATTATTTTTTACCCCGCGATAATCTGCGAGCTTGTCAAGGCATATTTATATTTAACTTCATGAATTCACTCCATTTGAAAATGGCAGTGGTTTTTTACAACCTCTCCCTCCTCCTTCCACCTTAGAAGAGGCAGCAACAAACACGTATCCACCTGGTTAAAAAATAAAAAGACCAGTCTAAGAACAAAAGATTAACTCTTTCTTCCTGTGAATCAGCGTGCCAAGGAAGGCATTTGAACTCCTGAAATTCTTTTTATTACCGTTAATAATCTGCAGCCTGCTTCGGTGGATCTGGTTGCAACCTTTGCAGATGTGGTTGGAAGAGAGGAGGCAGGGAGGGGATGGAGCAGAGGTGTGAGGCAGCAGGCGCAGTCAGGCTGTGCCGCGCTCCTGCAGGAACTCTTCGGATACCTCAAATGTGGTATTTTTGTTATTTCTGGGAAGCCCTATCATCGGGTTATAGATTAAAATCAGACAGTTGCCATTTTTCATGCAGTGTGAATTAGAGGAAATTAAACCCAACCACTTCTGATAAATCCTCTCATAAATAAACTCCCTGGTGGTGTTAAATATAAGTCCGGCCACAGTTTGATTCACATTAGGGAGAACAAAGAACAAGTTCTGTCTATTTTAACACTCCATCATCATTATTGTTATTTATACTATAGTAATGCCTAAAGGCTCCAGCTGAGTTTGGAGCCCCCATCTGCTAAATGCATAATCAGACATGCCTTGGAGAGTTTGCAGTAGGAATAAGAGAGAAGGAGCAAGGGAAAGAACTGTTACACCTTCTTGTCTCTTTTACTTTACAGCTTGGAAACTGAGGCACGAAGAAAGGACTTTGCTCAAGGCAAGGAGGAAAATCTTCGGCGAGGTTGGCAGCTCCCAAGAGATGATCCGAGTTTCTGCCAAATGCCTTGATGTAAGATCATTTTCTACAGTTTTTTTGGGGGGGTCACCTGTCTCCTTTACACTTTCCCACTAGGCAAAATTTAGAAGATAAAATGAGAATATAACAATAAATCTTGTTTATCTGATGTTAGAAGAATTCGCGGTTAGGAAAAAAGGCACACCCTAAATAGCATCGTGCATAGATTTCTGTAAGAGAAGATATAATCTGCTTGTGTATTAATTTTAATTTGAAAAATGTCTCATCTTGAAATGAAATGAGGAAAATTTGCCTTTTTATATATTAGGAGTAGTTTTGGCATGTACTGGTCATTTCCCATGTCAAATGAGAAGATAAAAAAATATTGCACAATGCTCCCAAAAGGCAGAAAGATTAATATTTATTAAATTAGAAAAATAGGATAGTCATGTGACATGCAGTCTGTGTCAGCCAGAACCATTTCTTGTTTATCTTGAGAGACTGGCAGGATCTTCTCACCAATAATTATTAACTAGACTCTTCAGAAATTAATTTCACATACAATCACAAACACAGACAGCAGGAAAAAAAAAAAAAGGGATGGCGGATATCAAATAAATTATTTGCTGCCAATGAATGATAATGCATTTTCCGTTTCTGCTGTGCTGCCATTCTAATGTTTCCCCGAGTACCCTGAAAGTATCAGGATGAGATTCACACACTCGCACAAAGCCCAATTAAAGCGGCTTCACGCAGAGCTTCCCACAGAAGACGGAATTAACTCTTGTGCCCTTGTGGGTGCATGATGTGTGAGCAGAGGGAGGGGAGGAGGACTCCAGCAGGACACTTCTGTTGTAGTAGTCCCCATAGCAAGCTGGGATGTTTCCAGGGATTTCTGACCACAGATTCCAGTAGCTTTGTCACCAGATTACTTTACTCCCCAGATCTTCTATTTGATGTCCTGCTCGAGCCTGGAGGTGTGTGGATTGCTTCTTGGAGGGGTGAAGTCATCAGACGCCCCTCACTTGTAGCCCAACTGTGGCGTTACAGCAGGAAAAGGCTATATGTATCACTGGAAAAGTTTAGTCTCTGATGGATCTTTCTTACCAGGATCCCTTTGCAGTGGTGGGTAAATGCAGCCTCTCCATTTTGTGAGCCTGGAAACCCAAATGCTGAAGTGGCTTGACCAAGATCTAGGGGGGCTCAACTGGGGATAAAACCCTCTCGGACTTGATAAATAGAACGTCCTTTTGTGCTGAGCAGTGTCTACTGGTGATGTTCCTGTAGTGTGGGCAGTGGCTCTCTATGACCAGCCATGTGGCATTTATCTGTTGCTCTGTACGTTGTTCACTCTGCCATGGAGGACACTTGATCCCTATTGCCCTTTCCACAGAATTGGTTTTGCTACAAAAACCTGCATCTGTTACACAAAGTATTTTCTTCATCTGCTGTGAGGTTACCAGAGAATTTACTGAGAGGTTTTACGGCATTGCTGTCAATACATCTTTGACAAGGATCTTTTGCAAACGTTGGCAGAGGAAGTGCAGCTTCTGTATCTACCTCTAAATCTAGTTTGGTTCAGCTGAACCACAGACTCCTTGTGTTTTGGCACTAAGTCAGCCTCAACTCTGTCCACCTGTGGGCAGGAACACTGCAGTAACTTCCCTGCTCATCATCAGATGTCTTTGCAGGCAATTAGACCCACATTTACGCTTGTCTTTGGTGATGACTGTTATCCCTCCTGCTGGAGTCCCCACCTTTACAGCTGATTTGCAGTAACAGATCACACCAGTGCTCCGCAGTTCACTTCAGTGCTAGGTCTGCAGATTTAACCTGTCTTTTTCCCTGGTGGTTCAGGAAGAGTGGGGTGGTGTTAGTCATTTGCAGCGTTATTCACAGGGGCCTGGCCCAAGGCCAGCAACTCAATTCACGTTATTGGCTGAGCAAGAAAAATGCCACTGAGGTTGACCTTGTCATGAGTTCGCAGCCCCTGTCCCCATGCCACCAGCTGCCCAGACCAGCCTTTTAAAGACCGATTTTGTGTCTGCATTCTGGTTGCTGAGATTGTTTGGCGTTTTGTTGTTTCAACTCTGTGGTCTCAGAGGAGCAAATTCCTCATAATTTTGCTTTCCCATCAGCCAAAGGCGCCGCTCTGTGCTATGCACTAACAAGGCTGGAGAACAAGGCCGTCTTTAAATGAAAAAGCCCTGCCTTTTCCTCCTCCCATTTGTACAAGTTAAACATGACTTCTTGCTTCTGTCATTCATCCTATTAAGAAAACCCCAGACTGCCAAGTGCAGCCTCGTTTGCCAGTTTCCAGGGGCTGGCAAGCGTTTATACCTGAATCATAAACCCTGGAGGAAAGGCCTTATCTGATGTGGTACACCAGCCTTAATGGGCTGGTATATGCAGCTGCATCACCTTGGGTAAGAACTTCAACAGAGCCTCTTAAAAATAGCGTGCCTGATGTTACATGCATTATGCCGAAGGACACGGGTGTTTATATTTACCGACTTGGTCCTTAGCTGCTTTAAGTAGTTCTTTGGCGGTAGGATCTAATTGAGCAATATTCTGAACTGGTTGGATTCGGTTTGCAATTCCAGCTCTGCAGCAAGATTTTTGGATCAAATGCAGTTTGACCAGTTATCGTCGTCTCTCAGCCGTACTTGTAGGATGGGGGTGCATTAATGTGTTGATGATGTAAGAGCGAAGGAAGACTCTTCACTTGCAGCCATTACTGCTGCACAAGTTGTTCTGATGATTTACCCAGAAAGCCCTGAGTGTCTTTGTAAATGTAAAATTTCCTTTTTTTTTTTTTTTTTTTTTTTTTTTTTTTTTTTTTTTTTTTTTTTTCCTTGAGCAGATGGAAGACTTAGATGGAAAGGAATAAAAACATAATTTGCCAGAGCCCTCAATTAATCATAATCAAGTTTGTGCATGTTACACTCTACAAGGGTAACAACAGTGAAACACAGGGAGAAAAGGATGCTTTCCTCAGGCAATTCTGAAGATGTAAAAGCAATAAAGAAGCATACTTCAAAATAATGTGGAGATATATGACTGCACTAAATAAAAATGCTTCTTTAAGGTACTGTAAAAATAAAGATGTTTAGTTAGATTTATCATTCTTGTTTTGAAGGCAAATTCATCCCCTGGACTATGCCATTGGCTCAGAAAGCCTCCAAGGGATGGTTGGGGCTCACTGTTTTCTGTAATTACTTAAATACTGTTTCGTTTGTTACAGAGATAACTAGGCTATTCCTTCTTTTTACTCCAAGGTAACATACCGGACACCTTGATCCCACAGATACAGATTTATACTTGTACACTACATTTAAGCCATTTTTTAATTGCGTATAGCGAGAGGAATGGTTTGCTTATTAGTTTGCATGAGTCACATCCAAACCTGTGAAAATACATTTTTTTAAACTAGTTTTGCAAAGAGCAACACATGTTAATTGAAGGCAGCCCCACTCCCCAAATCCTCACTCAGTTGACTTGTGAACATTCAAAACCAGTGAGATTCATTTCTGCAGCCTCATTCAACCATTGCAATGAGCAAATGAAACAATTGTTTTATTTGTAAGAGGAGATTATCCCTTGAAGGCAGATAGGAGGATACTGCCTACAGAACCCCATTTGCAGGCACAAAGAGTGCTTAGTCAATTTTTGGCAGTGATACTGAAGCTATTAGTTTTGGATATGAGTCCACTGATGTTCAGTGCTGTAGATTTCCAGTTAGTTCATGAAGGGCCTTTAAAATGACACACAGAGCTTCATTAATTGCCTCAGGAAAGAAGCAACAAATATCAGGCCCTTGAACTGTATGTGCACAGAATGGCCATTGATTTAAATGAATATTCCCCACTGGAGGACTGATCCTACATCCTGGGAAGGCAATCGGAGTTTTTCCAGTAGTTGCAGCAGGCACTGCCTCAAAGTACGCAGGCTTTTGCAGGATCAGGCCCTGTCAGCTGCTCTCTCTCAATCTAATTGTCTATATACACGGTTTATATACACGTACATGCACATGCATATATGTAATCCTGCTTCAGTGTGTTAAAAGTGTAACAGCTATTGTTTTAACTCAAACTGAAGACCAATACAACGTGCCAAAGACAGGGTCTTTCAAAAAAACAGGAATAGAAATCCATCTTTGTGGTCTTGAAGGTTTTTTTTGTCCTTTTTCTAAGTTATAGAGTAGTGCCCGAACATTTGCTCTACAACTAACTTTCCATAAAGGAGAATTTCCTATGCCTTCCTTGCAAACGGCACAACCCCGTGTGATCCCCGATCACAACAAATTGATTTATTTAAATAAAAATAATGATCTTCTTTCCTTTCTCCAGCCCCAGCAGCAAAATCCCATGTAACCCTGATCAGCAAATTGATATACTTACCTTCTTTTGCCCTCTTTTCTCGAACCCAAACAATACCACCCTGATCCCCAAGTAATAAGAAAATGATTTATGCAAACAAAAATAATTATCTTTCTTTGCTCTCCACCCTCTAACTGTATAATCTCAGCAGCTCCTTGTTTAACGAATTGATTTATTTAAATTAAACAAATGGTGATCTCCTTTTGACCTCTATAGAGCACTTCTGTGGCACATTCCTACCACTGCCACCACCTTACCCATATGGTTAGAAGGATGTATTTTAAAATACAACAGCATTTCTAGCCAACCTTGATACTTTGTGATTGCTTTAATCAAAGCTCATGGAAGCTCTGTTAGGAGACATCTCTGAAAAATAATAAAAGTAAGTTAAAAGCACCTCTCTCCATATTTTTTATGGCAGGGACAGTTACTCATTTAATTCCCCAGGAGGAACTCTGCAGAGGATGGCTCTATAGGGTTTGTCTGCATCCATTGTGCTGCTTGTAAGGTTCTTTGCAGACAGAGCTTTAAAGCCTTGTCAAAATCGGCGGGCAAATATGTGCTACACCACTGTCACCTAAAACACTGCCGGAGCCATCTAGTGCCAGCCTGCTCCGTGACAAACACCAGCAACAGCTGGTGGATGAGATCATGAACTCCAAGGGTTTCCTCCATGACGTTTTAAGGATCTGTGAAACCACGATTTGTATTGTAAGGCCTCTGGGCCTGGCACCGGCAAAACTCATAGGCAAGAAGAGAGGCAGAGTCCTGCTTAAGTACCGCTGATGTGACCTTTTTGTGAAAACATCCACGTTAGATAGCCCTGAAGGTATATAAATACATATATATGTATACGCACATGTGTATTTTTTACTGTGCTGGTTTTATTTAAGATTGTATTTTCTATGCTGTCCTACCAGTATCTCAGTTTTGTGCAGCTGCTACTTAAACAGTCATTTTGGCATTACACAGAATTACATAATTATATGTGCCATAAGCAAAAGTGCAAATAATCCCACTTAACACCTAATCATATGGTATCTGTTGTGAAATGCTGGCGAAGGAGCCAATAGATATGACTGTTACTTTGCTATTAGCTCTGGTTCTTTGGAGGCGAGTACGGACTGCAGCTGGAATTTGGCATAGATGGAAGAGGGATTAAGTGATAGTGGGAGCCTGAGTGTGTTGTATATAGGAACATTCTTTCCTCAACCAGTTTCTGTGGTGCGTAATACTCTGAGCAGGACATTGGTGTTAACTAGTCTTCCAGATTTTGAAATATTCAGTTTTTTTACAGTTCATTCACACTATGTGTCTGCTTTGGTTTCAGACCCACTTCTGTTCTCCGACAGAAGACAGTGACATGACACGAATGGTAGCACAAGGCCTTTACTGTTGCATTCAGTAATTGGTTCTCCTGGATGGACTGTGACTTCCCAAAGGCTGCAAGGAGAGGTAAGAATGGTTGTACAGCATCAAAAACGTTAGTTCATTCCAAAGCCAGAAAGTTTTCACTCTCTTGAATCCTTCCCCTTCGAGGTCTAGCACTCTTTGTGACTCTCTGGAAATGCATGGGGAAATCATGAAGATAGATTGGTTTTATTAACAAATCATTTTATTCTTTCTTTTTTAGTAATTTTAAGTGGGTTTTGTAATGTTGAGCACTCAGTTGGGAACCACCATGTGACAAACCTGGTCATGTCCATTTATGAGTGCCACAAATTCTCCATAGGAAATCCAAATATAAAGGGAGAACGTTGCAAAAACTGGTCAAGAAGTTGCCAAATAGAAATACAGATACCTCTAAAGCTTCTCAAATCCCACACCCCCTTTTTTTTTTTCCTATTTTAAATATATTTTTTGCTCTTCCAAAAGACAAATAATTGAGGTTTTTGCCACTGAACACCTTTGGAGATATAGTCTCAAAATATATTTGCGTATTTGTTTCAGAAAATTGAATTTCATGGAGCTCTGGGCTCTGATCCTCACCTTGCGTTACCTTTACTCCTGACTTGCAAGAGTAAAAATGAGATGAGACTCAGACTGTAAGATTATGTAAAAGTGTTCTGATGGAAAAAAAATTGTGTTTTGAAATTATATACGGAACTTTGTAGCTGCAGCCTTTTCAAAATGTTGTCCCTCTCTATTGGCTTGCCAGAGAGGCAAGTATTTCTTCTGCAGATGGGTTGGAATTAGTAGAACATGAAATAATGTCAGTGGTACTGGTAAGAGGATTAAACGGCAGTTCTGATGTTATTGAACGGTTTGTGGAGACCATATTAAACAGCCGCATCAGTCCACAGGTCAGCCCTGCAGTTCTTCGCTAAGCAAACACAGATGCGGAGTTCCCTTTCATGGGCATCGTTTCATGCCTTTGACATATGTTAGGCTCTTGGGACTCAGTGGCATATTTACAGCCTGAACATAAAAGATTCCTTTTTTTAGATCATTAGTGGACACTGACGTCTAAATCAGTAGTAAAAGGGAAAAGCGGGAGCTCAGGACACTGGGGACGGGCTCCAGTGCAATACAAACAAATAAGGGAAAAATTAAGCTGCTAGAAAGTTCCCTGATGAAACACTGGGAGCGTTTTCAGTTGCTGACAAAAATTCTCCTTAAGAGTACAGTCAGTCTTAAATCTTTCTTTTGGGTTGATCTTCTCTGTATTTTGCCAAGGCTGCCTATGAAGTCGCGGTGGTTGAATTTCACAAGGCGAGAGGAGCTGAGCTCGTGTCAGCCCTGCCAGGCCTCTCTGCTGGTTCAAAGGGTGTGCAAATCTGCTGGGACTACAGACTGGCCAGAAGAAATTGAGGGAACAGTCTGTCTTACAGTATTCCTGTTCCTTTTCTATTCCAAGAGAATCTTTGGCAGTTCTTTAATGTTTTCCTCAGTTTTTTGTTTGTCTGAAACCAGGAGTCAGAAATGAAGACAATAAATAAACCAGCTACGCGATAAGCAGGGTTTTTTATACACCCATAATGCATATTCTTATGTGTGTGTAGTGAGGACATGGTAGGACAGATTCTTCTTGTTTAGCTAAATGATTTTACCTGGCTCCATCCTGAAAACTCATGCAGTTTTCAAATAAAGATATAAATACAGATAAGCTATAAGTCAAGGTAGAGTTCCTGATTGTAAAAGTTACTGACAAAGAATTCTTATAGAAGGGAGAAGATAAATCAGCTGATAAATTCCAGAGCCTTCAGTCAATAGTTGTTTAATATGATGCAAATTTTAAGTGAAATTTCCATCATCCAACTGCTCCGTGTGCAGCCACGTCTTCCTGCTAGAGGAAATAAACACGCAACCAGGGAGTGTAGCAATGAATTACATTCAACCTCAGAAATGCTTTAGCATGTCTTCAAGAGCGGCTGCCTGCTTCAGTGATGGATTATAACTTAGCGTGGGATCCCACAGGCATGGCAAGGTATTTATGTAGTGCTCTGATTGCTCAGACACTTGGAACAAATGTACAGTCAGTGCTAACAGAAATCAGAGTATCACTATCTCCCACTTTATTTCATTTATTTATATTTAGCGAGTGCTGGAATATTACAAAGCAGCAGGCACAACTGTAGCTAGAATATAGTTTCCAAATCTTATTTACAGTAGCTCTCACTCACAATAGGTAATGGTGTATTAGTCCATAAGTAGTTCCATTGATTTCAGGGGGTCCATCAGAGAGAGGTTCCATTCCTTGTATAGCTGAGTATATCTCGATTTGGACCCGTGTTTGAAAGGGAGAAGGAGCTCCTTTACTGCTATATACTTAAATGCGTGAACAGTTTGAAAAAAGCCCTACCTTTAACCCTCACCAAAAAGCTAATAATAGTGCAAAATACTGACGAGGCTGTTGGGATGCTGGTTGTGCAATATTTCATTGCGTTGCAGGAAACGGTGCTACATACGCCTCAGTACACAGTTGGATGTGCATTCCATGTGCTGTTTTCAGCCCATACTTAAAGCCATCCGAAACTCCAAAGAGAAAAGAAAACGCTGAGATTCGCATCAGTAGCAAAGAACGTCAGGTGATATTGATTTAAAGAAAACATTAATCAATCCAGATTTGCTTGGAACGGGGCCCAGGTTCACTCAACAGGTTGGTGAACCTTAGCAAATCTTTCTGTGAATCTGTTCTGTGTTTTGACTTTGTAACGTGATCTGAAATCATCTGAGTTTCATGTGGTTTTGTTGTGCACATTTTGGAACACTCGTGGGGCGAATCCAGGGAAACACAGATGCTGTATTTTGCATGATGCGGTAAGGTAAACCGTATTTCACTCTTACTGACGCTCCCTGATACCAAATTGAACAGTGGTTGGTGCTGTCAGCATAAGCTGAAAAGAGGAGACGATCACGATCACCGTCTGTCAGTGTTCTTGCACCTACAGTAGTCTTCATTTCAGAGCCGAGAGACAGTCTTCAAATTGTATCCTAAATAACGGTATCATGAGTTTGGGACTGTTATTTTCTTTTTCCCTGTTTCTGGTAAATGTCAGAATGTTCACTGCGCAGGTGGGTACCGGAGTTGTGAAGAGTATGTTAGGTTTCTTGATGTATAGCAGTTTGAAGAAGTTACATAGTGCTAGAAAAAACCAGGATTTTATTTTGAGCTTGTTGATGAACAACTTGGGTTTTAACTTTGTTCAGTTTGTATCTGAATTCATAAATAGGTGTACCCAGCCTCCATAGCTGAATTTAAAGTATTTAAGATCCATCCACCCCAATCAGGTCAAAAACTTGATGAGATGACATTTTCTGTTCATTTTATTTCTAGTCCAAGCTAGAGCCCAGAGCAATAGAGATGTGAGACACTCAGCACGAGAAACAAAATCTGATTCCTCAGAGGATGCCAAATTTTTCATTCTGTTTCCGAATGAGCAACAGCATCATGTTGCTGGAATTGGGATTTTGGAGAGAAAGGTTGGTGGGAGGATCTATTTATTTTTTTACACTAATTTCCTGCCCCATCATTGATACACATGTGTAGATCAGTGTTAGGTAGCCTAGAGAAAAGGAGAAGGGTTCATAGAGTGAATGTAGCTTAATGGCCTGGCATATGTACAAGGTCGGACTAGATAATTTAACTGGCCTTAAACTTGAGGAATCTCTGAAGTAGGAAAAACCAAAATCCGCAAAGGTAGTAAGTAAGAAAGAAATGTAACAGGCTGGAGCGTCCTTTAATGCCTCTGAGGTTCTGACCCCCTCACCCATCAAACCGACTGTGGTACAGCCACACATTGAATGGTCCTGTCAGCCCTTCAGAAGTACAGTAGGAAGGAAGAACAGTTTGCCAATAATATTCAAGTTGAAGCCGACATCTTTATTCTCCTCTAGAAGAGTTGTGCTTGCACCCGCTTGTATCATTGCATTTTTCCACTAAGGCTGCCTCACTTATTTAACTTGACACACGGAGCACCCCTCAGAGGTCTTTGAGATTCAAACCAGCATTGGAAGTGACAGCCCAGATAACACAGGTAATCATATCGGACCTTGTGGGACTGCACTGACTACTTTTTAATTGATAATTCCAAGTTTCCACAATAAATTTATTTCTTAATTATGTACACCATGGTGTAGGCGGTAGCTAATGATTACCACTAGTTAAAGTTTGCAGCCTAGTAGACATCCTCCTCCCTACCATATAATCATGATTTTCTCTCCAAAATAAGATTTTCTGAGAAAGAGAAAGGAACAAAACCTGCACGTTAAATCCAATTCCTTCCAAATAAAGGAAGGTAAATTTAAGGTACTAAATTAGGTAAGTGGTTTTAATTAGCTGGTCATTTCAGGAAGATCATAAAACATTTAAATAACACTGAAGTTATGTATATTTTAGCAGTTTTATGGAGAATTAAAGTCTTAAATGGTAAATTTAAAATGTAAATACAAAAGTCGATGGAGGAATGTTAATTGCTTTTCCTAAGTTTCTCACATGGCCTAGGATGTTATGAGAGGCATCAAGAATTATATTCATAGTAATAACGTGCCCAATCCAAAGCTTATTAAAGTCCTTGGAATTTTTCCACGGATTTTAGCAGTCGTTGTATGAAAACAACAAATGCTTTTAAATGTTGAACTTCCAGTACTGTGGAAGTCACTTTTATGCCAAAATCATATATGTGATGTCAGTATTCTAAAATAACCGTAAATTTCTAGTTTAAGCTTCCTTTTAGAAGCCAAGAAATTTAAACTGACCATAAGAACTTATCCACTTCCCTTTTAAGCAAATAAAATTACATTTGCAGTAATGGACATTTTACACCATCAAATTAGTTTGCATGGAAAGAAAAACTTACATACTAGGAAAAGCTGCTATGGTTGGACAACAAAACATGTCAACAAATTCAATTATCCTGAATGTGAATTCTCACATGCCTGTCCATAGCTCACTAATACTCCTACATTATTTTTGATTCAAATTGATCAAATTAAACCTTTATTTTACGGTTTGATAATAACCAAGTGCATGATGTTTGCAACTAATGAAATTAAAATCGAGGTAGTAAGGCTGAAAAGTCATAATGTATGACCAGACAAAACATATTTGTCTAAATTCCTCATTGTAAAGCACTTGGAAGTGAATATCCTCTTGGAAGAAGGAGCACAGAAAGTGGACCTCAGCAGAAGGTTTCTGGGGCAACTGTTCCACCAGCAGTCAAAAAGCAGTGGGATTGCCGTCATCGGGGTCTCCTTGTGACTAAATTGTTGTAGCTGGTGTGTGCGAGGAGCAGATACTTTAAGGGACTGGTCGTTCCCAATGCCCAAGGGAAAAAACAAGAAGAAACAGCTTTTTCTCCAGAAAAGATTTCCCCCCACCCCTGGTGTGATTTATTTCAGAATTTAGTAGTAGATTAGAAAACGTGATGTTTGTTTTAAATTGGTCAGCAGTGAGACAGGTTCCATTTTCATAGTAACAAGGCGTCCTGGTGCAGACGAATGTGCCTGCTCCGCCAGCAGGTAGCCTGGCGTGAGCGAAGCGTTGCCCACGTGTGTTGTGTTTCCGCGGCCGGTGGAGGCGATGCCCGACCTAAAGGGCTGTGTGGAGCCTCCGGGAGCAGCTGTGGGACAGGGACGTGCGTGCGTGGCGGTAGTTCAGCCGTAGGGAGAAGCCACCCTGCCAGTCCTGGCAGAAGTGCTACGTGAGGGAAGGGGTGAAGCCAAGGCAAACCTGGCCTTTTCTTCGTCTTCAAAGCATGGAACATCCACATTACGCAGAGTCCGAGGCACGCCATCGAGGATGTCGCTGTGCCTCTGTTTCTTCAGCTGTTGGATGGGGATATTATTATGCTCTTGTCTTGGATGCTGAGAGGGTTAATTAATTATGTTTATGAAACCCTTTGAGATTCTCAGATGAAAGGTGGCTTTAGAATTGTTAGGTGTTATTATAAGAAAAAAAGAATGATTTTATTGCTTCATGTTAATGGTTAACATCTGCACCACAAAACCTGCTTGATCACATAAAGATTCTGCTAAGCATTTAATCCTAATTTGCAGGCTGATGCATATTCATTTTATTTAGAAGATTAATTTAGTCATCAAAGGTTAATCTGCCTCGGGTTTCTAATTAGACAGAGCAGTGACTTGGCGTCTCTGGGCTCACCCAGGTTGCACCGGGTTTTCTGAGTAGGCAGGGCTGTAACTGTCACCAGTTTTCATTCCAACTAGCGCTCAGAGGAGGCTTGATTTTTGGAGACGGGAAATGGTGAGTGGTAAAAGCCTTGGCCAGTTTGAAGATGAAAAATAGAAAGAGGAGCACAAGCAGATGAACAGCCCACATAGTAAATCTCAGAATGCTGCTTTAATTCATCCCTGGCAGGTTTACTCAAGGAGATGTCAAGGGATTAAGCGAGTTGGGTTTTTTTCATATGTATATGTAAAAATGATTAACAGATTTCACAACGCCTTGCTGTGTGGATCCTGCCCCTCTTTCAGAATTTGCCATTAGCAGTATGCAGAACGTTTCTGAAATGAAAGATTGTGAGACTTTCCGCTGAAAATACCAGATTTTAACTCTTAGCTGATGGTAGGAGACACTGTTGGAAGGTTGTACAATATGACCTGTAGCTGCTTGTCCCCCTGAAAATTAAGCCTTTTGTGCTCAAGTTTGGCTCCTTTAATCAAAAGTCACTAAAGAAAATGTGGTCCTTGTGGAGAACAAAAATAATGTTTCCTTTGCAGGTACACCAGAAGGCATCTTTAATTACTGTTTATAAAGCTGGCTGTTACTTAAGTGTGAAGGATTATTAGTGGCATGGTATTGTCTTTTGAAGTGAGGAAGAGGAGTTGCTGCTTCTTTGTCCTGTCCTCACCTTTCCCTGGTGTCGTGTATCAGAGGGTGTGTGCCGCTGAGCTCCAGCCACCTCTCAGGCAGCGAGGCCGCCTCCAGCCGCCGACACAAACTGGGTGGTGGGAGACCAGCGCAAGCCGGGGCGCGCTCACCCTCCCTGTGCTAACACCTCTGGGAAAGCGCTGTCGGCGGGGACGGGGTGTTCAAAGAGCAGCTGTGTGATTTCGGGGATCCAGCTCGCGCCGGGTCGGACAGGGGAAATTCGGTGTGGTAGGCAGGACTGGGAATTGGCAGGTGAAAAACTTGCAAATCGAAAATGTGTCTTAAAAATAGTGTTTAACCCAACGTGAAATGAATATGTGCTGCAAAATAAGTACTGTTAATGAAAATCATGATACCAGAGTTTAGGAAGTTGGCCAGATTTTTACATTTCAGTGCAGCTTGGCTTTGGTTGAGTTGAGAATCCAGATTCCAGGGGGTTTTTGCTTTTTTTTTCCCCAGCACAGTTCTCCCATCTCTATTATGATTTGCCAGTTTTCCCCTCCTCTTTCTGGTGCAGAATCTCAGAAACATCCAAGAAGGGATTTTGGAGATCGTAAACAGTTCTTAATTGAGAACAGCCCCAAATCAAGTTAAGTGCCAGCTTGACTATCAGAATATAAATGAAACTCTTTTATTAAAGCATTGTATTTTAATTATTATGAAGAACAAGTGGCCTAACGTGAAAAAGCTTTTAACGTAGCAGTTACTTCCTTGATAGCTGATCAGTTAATTTTGGATGGATGCTTACAGCTATGGCTTCTTGTCTTCTTCGCTTTCATTTTTACTTGATCTAATGACTGTTCACTGATTTTCGTTTGGACTTGGGGTGAACTCCTAATTCAATTGCTAATAAACTCAGATTGGCTGAGGCCTGTTACTGAAATCAGATTTGCTGTTTCCAGTTTCAAAGGTCAGATAAGTTTTCTTGGTGTTTTGAAGGAAGTGAGAAGTGGTTTGGACTGATGATTTGCAAAGGGAGGAGCTGTTTGCAGGGTGGCCCATTACTCCTCCACCGTAAGCATTTCTCACTTGGTTCTTTACAATGAAGATAACCAGCCATACAGCGAGAACCCCTGATGGCAGTTCACTACAACTGGGGAAAAACCGAAACAAACAGCAAGAATACGTGTCACTCTAGGCAATATTGAAAAATAATGTTAGTTACTGTTACGTTGTTGGAGCCGTTCCCTTCTACCCAAGAGACTGAGTGTGGAATTAAACACACACTCGCTTTTGCCACAAATTTGAGACCGTTTCTGCTGTTTCAGTTGTCTCCTCAAGCCAAACTTTTAGCAGCTTCACTTGCATCTTAATCTTGAGCTGATTTGTATGAACGGTAGGTAGGTACCACTAAAATGTGGAGCGTGAGCTTCATCTGTCATCCCTGCTGCTGTACCATTGACTTCAGTGAGCTTCCAGAGGAATGAGTCTGGCCCACAAGAGGATGTGAACTGTCAAGAAGACAAAGCTCTTTCTCATCCATTTGAAGTGTTTGTGGGAAAGAATGCCCTAAATATTTAGCAGGTTGTGTAATTTGAGAAGCAATGCAGGTGGTTTTTTTATTTATTTTATTTTTCTCCCCACCTTTCCATTTTCTTTATTAAATAGAGGAAAACCTTGCCTTAGGCCCAGTGTGCTTATGACAGGGAAAAAATATCTGCCAGAACCTCCATTAGTGCTCAGACCTGTATATATTGTTATTGCTTTTGTATTTGTAATAGCAAAAAGTGACTATGCCTCTTATGAAAAATTCTGTTTGCAGAAAAATAGCCTCTTCCCTGTACCTTTTCCAAACCCAGCACAGTGCCTAAAGAATCCCGGAGGGTTATGTTAGTTAGTTAATGGATGTTAGTTAGGTTAATGCAGCAGGGCTCATAGCAGCCTATGTGTGAGGCCCAGGCACGTCTGCACTAGCTGGGCATTGCAGTGACGTACCTGAGTGATGCAGCTCTTGGAATCAGGAGGAAGCAGAGATGTTTTTAGCCAGTTTAACTTCCTCACCCTATTAGGAGTCGGTGCAGCTGCACAGAGAGCATCAGTCAAATCTACTACAGCCCACCCTAGTTTCTGGTGAAGACCTAATGTGGAACTTCAGTGCTGCAAACTTCAGGTGTCCCCACAAAGGTCCCCTATTTCAGCACTTCCGAAAGGCCGCCAAACTGATTTCTTGCATCAACCACCAACAAAGATCTTGCCCCTTCACATTTCGGCTGCAGGGAGCTGCAGTGACTCAGCTTTGGGTGGAGGGGGGAGATCCTCCACCCAGATTGCCGGCTCAAGCTTGCCACTGGTTTATCTTGTGGGCTTAGGCAACGCGTTCGCTTCTGCTTCTGGAAGACCTCGGGGTTAAACTCCTAGAGCAAAGGCACAGCCCGTCACCATTATGTGTTAATGGCAGACTGCTACCTGTTGAAGTCACGTGTGTACGAGGACCCCAAGAGACACCCACGTCTGTGTGTTAACTGAGGTGTTTTACATTTGGTACACAAAAAGGCACGGCACAACGTTTGTGAATAATGCTGAGTGTGGGAATATTCTCGCTGCACTCAGCAGGGCCATTCCTATGTGTGCGTAATGGCAAGCTCCCAGTCTAAGTGTATGTGTAAAAATCCACATTTCTGCACCATTGAATTTGCATAGCACTGTCCATAAAAATCAACATTTTAAGGCTTTCAGAGCACGCTTAGCATTCCTCCCTTGTGCAGGATGGTTGTGAAGCAGATTCTTGTTGACTGGGATAATCTCGGTAGGTCTCTGGCAGTGGTGTCTCTCTCTCCGGTGAGTGTGCCGGCTCCAGGACTGCTCGGTGGTACCTTCAAAGGATGAGAGTCAGCACCTCCTGTGGCTGGCAGGGCCTCTGCGCAACTGGGTGCTGCTCCTTCCCAGCAGGAGGGACTGTGCTCTCTGCCTTTTCCCTCCCCTGAGGGCGAGCTGTCTGTATTGCAGTTACCCCATGGGCACGGGAAGTGATATTATATAAGAAATCGTTTTGCAACCCTCTTTCTACTGATCATTGCCACTCCTCCCATAATAACAGGCAGATGCAATATACACGATTCACGTTTCTGTTATTTCTTCTGCTACAGTTTGCATGTGTTTTCCATTTAATTACAGTACATGAATTTCCTATCTCTCATTTTTCCCCTTCTCGCATTCAAGGTTGAATTTGATATCTGTGATATATAGATAGGCCTGTGGTAAATTGTTTGATGCACTTTGCACTCTTAGGTCCGAGTCTCTGCAGATCTCTGAAGTGCTCTGAATATTTTCCAGTTTTGTTGGTGATGCAATAGTATCTGGGACACCACTGTAGTTTCTGTGCAAGATAGAAGAGTGGCTTGAGCATTTAAAGAAACTTCGCTTGACAACAGTGATGACACCAAAACCATTCGTAACCCTTTATTGTTGTCAGAGAGCTCTTTGCACCGTTGTAACTCAAAACAAATTGCAAAGGACTTTGCAGGGGAAGAAAACTGAGGTGTGTTACGAGATGACCAGGATGCTACCAACGGAATAGTGACAGTACTGAAATAGAAACCAGATTGCTGGGACTGATCTACTCAACGGGAAGCACGTCCCAAATAATTTATGCTTGAAGAACTTGTGATGTGCTACTCGTTGGATTGTTTCTTTACCAACGTGGGTTACCAAGTTTGAATTAAGCACGTTGTAAAACTTGCGAAAGGAGATTTCAGTTCAAGTTTTACATGAAAGAGGCCAGCTAAAATAGAGAGGAATAGGATTTTGTGAGAGCCTTTACTAAATGTTTGTTCATGCTGTATTTTGAACTGAATTATTGGAAATGTTACTAACAGTGCGCTCTGCCTCCTCTGTATCTTTCCACGTATTTCAGAAGGAGTTGAATTATGCTGCTACTTACGGAGAAGAAAAAGCAGTGTTAAGAGCATTGGTTTAATGGACACGCTTTGGATTTACACTGGCATCCCTGTTGCTGTAGAAGTATCACAGTAGCTCTCCCCAGGTAATATTCAAGTCTTATTTTTTCTGAGTGCAGCGTCTGGTTGTAATGACTTCTGCAGATCGATCCACTGCGTAAATGACACATTTTTTTAAAAACCAGGGTGAATGCCTACTTAGTTCACACATAGCCCACAAAGGTTTTGAAGGCTTGATGTACTCTATTGAGTAAATAACTATAAATAAAACAGACTATTAAAAAATCTTTAAATGTGCATTATGGCATCAAACTATGCTGTTTGGATAGAGCTGTGGTGTTTGGGAAAAATTATACATGTTTTTAACAACTGTCCAAATACATATTTACACATACTTTAAGACGTACACAAAGCTATCTCCATGGCAACTCTTGGGCCCCAACAAGCTTTATTAATCACTCTTTGAATGTAATATTTTTAGTAGCTTAAACACTACAAGTAGACACGAGGCAGCTCATCATGGGGAGAAATGCTGATTTCAAGGGAGCGAGAATGTGAAGATGTCTTTGAACCTAAAGGTCGGGACACGTAAAGTGGCTTGCAACTTATTTCTCCCACAACCATCAGTAGCAGATGGCAAACTATTGATATGGGATGTATGGAATATATCTGTGCGCTGAGTGGACAGAGATCGGTAGATCATACAGGCTTTTAGTACCTGGTTGTTCAGCCGGGTGAATAAAGAGATGTTCCTCTTGCTGAGAATTCTCCTAGGTCAGTTCCAGCTGGAATTTGCTCTAGGGCTATTATCACTGAAGGTTTTTTCATTACTTCTATGTCATCTATGACCTGCAGATATTTTGGGATTCTGAATTCCCTAGACTCAGAGTATTAGAGGCATTCAGTGTCCTAATTCCTGTCCACGAGGACCAAAATCCGTGGTCCTCTTCGGGCTTTGTTGTTTAACATGGGTATAGTATGATACATGAAAGGCAAAATTTCTTTAGATAAGAAACTTCAGAGTAGGGACCTTGCTCTCCTGCTTGCCTGTGATGTTATCGAGCAATAATCCTTGTTAAGTAAGGATTAATGTTCAAACATGATCAGGCTGGTGAAATGTCTTTTTGGCTGCAGAGGAGAATCTGGCAGAGTCTCCCTCTGCCTGCCCTTGGATCGTTTCATAGACCGTATTTACATAAGGCACTTTACCTGTGAGTGGGGTGAGGGTTTGGGTATGTGGTCATCAGCTTCTCCCACGACCACTGAGCAACACGAGACACCGTCTCGGACTCAGATCTCACCTGCGTCCAAGAAAAATGCCCTACAAAAGCATCTTTTAGTTGTAAAGCTCTGGAACCAAGATCCCTGACGCTGTATCAAGCTGAAAAGTTGTTTTGGATTTCACCAGCTTGTTTTATCACATGCTAGAGAGCTCGTGTGTTAAGAAGACTTATCTTAAGCAATCCTCTTAGTGTTTCTGTGAGGGGGGTTATATTTTAAATACGGTAAGTCAATCTGTTGTCCATCCCTCATGGGCAACTTGATCAGGCCCCATGGGGCAAAGTTAATAGAATCTTGTAACATCTGAAAAGACCCTTTATAAGCAGCTCCATTTACTTTTCGGTTGTGCTGCTTATTTGCTAATTCCCATCTCCTTTCAAAACTTTTCTAGGTACTCCTCTGGCACTCAGATTTCTTTATCTGACTTGTTAGGAGTGAACATGGCCCTTAAGGACTGCTTTATTTTTGGACAGTTGTCAGTTTTACCAATTAGAAGAACGTCTTTGGATAGTTATCAGAAGTTGGAGCTGAAAACATGTTTGCAATTACTGATGACATAGCTGTTTCTATTTGCTGCTCTCTCTTTTAATTCCAAAAAGTGATATTTTTTTTGGCAGTAGATATGAGAAAATATGTCACTGTGGATAATTACAAAATGCTGTTCATTTCTGTCTTGTAACTGTGGGGGGTTAGTTGGTACAATACATTTGGTTCATTCTTGGCTCACTCAACTGCATGACACACATTTAGGTTTATTATTAATTAACATGTTAATATTCATTAACATGTTAATTTCTATGGAATCATATAATTCTGTATGCCTCCAAATTGATGTTCAAGTTTATATGCATGCGTGGAAAAACCCCACTGAATTATTTCCGAGGACTTTATATTAAGCCTTAAATAAAATCACATTCTGTACATTTTTCTCCAGGAGACCTGGGTTGGTTTTTTCAACATACTTTAACTCCACCATGATATTTGCTACAAAACAGGATTCATCCCTGCGGATGGGCTTTGCACAAAGCTGCTTCAAATGTTCCTTGTGCTTTCAGCCAGGTTCTAAATACAAATCCATAGCACGAGCTTTGCTTTAATTTCCTAGGTTGCATCTGCCATCTCATCAGAGCAATCTGACTCTACAGTGCACTGAAGAAACTGCATAATATTTTTCTAGTGGCTGGGAATTTTCACTAGATATATGACAAATATATGAATAATGGCTCTATAAGTATCTGTGAGTTTTTCAGTAGATGGCAGATTGTTTTACAAGAGAAAATTCTACTAGAAACAGCAAGTTGGAAACAGCAAATCTGTGGGATAAGGGGTCAACTTCAATTTAAATGCCTGTTGCCCAGGTATTTAAAAGAAAAGGTTTGATACAAATATTTTGGGCTCAACCTCCTATAAGCACAGACCATCCTTACCTGAAACCTAGTGAAATCAGTGGGAATTTTTTGCTGTTTTTGAATGTATCGGACTTCTAATGCATGTGCCTCTATGAAAGAAAAAGGGCACATAACACCCGAAATTATCTTTTTTTTTTCCAGAAAATAGTCCCATCCAACTCAAACTTGTCCATTTCTGAAAGCACCTTTCATTCTGAGGGACTGCATCTGCTGCAGTTTGCAGCTGGTTGGCTTCTTTTCTCTAACCCTGGTGAAGTTTTAGGAGGTTTCAGATACATTCATTATCCACTTCTCTTATTTTGGAGAACACACAGCGTTCAGGGAAGAGCGAGGGTGGCTTTAGCTCCTTGCTCAGCTGGTGGCTTGTCACCCCAGAGCAGGCGTGAGGGCGATGGCTTGAAACCGGGGTGGCGTCACTCCACTGAAAATCTTACTGTAGTGTAAGAATAGCTCCCTGCCAAAGTCTCTGCAGAGCAATATATTTCAGGGTCAGGTACGCACTCCTCATTTCCAAACATGCATGGGAATAAATTGTAGGGGCTTAGCTCTGCCGTCGTTGAAATGCCAGGGTACGGGTGAGGAAATTCCACTGCCTGAGAAGCCCCGCACCTGAACAGACCTAGAGCTACTCTTCTTAGCTGGGATTTAGTAGTCTTGGTTCTAGGTGGCAGCATAGCCCTTCTCAAACCCTCTGAGTGATGTGGGGTACACCTACCCTCCCTAATTAAGCGCGGAGGTACCTGAGTTACTTGGAGACGGGCTGGCTCTGGAAGCGGCGCGGCTGCATCACCCTGCTCAGAAGGCAGAGCTGGTAAAGCAGGGGAATGCTGCTCCCACAGGTCCTTGCTGCTTCTGGGCTGCGAGCTGGGGGCCATGAAAGGCTGTGGGGACACATCTGTAGGGACAGCTTCCTTATTTCTGCAGAAGTTGCATATTTTTCTGTGCTTCAGCTTCACTTACTAGGGTAGGACTCTTCTGCGCTGTGTCTGTCTGTCTGTCTGATAATAGTATAAGCAGTTTCAGGCATCGATGAACTCTTACCAAGCATCTGTGTATTGCCCGTGACAGCGAGCTCTGCTCTTGCAAGAGGCACCAGCATGCTGCTACATCATCATCATCATCATCATTATTTATTATTTTAGCCAACAGGTTGTATTCAGAAGTCATAAGGCTTATTTTTGTCTGTCAGACCTATTTGAACAGAGACATTGAGAAGCGTGAGGTCTAAATTACCATATTGATTAATATCATGTTAGAAAGGATATTTTGAACTTCTTTTTAGGCAGAAATTAACATTTTATCTGGAAGTAGTAACGCAAAGAAAATCATGCGGTCCACCATGGTATATCATTTAGACCTGATGATAGAATAATTGTTTTCCATCAAGCAAACCAAAGAAGAATCCATAATAAAATTTTACAAGTTAGCTGCCACCAAGAATAAACTCAAGAGCACTATATGAAATGAATTGGGTGTTTTAACTGAATCTTCTCTCAGGACAATAACTCTAATGTAGAGCCAAGGTCTGAGGAGGTCACCTGCAGAAAGCCCTCCTGGGGCATATCAGAGGAGAAAGGAAATATTCTTCTCCCTGTCAGGTTCACTTCGTGTCCTAATACATCTGAGGATGTGCATGGAAAACCTAATACACCGCCACCGTTCTGAACTGGGGTTTAGATAACAAGGGTCATTAAGAAATCTCTGAGGATGACAAACTTAACCCTGTATGAACTCAAGGTTCATATCCTGCTCCTAAGACGAGGAGTAAGTCTGGTTGATTGTAATTGTGACTGAACTAAAGTGTCACTTACCATTACGATCAATTTTTTTTTTTCTAAATTACAGCATTTCTCTAAAAATGTATGTGAAAGATCATAACTAGCATCTACTGAACATAGTCCATAGTGATCTTTTCCAGTAGCATATGAGAGAACGTCTGGATTTCCATATATTTCCAAATATTTGCCATATCTAAGATTGTGGGTTTTAGTAGTGGGGTGTGGCAATCCAGTGCAGGATCCCAAATTAAAATACGTATTGAGAAATCTCTTCATTTGTCACCACAAGTATGTTTTTAACTCCACGGCTTCTGCCGAGGCCCTTCGGGTAAACCAGGGTGTATCGCGACTCTTCCGGAGTACAAAGGATGATGTGCGCTTTCCGAGGAATGCGCGACACTCCTGGTTATGAATAATCATAGATATGGCTTGGTTTTCAGCGCACTGCTCACAGCGGGGTGCGCTGGGGCGAGGTGCTCCAAACAGGTTTTCGGGGATTCCCATCTTAGCTGTGTGCAATATACAGTGGAGAGGGGCTGAAGTTGCCCTGCCAGCAACAGTGTGGAAGATTCCTGATGGTTGGCCCTAATAAAATCATTCCCTGAGCATTTTCAGACCTTTATTTAAATCTGCCTGTATCAAATACAGAGGCCACTTTAACTCCCCTTGCCCAAATCCCTGCGCTCCATCCCACAGGCATGCCTTTGAGCCTTGAGGCTCGAGCCTCAGCTCGTGGAAATTTTTATAGCTCCATTAACTGGGATGTCATCAATTTGAACAATTACAAATTACAATGATATTAAAATATCCAAGCAGGGCTTGCCAGAGGTCAGCAAGGACGGGAATGATCCCATTCATTGCTCTCCAGCCACGCTGGGGCTCTTCGCCTGGTTCCTGTGCCCCGTGTCTTGCATCAGGGAGCCAGGTTGTCAAAGGTCTGATTTGCATTTTTGCATCCTTGAACTCCTAAAAACTGCTCATACTACGAAGAAGCTTGGCTGAGCATAGAGTTTTCAGTATATTGTGTTTACTTAAGGGGTTTTAGGTACTTACAGAAAACGCGCTGTAGATAGAGACCAACTACAAGGATTATGGGTGAATATTTTTTTAGCTCTACTTCTAACTCAGTTCAATTCAGTGAGGCTTTTTGGCTTGATAAGCTGTGGAAGTCTTTTGTTCATAGTAAAAAAAAAGAAAAAAAATAGATCCCATGGGTATCTTTCATGGACCAGAATGATAGAAGGAGCCTCCTTTACTTTACAGCAGATTCAATTCTTTGTGCCCGTTTGTCAGTAGTGTCCATCTCTGCATCTCGGAGCTGTTGTCAGGGTGCTGTGTACAACAAAGCCATCTCCTTTCTCCTGGGAGCAGGTAGAATTTTTGTCTCATCATATTTTTTCCTGAGAAGCCTTTTTTTTGATTCCTGATGATTGGATGAACTGGCTTTATAGCCTTTTTTTTTTTTCTTTTCCCTCCTTATTTTTCTCTTGGTTTGGTCACTGGACACAACTATATTCCTTTTTAGAGCAGTCCATGCTGTAGTAGCTAACCGAAGGCGCTATGCAGCACAGTGCCTTTGGGACGTTAATAGACACATAATCACCAGGGAGGGACAAATTTGAGTCCCTGGGGGATGGGAAGCCCCGCTTTTTGGAGGACTTGTGGTCTCGTGATGAAATAGACTCGTACCAATCCTCCTCTCAGCACGGTAAATCAGGAGTGATTTCCTTGGGCTAAAAAGGGGTCGCAAAGAGATAAAACCAGTGACAGGAGAATCATTGCCCTGCTCTCCTAAGAACAGGCGGTTGGTTAAATTCCTTTGCTCCTCAGATGGTGGTGAATGTCATGCAAGTGATCGTTCCGTCTGTGGGGAGCGGGATACAATCGGGATGCTAATGGGCTGGGAGTGCGGCTCTTTCTCCCTCCGTGTCACCCTGCTTTGACTCGCCTTTGCTGCCGAAGCATTTGTTCATTGCTCTTCATTTGTAACTCAGATCTATACCTACACGTATTTGCAGCTGAGATTTGTAAGAGACAATTTTATGCTTGAAAAGGGAGAATTACTTTACAACTGTACCTGTTGTCTGTGCAAATGCTTGAAGGCCTTGCAAGAATTCCTTTCACTCTCTGCCTCCGGTTCTCTTCGTTGGTAAGAAACAGAACGTGTATAGTTCTGAGTGCTGAAAATCAAACTCTGACGTGATATATTAGCTTCTT